>RPOG01000977.1:0-200943 GCA_008086565.1 Thalassoma bifasciatum | reverse complement strand
ATGCATCAGATCAGTAAACATCTACCTAACAGGTTAAAGTCTCCTCAGCTTTATGCTGACGATCACTTTGTTTGACTCAAAGTCAGATTCTAATGATTCCAACTCTTTGAGAGATGACTGACCACTGAGCCGACACTGTCACCCAAATAGCTAGGAGCACTGTAAGAGCACATCAGAAGTGCGTGTGTGTGTGTGGGTATCACTTCCACTTTTATGTTTTAGTCAGTTATTTCCATTACTCGGCACCATGTCTCAAGTTAAACAAGTCTTAATCATACAGCACAGCAAAGACTTTCACCTCTGTATGACTGTGAAAACAGCTCACTTCAGTGAACTCTCCCTACACCCAGAACAACAGCCAAAGTATCAGACTTTAAACCTTGTTAGATGACAAATAACTAGTCTGTTGTGGAGGATCTCCATACAGAACTTTTAAATAACCTGAAAAAAAGGCAGCTTAAAGAAAAGAAGGCTCATCCTCAATGAAACAAACTCAGCTGAGGGTCATTTTTTTATGTACTTGAAAACAACAAAATGTCATACTGGTGTCTGATTCGTGTACTTGTAAAATCAGTGACAGGAATAATTGAGGCTTTGGCAAAAACAGTCATACCAGGTACTAAATTCAAAACAGGGTACAGTATTTACCTCATCCAACATTTGAAAACAGTATTCAGTGTTTATTACAAACTACAATTAAAAATAGTATGCAGTGTTGATTATATACGGCTATCAAAAACAGTATGCAGCATTTATCCACTACATTTATAAACACTATGACATGTATACTTCATGTATTTACTTCATACTTAATTCATAAACAGAGAGCAGTGTTAACTTCAATCAAAATTCAAAAACATGCTGTTTTCGTCATACTACCTTCAAAAACAGTATGTAGTGACATCATACCATATTCAAAAACAGTACACTGCATTGACTTCATACTTCATTCAAATCAGTATGAATTGTTTACTTCATACCACATTTAAAAACAGTACGCAGCGTCTACTACATCCAACATTAGAAATAGTATGCAAAATCTAACGTCATATGACCTTCATATTTAACATGTCGTAGGTGGTATGGAACACAGTGGCCTATTCTCCTGTTTCCCAAAGTGGCCTGTGTGGCAGAACTGTTCCTGATATCTGATAGGCCACCCCAGGTGTTAATCAGAGATTATGATTGGCTGTCGGTCCTGTTAAAGATGGAAACTATTGCTAAAATCAAGATGATGCAGCAGGTTTGTCTGTTGAAAGATGGAGTCAGGGGATCTGATCAACTATTAGATTAATGTCAGTGATAACAGACACAGCACATAAAGGTGTTTTTATCACTCACATGATGTGGAGGCGATTAGCTGTGAGTGTTTGACTTCTCTAAATGATGACTTTGGATAAAGATATTCTCTGTGAGCGCATGAAGAAGTGTTTGAATAAGTTCCTAATGTCCCTTTGTTCTGTTTCTCTTTTATCAGAGTTAAACACAAACAAAGTAGGTTAACATGGATGCTAAAGGCATGAATAGTGTGTATTCATTGAATGCAGCTACCTGAGAATGAACTTTCTGACTGAAAGTTTCACACACTCTGATTCACTGCTGTTGCAACACAGCGAATCAGGAAGAGCCAACGACACTGAGAGAAAAATCCCTCAGGCTCCCAAACCCGTCCTGAGGAGGAAGTACCGATCCCTGATTCATTCTCAGACCTCTTCCTTACTGCTCACAGAGTGCTGCTTTCTCAGCAGGCGGCTCTCACTTCCTCAGTGTGTGTGTGTTTGAGGCAGAGAGAGCAAGAAACAAAGCAGCTCCACGATGAGAGAGAGAGCAGCTCCACTCAGGGACAGAGAGGCTGCGATCAACCCCATGCTAAGAGTAAGTACAGAACAAGTACTGTTACTGTGAGGCTGTGTGTTTTGACTGGTGTGGGTAAAGTTGTGTGGCTAAAGTTGGGTCAGGTGCAGCAGAGGTCAGAGACTTGTAAGATGTTCTCAGGCTCTCAGAGATACGTTAAGTCTCTGATAGTAAATTGTCTCCACGGTTAGAGGATGTGGTTCAGAGCAGGATGGGGTTTAGTTTGCATGCCTGTGCAGAGCCTGGCAGGAGAGAAACACCTCTTCTTTTCAGGCTCAGTGACACTCACTGGTTCATGTCAGAGCACTTCACATCAGACGTTTAACAGTACAAGGAAACAATAACAAGGCTGGCGTCAGATCTGTTTCCTCATACTGTGAGTTTTTCAGTGACTCATCAAAAGCAGAAGAGCCATGTAGCATGAGGAGGATCAAATAGAGTCAAAGAAAAACATCTTTGATAGATTAATTTGCTTTTTCACTTGACACTCCCAGCCACACTTCTTGTTTTGCTTCTTGCTTGCAGGAGGTGTGAAGTCTGTTGCAGGGTTTGTTCTGTGAGGAAGGATTGAGTCATATCAGTCTCAGTAAGATCAGTGAGAGCTAATGAATGGCTGCAGCTCAGGGGGTTTCCAGCATGAGCAATAAAACTCATCGACGAGCCCACGCTGCCTTCAGCTCTGCTCACCCTGACCTCGATCACTGAGGAGGTGAAATCAGAGATCAGTGGAGACCCTCAGCTTCCTCCTTCCTGCAACAGGGGCTTTTTTTAAGCCGGCGTGACGTTGGCGGTGGCAGTCATGAGTTTGAACAAACCACGACAGGTTCAGTCAGGAAGCTTCAGGACCAAAAGCCCCGTTAGACCTCAGCTCTGATTGGATGTTACCTTCTTCCTCCTTTTCACAGCTGCTCCAAAACAAAAGCTGCTGCCGTGGAGACGCAACTGAGCTCGAATAAGGAGGCGAGGAGGGAACCCCCAGCCCCACAATCCTGAGAAGACTGAGTCAGTCATCGTCTACCATGGAGCACCACCAGAAGCACGCCGAAGTGGAGCGCTTTCTCAAGCTGGGGTTCAGTCAGAAAGACATCCTGAGGGTGCTGGAGAGCCTCAGGCATGACGCCCAAACCAACGACATCCTGGAGGAGCTTATAAAGACCTGTCACACCCGCACATCTGGCAACAAAAGCGCGCCACACAGTCCTCAGCTGGTGTCTAGAGGCTGCAGTCCTTGTCCCAGTCTGCCCAGAGCAGGACCAGAGCGAGAGCCGGCTTCCAGCTTCAGACCTGTGGTTATAGATGGAAGCAACGTGGCCATGAGGTGAGTCTGTTTTCTGAGTCTGTGCAGCTGCAGGTGGAGGATCTCTGTCTTCATAGAGTAGATAGAATAAAACAGCCGAGCGTCTGACTTGGTTTTACGCACCACATGTTAAAGTGTTTCTCAGGTTACACTTATCATTTTCTAGTTTCTTGTTTTCCAGTAAAATTGTTCAGACAGACAGGGCATCTGGGATTTAGGTCAGAGTGAAGGTTAGTTTTATTTTCCTGTGACCCAGGGAATATCACTTTAAGCTGTGTTTATTCCCACGGATCAGTTAGGATTTCACGGATTTCTCTCTTAGCAGACAAAAACATTTTAACATTTAATACTGTCTCTACTTTTCATTGAGGCTGAACTTGAAGTTTAACAAAGACGTTGGACTGTTTCAGTTTCATAACAATCTGTGGGAGTCAAATTTTCTCCTCTGAACTTCTTCTATAGAAAAGTGGAAGTGAAACATGGTGTGTGTTTTTCTGCTCTTTATGTTCTCTCTAACACCACGCCTGCAGGTCACACTCACATGCTTTTCCATCATGTCAGGCAGCGTAGGTGGCACTGTTGTGACACTCTGCCAGTATGATCTCATGGTTTCCAGGTAGACTGCACCTGAAACAGGTAACAAGGAAGTTATGAGTCAAAGCAGTGAACTGGCAGACAGGCAGATCAAACTCAATTCAAATGAATCAACAAAAGAAAGATGTTTGATCAACACATAGTCCTGCCAGGACATGAAGGAGGAAGAGGACTCAACATTTACTGACACTCCTTTGTCTCCAGATGAGACAAGGTGACTGTACCTCAGCCTCAGGTGTGACGGCTCACCGCCTACTACACCAGCAGTGCTCACTGATTTTGCAGAAATTCAGCATGTAGTAGGCAGTATGCGAAAACTTGCAAGATCTGGAAAATTTCATAGTGCACATCGCACCAGTCTACCTGGCATACTGTTACCCACAATGCATGGCGCTAATGCTGTTTATCTATTTGGGGGTGCTAAGGTTTAGGTAAATTATCAGCACCTACTGGAATAAATTAGCACAACTACAATACAACAACACTAATATAAGACAAAAGTGAAGTGAAAAGTGAAAGAAACATCGGTGAAACTGCTCACTTCATAACATGAAAGAGGTATTTACTTCTTTGAAATTCATAAAAGACCATGTAAATCACTGATTCTCTTTTTTCCCACTGATAGCCTATCTGGGTTATTTGGATGCAGTTTTTCCATCCTGTTTCCTTAAACTGTTGAAAATATTAACCCACTATTCCCTTACCATGCTTTGTTTTATTTTTTAATTTTTCTATATATTTTGTTAATTTCTAATTTAATTTATCTAATAGTAATGTTCCTGTAACTTCACCACTGATTGATATAAAATACCTCATCTGGTAATCTCTTTGGATATTAATGACTGAAATGCCAAAATGTACACATGGTTTATTTTCTACTTTTATGATAAAGTTAAACATTAGAAAAAATCCATCAGCTCCACTTTCTAAAACACAAATCCAGACCCAACAAAACAGTCATACGACACACAACATGTGAAAAGTAGTAGGTAGTAAGCAGTGCCTACAATATAATACTTTCACATATAGTATGTAGTAGGCGGTTTGGAAAACACCCCATGTTTCCCTGTGAATGACCTTTCAGCTCAGACATCCTGACCTGCTGACACATCACCCTAAAGCACCCCTTCATGTTCATGTGCACAGGTGAACAGGTGTATTAGTTGAAGAGAAAAAAAACTGGACCTCGTGATGTTACACTTAAAACTAACACAGTGGCGTTTCCACAAATGTATATGGAAACAAAATAAAATATGTTAAACTATGTGAAATATTTTTGTTTAAAAACATCACAACCCCGTGCCTTCCTGTTGCTCCTTCGCCTGGCTTTCTTAGTGCCATCCATATACTTCATCCACCACTTTCTTCTGTATGAACCGTAAAATCATCCCATCTGTTTTATGCTGTGTGAAAATGTCAGAGAATGGAGGCTGCTCTAGGGCCTGTGTCCACTAACAACATTCTTTATGCTGGCAGCACCCTGACCTCGATGTTAAAGCCCTTCTCACTACACTGTTTCCGGATAATGAAAGTTGTCTTGTAGCATTTCTGCTTTCATTATTAGGAAGTGAAATGTTTATCAATCAGTCTTTATTTAGAGAGTATTAATGCACTCAAACATTGTGTGAAACCTCTTTACAAACAAAGCAGGTCTCGACCACACTCTGTCACATTAGAGGACAAAATACAACATGAAACTGAGAGAAATAATTTTGGAGCATTAGCAACAGCTCAAGTGTGGTTAGTCACTGCTCGAAGGCAGAAATCCCACTTGTTCTTGATTTTGATTGATAGCCGAGCTGAAACCTTTGCAAACAGCACAAAATTTGTATTTTGTAGACATGTTTTTCAAATGTTGGTTTTTAATATTGAAGCCTAACGATGGCGGCTGTCATTTCAGAAATGCTGACTCCACCTCCTGACTTCCTGCTTTAATTATATCACAGTTTCCATCAAAGCTGTGACAACGACTGTTCCCCTTAAAACCAAGGATCAAACACAAACACACAAACACACACACCCACCAGAGGTTTAATGTGACCACTTTCATATCCTGATCTTCACACATAATGTATCAAGGTCTGTTTATAAACTGTTTGACTTCCTCACAACAGGGAAACAGCAGCAAAACAAATAAGTGATCATGGACTCAATGACACATCTGTACAGACCCACAGCACTGTTGGTCCAGGATTAAAGGTTGAATTTAATTGGAGTCACACATGATCTGAAAACCAGTGTTTGAATAGAGTGTCAACATTTCCTGCAGTTCGCAACTCGGGTAATCCCCGTGGGCGTTCACCAACACAGACACAAACTGAAATCACACACACACACACACACACACACACACACACTCATCTACACACTGAAACACTCCTTGAGGCTAAACGATCAAGTGATCATCAAACAGTCAGTCAATGCAGCAGGAAGTAACAGAGTGGGAAAAAACTGATGCCAAGGTCCAAAGCGGATGGTGACACATACTGTGGATTACTCCTGCACTTAATACTACAACTACACCTCATAATACACCTGCACCTTAAACCACACCTGCACCACATACTTCAGCTGTACCAAATACAAAACTACACCTCATACTAAAACTACTCCTAATACTACACTACAACCCATACTACACCTACACCCAATAGCACAACTGTATATAATGCTAAAACTAAGCCACATTCTACAACTACACCTCATACTACAATGTGATACTACAACTAAACCTAATACTACAACTACGCCCCATAAAACACCTACACCTAACACTTGACCACAACCCACACTACAACTACATCCAGCACTACAGCTAAACCCAATACTAACTACATCTAGCAATCCAATGACGCCTAATTCTATAACTACACCTATTACAACAACTGCACCCAATACAACACCTACACTCATGCTAAATACTACACTAAAACGACACCTAATAATATAACTCCACCTAATACTACAACAACCGCTAGGGATACAACTGCATTAAATTCTTAAACTACACATAAAACTATATCACCTAAAAATACATCTTTAAGAACACTTCACATTACAATTGCACCTTCAACTACAGGTGCTACTTCTAAAAATATCCACAAGCACAACTTGAGCTGCAAATTCACCCATGACATCAAAACATATGACAACAGCAAATAGTAAGTACAACCTCTACCATACCTAAACTTAACACAACCATTCCAACAACCTGACTTATAACTACTTTTACACCCTCCCTTTATAACCAATTCATCTTCAAGCAACAACGTAAACTACTTCAACTGCAACTTTTTCTACAGCTACAGTATACAACTACACCTGAAACTGCAACTACGACAACCTTCAACTACACCTCATGTTCAACTTGATCAGAAACTACAACTACCCCTACATCTACAACATATTACTACACCTAGAACCTCACATACAAACAAAATCACAGACTGAACCACAAACTTTGAGTCCGTCTCTGGGTCAGATGACTTCACATTCACCTGTCAGATTAAGGTTAGGTTATGATTAGGGTTCAGATGTGACCTGAGAAAGTCCCCTGTGTGTCTCTGTATCATGGAGAGTGTAAGCTTACTCTCACTCTTCACTTTGGGATGCCCTCACACATAAACCCTCTGATACCTGAAGAGTCACTGAGAAGGCGACTCCTGTTCGTCTGCATCGCTTCACCTCTGTGCTGACCCTGTCGTCTGTGTATGTGTCTCCTGCTGCTCATCAGAGAACTCTGCAGTGTTGTTTCCTGGGAACCCTGCAGCAGTGTGTGCAGCTGTGTGTGCAGCATGGAGAACTTCCTAAAATAGAGAGTAAACACATGATGTGCCGTGAAACACAAATGAAGAAGTGATCTTTGTCCTCTTTTGTTTCTGTGTCTTTTCAGCCATGGGGACAAGAAGGTGTTTTCATGCCAGGGCCTACAGCTGGCTGTGAACTGGTTCTTGGACAAAGGTCTGCAAAACATCATCGTGTTCGTCCCCCTGTGGAGGAAAGAGCAGGCCCGGCCTGAAGCTCCAATCACAGGTGAGTTTACCTGTCTGAGCTGCTGAGGTCAGTCTGCAGCCTTTCTGTCTGCTCTATAGTCAGTCACCGTCTTTGTCCTTTTCCCACGGTTCCTCCCAGCTTTGACTCCGCCCACTGTGATGTTTCAGTGACATCACATAGCTGCAGGTGGTTTATCAGTACAGTGAATGAAACAGGAGTGACTCTGGCCTCAGTGAGCCTGTGGTTGAGGAAGTTATAAGACGTATAACGTTTCACCTTGTCAACACTGATCAGGATCAACCTGGACTCACATGAAAAGTCATTTAATACACAGCAAACCTCATGTCAAATAGTGGACATTGTCATCATCATCATGATCAAGAACAAAACGAGTAACAACAGTTAATAGAGATTTATAAAAGGAAGGAATCATGTAGAAGAAGTTTTTTTAAGTCTTGACAAAAATTACAGTCTAGGTCAGTCTGAATTGATAGCAGTCCAATACCAAAGTAGTCAAATTTTAGTCAAAGCCTAGAGCAGTCCAAATGCATATCAGTCCCAGCCAATATCAGTCTAAGCCATAGCACCATCACTCAGAGCTGGTCTAGGCTTGATCCAGCTCTAATCATAGGCTTTAGCAAATAGAAAATTTTGAAGCCTTCCTTTTAAAAGTATAGAGAGTATCTGTTGTATCTTTAAAGAGAACCTAACTGGTAGATGAATCCAAAGAAGAAAACCCTGATAGCTGAAGGCTCTACCTCCCATACAAATTTTAGAGACTGTATGTTGTAACATGGAAGTGTGACATGATGTTATGACATTAGTGCATTAAAAGGGTAATCAGTAGGTCTTTTTGCTGTTTAATCAAGGAAATTTCACTTTAACTGATGAATTATTTTAGATTTATTTCATAGATGTACTTACAAGGACACAGGTAACCAGGAAACAATGGACCTAACTCTGACAGCTGACAGGTTAAATATGAGACGGGAGACATACCATCACTGGATGCTTTCAGTGTGAGACAGGGGAGTTTAACATCACTCAAACATCCAAAGCCTGTACTGTAAAACACATGCTGTAACTCTTGTTATATAACTGTCCTCATATGTTACATCAGGTGATCAGTCTACCTCAGGTTCATCCAGCAGGTTTCACCTGATCTCACTCTGAGAACTGTGTATAGATTAACTGTGAGGACTGTGACAGGTGAACAGATAGTCTCATACATCTCTCACACACAGCAGGGTGTCTCTCTGATGTGTTTTCAGATGTGGTGTGATGTTAGTCACACACAGCTCTAATCACACTCACAGCGACGTCATTCACACCTGTCCAGTGTCCACACACACCTTCCTCAGCTTGTTCTCATGTTCTCATTTTTAGACCAGCATATTCTCCATGAGCTGGAGAGGAAGAAGATCTTGGTGTACACGCCGTCACGTTTTGTTAATGGGAAGAGAGTGGTGTGCTACGATGATCGCTACATCATCAAGCTGGCTTTCGACACAGATGGGATCATAGTGTCCAACGACAACTACAGAGACCTGCAGACGGAGAACCCTCAGTGGAAGAAGTTCATTGAGGAAAGGCTCCTGATGTACACCTTCGCCAATGACAAGTAAGACTGCAAGTGGTCTGCTCATAAAGTCTGTAAACATTACATCAAACACTTGACTCACACCTGATCTGACTCCATCTCTGTGCAGGTTCATGCCTCCAGATGATCCTCTGGGAAGAAACGGTCCAACCATTGATGACTTCCTGAGGAAGAAGCCCAGAAACCCAGAGAACAGGCAACAGCACTGCCCCTATGGTGGGTTTCAGAGACCTATCAGGGTTCTTTAAGACAGTCCAAAGCAGTGTTTCACAAACTTTTATCTGGTGACAGAATGGGGCAACCCAGTTGAAAATATGTCTTATCTATGAATGGTTTACGTTTTGAAAATACTTTAAAAGAATGAAGGGGAAACGGAATTAACAGGTCCCTGATTTGATGACATACCATACCATCCAGTTTGACTTTATTCTTGCAAGTTTACAACTTGATTCTTGTAAGTTTATGATATTAATCACGTAAATTTACTTTTTAAAATATTCATATTTCAGATTAATATTGGCCCTAATCCTCCACTGTAGAATACTTATTCAGTGACCGATAAGAATTCTCTTGTGACCCATCCATGAGTCGGGACCCAGACTTTGGGAATGACTGATCATAAGCATCTCAAAGCTTTACTTTAGCGTTTGATACTCTGACATAAACAATCCACCAAAAAAGTGAACTGTCCCTTTAAGAGCAAATTTCAGATCTGTAGAGCTTTGATCTAAACTGATTAACATCTCTCTGTAAAGAGATTATCAGTGGTGTTAAAAGCAGATGACCAATTTAAAAACTCAGAGAGCTTCCTCAAAGAGCCAGCAGGGGGCACTGTTTATCTCTTATTCACATGACCCAACTGGGATTTTGCCTGTAGTGAAAGTCTATGCTCACAGCTCCAACATTAATAACACCTGACCTCTTCTCTCAGGGAGGAAGTGCACCTATGGGGTCAAGTGCAAGTTCTACCACCCAGAGCGCATCAACCAATCACAGCTGTCCGTGGCCGATGAGCTGAGGGCGCAGAGAGACAGAGCCAAGTGGAACCTGCAGGATCCTCTCTGCTACTCTGAGGTGTATCAACCAGAGCTCAGGTACACTTCACCCACCCCTCCCCCTCTGAGAGCCGAGGATCAGACCCACAGAGCCTCACCAGACGCACTATCCGTCTACACAAGGGACTCCAGCAGCCCCACGAGCCAGGCACACCTGAGCCTCCACCGCACCCCCAGCCCCAGCCCAGAGGTGGACGAGGCATTTGGTTCCATGGAGGACTCCATGTCCAGGCTTTACGTCCAGGACCTGCCCTACAGTGTGGAGCCCCCTCTACACAGCTACAGCAGCGGGGTGGCCAGCTACAGCCTGGGCCATGACGAATTCTCCTTCAGCAGGAGCATCCACCCAGGAGGTTACTATCCTCACCTAAGCGGCTCGGCCGCCTGCAGCTGTGCTCATCAGAAAATCAGACCGTCCTCTCTCCAGCAGCAGCAGCAGCAGCAGCAGCAGCAGCAGCAGCGAGCACCGTGGACCTCCTGCCCAGCTCTGCCCCCTCACAACACTGAGCAGCACTCTGCTCATTTCTCAGAGAGGCAGCATGTCAGAGCACCTCCCCGCAGACAGACTCACAGCTTACCCAGAGAGCCTGTGGTGCAGGGTGACATGCTGAGCAGAGAGCAGAGGGTGGGCCTGAGGGGTCAGCTGAGCGCCCTCTTCCCTCAGAGTCTGGTGGAGCAGGTCATAAATATGAACCCACACGTTACAGACATGTCTGAACTCATCTGTCTCATCCAGAGCCACAGGAGCAGAGACTCCTCCTACTAACTTACACACACATGTACAAACACACACACACACACACACACACACACTGACCTTCATGATGAGCATTAAAATGTGACTTCACCTGCTGACCTCCTGACAGCAGACTGAACCTGATGTTTAAAGTGCAGTGCACTCAAGACTAGCTACATACCGTAGCAGTGATAATCTTTGATTAAAGCAGCATGTGTTGTTTTGCCGTGTTTCCTCAAAGTGAGGAACTGTTTGTAGAGAACTTTATGTTTTTTTATAGGAGATGAACCTGTGAAATAAAAACCTTCAAAACCTTGGTCACTGTGGACACCTGTCTGATCATTCTCATCACATAAACTGACGCAAACCTCGAGCAGAGCCAGAGTCATGTTAGACATCTTCTGAGACCATGTTGGATTTATAAATAGAAAAATGGAAAGAGTTGTAGCACTGATGAAAATGATGGTGAGACTGTTTGTTGCAGTAGCAGCTGGAGTCTGTCAGGTCCACAGCAGGTCGTCTATGGCAAAGATCTGGAGGGACCTACGAGACCAGAGAACATAGGGACTCTACATGGTCTGTGGTAAGTAATTTTATGGGACATTAAGATCAAGTTAGTGACAAATGTAAAGATTTCTGTAAAGATTCACCTCCATGCCACCTGCTGAGGTCTCATCAGACCAGACATGTTTCTAAGGCTTATTGAGAGGTTTTGTTGTTGCCTATGGTTTACACCAGGAAAGCCTCCAAACCCTCGCCCAGGGAGCCTCAAAATTTAAGTCAAATTCTGCAGCTTTTTGTCCTCAAAGAAAACATCAGCAAACACTTCAGTTCACTTCCTGTCAGATCCAGTGCTAAGACGACTCCCTGCTCCCATCTAGTGGACACTCACAGTAAAGGCCCTGTGAGCAGTTAAAGAAGTGATCTTACTGCAGATTTAGTTGTATGAATTTCCCTGTTAGTAATGGTTTTATTTTGTAGTAATGTGGGAGACAGGAACTGGACTGTAAAAAAAAAAAAAAAAGAAGAAAAAGGAGGACAAAGCAGAAGAAAGTTTAACAGGAGAGTGATAGAGCACAGGCTAAAACACAGGATAAGCTGTTTGTGATTGTGTTTATTCCAACACACATGTAGCAGTTATACTGCAGTGATCTGTTCAAATTTGAGTCAGTCAGTTAGATGAAGAGCAAAGTTACGTTTGCTCTGCTTAAGGACATAACCAGGGTTATCTAACATTGGCCATTATGCACGTCTCAGAGCACTAGGCTCTGAGTGACACTAAACAGTCTTCTCACCTATTGGACACTAAACTACAAGCTGAGTTTAAAAAGTTTGACTGTTGTCAAGCTTCTAACGTAACATAATGTAACCACAGATAAAAACATTACTACGTCTCTTTGCAGCAGGGCTTTGAACCAGTTTACAGAATGAAAACGAAACCAGGAACTTTGGAATTTTTAATGTTTCTGAATGTAGCTGAAACACCTTCACCTCCTGTGTCCCTCATGCCTAAGCATGACTGTGAAAGTGCTGATGTTACACCTACCAACTTTAAGCCCTACGGCTGACATAGGACAGTATTTCTGGAACAACATTTTTGGTTCTAACTGGTTCGAGAGCGCAACCAAAGACCAAAAACGTTAAAATACTGTTTCTGTTTAGAATGAACTTAATGGGAAAAGTTGTCTTGAATAAAGAAAAGTAGGGTTAAAAAGAAGATCTGCCCTCCGTGTGTTTTACTTCAAAACAAACACATCTTGGAAAGAGTCACTTCTTTATGCGAGTGATGGTTCCTGTAAGATCCCAGAAAACATCTGATTCTGAATCATCTTCATACAGCCTTAACATTCAAGAAGAACACAGGCACACAAACTCTGAATAGATTTTTTTTATTATTTTTACAAATAACTTATCTGTTACAAAGACAGTTTTCCCAGCTAAAATCAAAAAAACACTTTAGATCAGATTTTTTTTCCTTTAACAGAACATGAACAAACTGCCTCTTCACACCGAGCTGCAGCTCAAACTGAAAGAACTGCTTTCTTTGGCTTTGTGGAGGGAGAAGTTTGGAGTAAGTGCTTCTTAATTCATCTGATTCTTTAAACCAGAGTTTGATCTGGACTCAAAAGGCACTTTGACGTGACAGGAGGTCTTAATGGAGATTTAATCCAAGGCACTGATGTGAGGCAGCTTCTCTCTAAGGGGAAAACAGGAAGTAACTAGTCCACAGTTTAAGAAAAGAGGATAAGTAAACTTTAGAAACACCCTCATGGATTAAAGCTCAGGAGGAGGAGGACACCTGGAGGACAGGCATGTTGTGCTTATGATTGGCTGAGATCTGCTGAACACTTTAGACCAGGTGTATCTAAGGCACATGAGAACACTGAAACCCCTCAGGAGGACACCTTTCGTCTTCGGTACCTCTCGTAAGGCGTTCAGGTGTGACGTGGGAGGAGCTTTGACCTGCAGTAACAGCGTGATCATCTCTCTGAGGTGAAGTCGCCCTCAGACGTTAAACCTACATTCCAGTTGTCAAAAAACATGGCAGTTTGTATTTTCTGGTTTTGGATCCCTTCCATGAACGTCCTGATGTGTTTGGAGCCCTGGACAAGGAAAGTGAAATATGGTGCAGGAGATTTCCTCCGTTCGCTCGCTGCCTCTGCAGATCGTACTCGGGAAACTCAGCTTTTCTGAAGCGGCGCACACGGCGTAGCTTCATGATGACCGCCCTGCTCCTCTCCTTCTGCAAGGCTTCAACTCTCACAGAAATCAAGTAAAAAGCTTAAAAAAGGGAGCATGGTGCTTATTGTTTGAAACAGGGAAACAAGACAAAAGTTAATAAAGTCTATAAAGCTATACTTACAGAAATACACGTGATTCATAGTGTGAGGAGAAAAGGCTTCAGGGCACATCCTAAAATATGTACAGTAAAAAGCTGGGCCAGTTTCTGCCTCCGTGTACTCTTCACAAAGCATGCAACTTACTTTCTTTTCAATAACTCAAGAGACAGGAGGAGGGAGGCAGAGACACGCCCCCTTTAGGCATCCTCTGAAAACAGCAAACAAACTCGGAGTCCACATCAGTCTGTGAGTTTCCGCTCAGACGGAGAGCAGCGGCCCAACACAGTCCAAATCCAACGTCACGCCACCACACAGGAATAAGAAAAACACAGAAACCGGGTCAGCAACAGGCACAGCGGCACCTGTGTGAGAGTATGTGTGCGTCTGTGTGCCGCCAAACTGCAAGGCCACACTCTTAATACTGCACGTGGGAGCAGTGAGGTATCACCAGGGTCAAAGTGTCAC
The DNA here is from genome assembly GCA_008086565.1 of Thalassoma bifasciatum. Lineage (NCBI taxonomy): Eukaryota > Metazoa > Chordata > Actinopteri > Labriformes > Labridae > Thalassoma > Thalassoma bifasciatum. The sequence goes on along the minus strand of RPOG01000977.1, from coordinate 186,509 downwards.
CGTCCAGCAAAAACAAAGAGAGGGTGACCCCACGCCGTCCACGTCTCTAAGGTGAGGTATCACTCCGCCCGCCTCGTTAATACACCGCCCTGTTGAACCTTAGAGAGGAGGATGAGGAGAAAACCGGGAAACAGGAGTCATGATGTCAGAGGACCACGCCCCATTCGAGAGGAAAGGCAGAGAGGGGGCTCTCCTTCCTGTTTTAGTCCGCGGGGCAGAGGAGGGGTGGTGGCGCTCTGCAGCCTCACGGCTCAAAAGTGGCGTGGGAACTCGCACTGTTCACAGCGGTTGAGGGCGGGATGGTTCAGGAAGGTGCAGGCGGTGCAGCTCCACTGCGTCCCCTCGTCCTCCTCCTGGTCTGCGGCCGGCTTCACCACCTTACCGCCCACGTCTGAGGTGAGAAGAGGGAGAAGGTTAAAAAACTAAACCACGCTGAGTGAACGAGTGTATGCCACAGCAGTGGGGGCCGATGAATGTTGAGACAGGTGTGAGTAACGTAGGTGAGGTTTGAACAGGTGTGTCTGACTTACCCACAGATAGAGTACCTTTGGGTTTGGGTGGGACGGGACCGAGGAATCCGATGTCGTCGTAGAAGTTGATTGCACTGGGATTAAAGTGTGGTCCTGTGAACGGAAAAGATGTTTACCTCTCAGGAGACAATCACACACCTTTTTATCAACACATAAACATACTCAAGAAAGGGTGGGTGAGGTGAGACAGGTATTTATGATATAAAGTTTGGCATCGGCAGAGAAGATGGGGTGAATTTTTCATTTTTCAGCTGAGCTACTCATCCCACAAATGCATGTTCCTCACAAATGTATCCCCATTTAAAAGAGAAATAAGCAGAATGTACACCAGATTTATTAACACAAAGCTTTGGTGCAGGAAAGAAATAATGACCAAAGATCAATGTCCTTACTTTTGTGTTAAATTGAGAAGCTCAACCCATTAGATCTGAGTGTGGCGCCAGGGACACTGACTGCACAACATTCAATTACTGTACCATGTATTGTTAACCATATAAAATATTTATTATTTCATATTCATTCAAAGTTTGGGTTATATCTCAAATTTTTTTGTGTTTATGTAAAACAAGAGTTGAATGCAAAAAAATGAAACTACTAATGTAATGTATGCTTTGGCAGATGTGGAATGGTCTGTCTTAAAGGGTTTAACTGTGCTGTTAGAAAACATGTTGGTGGAAAAAAAAAAAAGTTAAGTTCAGAGGAGTCCTGAAGGTTAATTTGGCGAAAAAAATTACAACAATAAATGTTTGTGAACTAATCATTTTCCTGCAACTAACAGGGAACGATGAGCTAAAAAAAATACACTTATACAAAAAAATCTAAAGATTGTAGGTTTTGTTTTTGTTAGGGAAACAATGAAGAGGTGAATCTGTTTGTCTGACAAATAAAATACATGATTTTTCTCCTCTGCGTGTCTGATCTGTCAAAGTACCAGCGGTGCATTTCTGTAACTTTGGAAACCTATCAGACACATTTAGTAAGACTGTCTGTCTGGCATGTGTCTGTCACTGCAGGTGCCTTCAAGGATCGTTTTGAAAGTGAAGTAGTCCTTGTACTGTGTGTCTTTAGCATTTTTTGTAAGCCAGAGATTAAAAACATAACATCAACAACAAAAACATAGTGTCCACAGAAAGAGTGTTTTCTTTCAACTTCTCTTGGAATAACGATAATTCTTTGATCAATTCTTCAAAATCTCAATGGACCAACATCAGGCGTGGCTTGCTGGAGTTTGTGTTGTATTTACACTTTAGTAAAACCATCAGGATCATTAGCTTCAGTTCAGGGATGAAAGCAGCTGTGAGCTCTTTGACAGCGTCTTGTCTGTGGGGTCACTGACACTGATTTTACCATGAGCTCAGCGCAGCACAGTGTGTTTCAGTGGGTTTCCTCTGAGGTCTCACACCTTCTCTGTGGCTGTAGTTAGTGGTGGAGGCTCGCTGCCCTCCTTCACCTGAGTGAAACCGAGTCTGTGTGTCGACCTTTACAACCAGTGAGAGCTGCCAGCAGGGTCGTAAATCCCTCGTTCCCAGCAGCAGCAGGATGTAATTCAGGAAGGAGTGATAGTAAACGGCACAATGGCAGCGAGTGACTGAGAGGATGTGAGCCTGACGACGAGCTGCTGCTGCTGCTGAGCCTGGATCACATCTGAGCTCCCTGTCTTTAATATCAAACACTACAGCACAGATACATGAAAACACATCAGGGGAGTCTCACCTCGTGTCTGAATGAGATCGATCTCTTTGGTGAGGCAGTCAATGTCGATCTGCAGTAACCGGTTTTTGCATCGTAACTGCTTCATTTCCTCGATCTGAAACAGAGACAGAGCAGAGCAGGTCAGACACAGCCCAGAAGGAGAGTTAGAGAATCAATCTGTGAGGGAAACCAGGCTGTCAATGTGTTCACATGATCAGATACACACCATGACTTAACTACTTCAGTGTTCCATGGTATCTCTTTTCAACAGAAATTGTGCAAGTGCTAGTTCCAGGCCACTGACTAAGTTGAGTTTCCACTAACAAACAAGCAGCTCCAGATGCTAAAATCTGGTGCTTAGCAATCACCAACTCTTTACTGAGTCGGGGTGAAGCACTGACAATGTCAAGGGCTGGGCACTAACAATCAACTGTGTAAAAGAGCCGTTTTTTACAAAAAGCTGCCGGGTGAGCCGTCTGTTGTTATGTTGGCATTTCCTCATTTAAAAACTAAAATGTTGGCGAAATTGCAGCAGCTATGCTATCACAGATCAGGTCCATACCTTGTTCTTTTATATAACAGACTAATAGGCTTTATTTTATTTATTTGATTAACATCATGGAATCATCGGCCTCATGGTTTTGTGTTCACAATTCTCCTCTGCTCTCTGTATTGTACACAGCAGAGTTCTGCCTCAATGCACACACACCATAGACGCTAAAAAAACATGGATGCCATGGTTCTCAGCTTCAACTGAAACTATTTCCCCTGGTATAGGCTGAAAAACGCTGTAAAACTATTTTTATAATCCAGATCACAACTTTTAACAAGTAACAGCACCAAAATAACGACAAATAAAACACGACTACAGATGCTCAGAAAAGATTCAAGCAGTCTGTTCAGGCTGGAGGAGCTGTGACTGATTATCAGACATGAAACAGAAGAACATGAAGACAGTTTCAGCAGCATGTCTGATTCATAACAGACTGGGCTCATATTTAAGGATTAAAGATTCAATATTAAACAAACTGTCAGAGCAGCACAGAGAGCAGGAGGTCTGCTGACTGTCACAGTGAGGGACAGGACCACAGCTCCTGTACGTCACATATCGTACAAACAGACCGCAGAGGAGCGGCCACCTGCTCAGGGAGCACAGTCTGCAGGGTTGGAAGTGACTCACATCAGCTTTATTCATATGATGCTTTCTGTTATTGGAAAAACTAAAAAAGATTTTTATCAAATGCTTCAGCAGAGAGTGCCCAGATGAATCCAGGAGGTCTCAAGAGGAGCACATCATATCATATTTTCATGCTGTTATATGACTTTAACAGTTTTCACTCACATCAATCCTCTTATTGATACCACTTATCAATCCATTTCTTTATTGATTCCCTTAACATTTCATAAAAGAGCCTTACAGCTTTTCCTTGTAAACAACATCTTATTGGGTCTGTAGGTACATAAACGTAAAACTGGTCTCTGGATATGGATATCTTTGAATGTAAGTACATTTTTTTTAAAGTATTGAATAAGTAAATAAGTATTTACCTGATAGCATTTTGACATTGTTGAGTTTTCAGAACTTTGCACAGAGTAATGCACATTTCTTTATGTGTTCAGTTTTAAAGCTTCATGAGTAAAACTTAAAGCAGAAAATCCTGAATCAGAGTTTTCCTGGAAAGCTGTTATCAATCTGCAAAGCTAAGCTAAGCTAAGCTAGCTGGGGCAGAATGGTCAGCGAAAGGCCTGTGCTGCCCCGGTGAAATGTCAAGAATAGATGAGGAAATCATCAAGAATAAAGGAAAACAATGTAGATGGACTGGATTGTTCCTTATGGATTCTTAATGGGAAGAAGTCCTGGATCTCCATCTCCACTAGATGCATGATGGGAAATAACCTGAGCAGAGACAGGAGTGTATCCCTGAGGAAGTTGAGCTTAAACAGAGTCATGAGGGATGGTATCAGACTCTTCATACCAAGGTTACTCAGAGGTCAATCACAGCACAGGTTCATGGTGTGGAATCAGACACATTACAGGTGTGTGTGTGTGTGTGAGTGTGTGTGGCTCACTGAGGGGATCTGAGAGGCTGAGTTGGATCTCTCCATCCGTCTCCTCGTCAGGTCGTTCTCCATCTCATTGACCTCTTCTTTTAGCTTCTCCAGCTTCTTCTTCTTCAGCTCCAGCTCATGCCACAGCCTCTCCATGCGGGCTTTCTGATGGACCAACAACGCTGGACACACACACACACACACACACACACACACACACATACATATAAAGACGAAATGTTAGAAATGTTCAACATGCAGCTGAAAGAATCACAGCTGGGAAAAAAGTGAGAAAACACACATGACCTACAGAGCACAGACGATCAAAGAGAATTGAATTAAAAACAGTTTCAAACAAACAGAAACATTAGCATAGTGAGAGGATCGGGGGACAGACATTCATCAGTCTGATAACATCAGCGTCAACGTCAGCGCTGCCTCCTTTCTGTGCCCCTTATATATCTACATTCATTACCTTAACACATCCAGCGCTGCAGGCTAACACTGCTGTCTAACACACACACACGATGTGCTCCAGCCTGTTTCCCATAACTCAACATCACTGCAGCACCTGCTGACAGGTCCAAACACCTCCTCCACATTCACACACAGCGATAAAAAACCTCTCTTTCTCTGCTTTGATAACTCACACAGACCTTTTAAACTCTCTTTATGTCCATCTTATAGGTTAAATAAAGATCACGGATCCGAGTGCAGACGGCTGGTGGTGCCTCTCTTACTGTGCACACACCTGCACACCAGGGATCTGTTTCAGGCATTTAAACTATTCATTAGTCACTAGGAACCACTTAATGATTAATCAGATGCTTGCTGCTCCTCCTGCTGGGTGCCTCTCTCACTGTGTGTAGTTGGTGTAGACTGGTGTTAAGGCAGTTTAAGTCCAGAAAAGTTTTATCAAAAATATGATCTGAGTCATCCATGAAGGTTGTCTCAGTGTTTACTGGAGTTTTCTCATCCTCCTCACACACTCTTTGATTGTTACATTCACATGAACTTCACTTAATTTTATCAGAGTGGAACAAAGGTGAAATTTCACAACAGCAGCAACACTTAATAAGAGAGTAATGATTTATATCTGTATGACATTAGATTTTCCTGAGAGTAACCCTAAATGTGCTGGTGTTGAGATTTTTGCTTATAAACATCCTTAAGTGTGTGTGTGTGTGTGTGTTCCTGAGTGCTGTAAGATGTTTGAAGTTTCTGAATGTTCCTGTGTCATCATGCAGGGACAGCAGAATTTGAACAGATGATTAGTCACTCTCTGAGGATCGAACACTGCTCACACCGCTGACTACAGGGGAAGCTCAGCTTAGCTTGCGGAAACAGTCAGCACTGATTCATAGTACTCCACAATAACAGCACATAATCTGTGACTAATGATGCTGAGTTTGAGGCAGTAAATGTTCCCCCTGTTTCTGATCCAGAGCAGGAGAGCAGATAATCAAGGTTAGGGTTAGGACAGCCTGTGTGTGAGTACTCTCTTGGTGGTCAGGGTTAAGGTCAGTGTTTAAGATATGCAGGTCATCGACTCAGAGGAAAAGCCTGCATGTGAAGTCTTTTGGTAGTTTGGATGTACAAACAGGCCCTGATCCCTAACCCTCAAACCCAGTCACTACACAAATTGCCTGTCAGTCATAACATCTCGCTATGGAACATCCCAACCAGCCAAAGCATGAGCTAACTTAGCATTACCTAACTAGCTGCTCCACGAAAGTGAGGCAAGAGGAAAAACGCATGTTCCATCTTGGTGGTGGAACATTGGTTTCGCTCTATATCGTTGCAAGGGTATTCGCCCAACTAGTCTTTGGGCTTTGTGGATCTAGAAAAAGCTTTTGACCACGTCCCCCAGGGGATTTTGTGGGAGGTGCTCAGGGAAGATGGCGTCGACAGCCCAGAGTGAGAGCTTGGTTTGTATTGCCTACGATAAGTCGAACTCATTCTCAGTCAGGTTAGGACTCTGCCTTTTGTCATCATTTCTATTCATTACTTAAGGGACAGGATTTCTAGGCACAGTCAAGTGGCACAGGGTGTCAGGTTTGGGGGTCTAAGGACTCCACTCTCTGCAGATGATGTGGTCTGAACACTGACCTCCAGCTCACACTCAGGCGGTTTTGCAGCTGGGAGTTTTTGCCCCAAGCGGAGGGGCCTGAGTATATCATGGTCTTGTTCACGGGCCAAGGGAGATCGAAGCCGGCAAATGACAGAAGAATCAGGCGTGGATGTGGACACTACACTGGTGCATTGTGGTGAAGACAGAGCTGAGCCAAAAGGCCAGACTCTTGGTTGACCTGGGAATACTTCGACATTCCCCTCAGAGGAGCTGGTGAAAGTGGATGTGGACAGGGTCACTGGTTTTCACTGATGCCGTTGCTGGCCCGTGGCTCAGATATGGAAAATCAGTGCAAAATAAAAGAATGGAAAGTGATGCGAGTGCACATATGTACAGGGTACCTCCAAAAATTGCTATCCAACAAATTTGAATTGCATAAGTGTACTCCGCATAAACAGCAAAGAAACTGGCAAGCGGGAACTGTGTGACTAAGAAAAGATCAGGAAAAAAAACAATTCAGGGGGAGAAATGGACATTTTGTGGAAGAATATAAACTGGACAAACAGGTGTCATCAGCTAACCAATTGTCAAAAATTTTGGCGAAATCACTTGAACAGGGTAGATGCGTGAGGTGTTTCTGAGTGCAAGGTAAGTAGATGATCTTAAAATTTTAAGTAAGCAACATGAAAGCTGCTTTGCGGAACCAAGTGTGGAAATCCTGCGGTTAACAACTGTAATGATGAAGTCTACCACCATTAAATTTAATGAGGCGTTAACCTGCCTCATGCTTTCTGGTTATCGATTTTTGTATGTGCGTCTTTGTGGTTGGGTTTAGGATCAGAGGGTCATCCAGTATGTGAAGCCTCTTTTGAGCTGTAGAGCTGAAAAAGAAAGTCCCCACCTGGTCATGTTCCCAGACGACACCTCTTTATCAGCACTCCTTCAACTTTCTGACTCTAATCACAGATCACAGTGTTTCCCTGTAACCTTTTATCCGCCAGGGTGACCAGAAATACTTAACTTTAACCTTAATGTGAGTGAGTGAGACCAAAAACCACCAGTCATTGACTTTAGGAGAAACTGTCCAGGACCTAAAGTCTTCATTATTCTTTGAGGGAAAGTTAAGTCTGTGGATTCATGAAAGTATCTCATAGATCACAGTGTTGAGACTTAAAATGTACAATAAACACAAACATGATCTTAGAACATTAGCAGCAAACAAAGAGTTACCCGATGTGCAATCTGAAGCTTTCTAGTGTAGGTTGTATCCTTTTACTGAAATGTTTCCCTTTGTCTACTTGTGTTTAATTTTCTCTGATAAGACCTGCTCTGAAACAATCAAATGACCGCAGGGGGAATTTGTGCTCCCTCTGGATAAAATGGTGAGTCAAAAGGCAAAAGAGATTTTGGGTTGAACTAGCGCATTTTAGCTTAAGAATTCTCTTTAATGCCCTTAGGGTGGCGCTATCTCACGCCTCTTAGGAGAACTAACAGATGTGCTAATTCATTTATCTCTTCTGCCACCAGACTGCTTCAGGTTAAAAGTAGTTCTGAATAGATTGTTTGTTTTCTTGCACTTATAAGGTCTCTCCTTACAGTATCTACTCTGTTGTATAACAAGCTCCCCTCCACAGATGAGTTGTTGCTGACATGTTGAATGGTGTGACTGATACGGTTTGTCTGTTTGCAGTTGTTTGTTTGAGTGGTAGGCTGTAAACTGAATTTCCCGTCTGGGATCAATAAAATTCTCTGATTCAGATTCTTGGTGTTTACGCTCAGAGAGTAAGGGGGTTAGAGGGGGTTAGAGGGGGTTTAAGGGTTAGGGGGTCAGAGGATCAGAGTGTCAGCCTGCATCTGAAGCCCCTCTCACTGGCAGTGACTGCAGAGCAGAGCCTCAGCTGCTGACTCACATGTAAAACAGTAAAAAGTCCAAAAAAGGAAACAGCAGTGAGCTCTGACTGTAGGTTTGACTCAGAGCACAAGATCTGTCCGTCTCAGGGGTCGTCAGAGCAAACACAGCGTTTAATGTGGAGGACTCACTCCGCAGTCATCATCACAGCAGCCCTCAGCCAATCACAGCTGCCACCGTCTACCTCGCAGTCAGAGCCGGGTTTCTGCTCTCAATGAACACACTGACAGCGAGCATGCTGGTTTGGATAGAGGGCTCAGTTACTTCAGTGTTATGGAAACAGACCGTCAAATCCACAGAGTGAACCTCTCTTGGCAGGATGCATCGGAAAAAGCATTTCACCCAGCTGCACGCTGCAAAATAAACTTTATGTTACAAACTAAAAGAAGCTCTTATCAGTTTACACTTTGTAAGTTCCTGACGTGAACCAAACAAGCAACAAATATTAAATCAAACAGCTCTCTTTGAAACGTGACAGACGAGTCAAGAGAGTTAAGAGTCTCTGGACACTGCAAGGACCTCCTCTAGTTCTGGGAACTGTAGTAGGGACCCTGGGTACCTTTCACATTTGACCCAAATTGGCATCATTGCCTGGTGCGTTGGAGTGGGTACCATACTCAGTGATATCAATTGTCAGTACTTTTGTGTTTGTTTATGTGGTGATAAATTAATTTAATTTAGTTAATTTCTTTAGTCATAAATTTCAAAATATTTCAATTTAGCATATTTATTTCTCAACATATAAATTTTAACTAATAAATCAAAACAGCATTTAACTGTTTGCAATGTAACATCAAAGTTGTTTCACAAATTTCTTCGACATGAAAACCCTTAACTTAAATTAACTACAGCTTACTAAATTAACAACAACTACGCAGTGTTTGCACAACCACGAGCGCGCGCGGCACATACATGACATATGTTTGCCGCGACTGCTCCTTCAACAATCATTATAATACAGTGGGGTGTTGGAGGTTGTCGGTCTAAAACAATTTAACAGAAGCCAAAATGTGAGTAAAGTTGTGCCAGTGACCTCTGTGTTCTCTAATCTGCTGACTGTGATGAGGCCGTGTCTCGGACAGCATTTTCAGGCAAGGCTTAGGAAGAGATCCGATGTGACTGACTCTGAAAAGCCTGATATTAAAATCTTTGAGAGAATTTCCGGTCTCAGTGGTAACTTTTCTGGCACCTCCTGCTTAAAATCCAAAAGTCAGAGGGATTGTGAGGCCCTGCTGTCACCATCTGTATTCATACTGAAAATCAAGATCAAGCGAGCTTTCGCCTTTCTGCTCCTCAGGAGATTTCTGTCTCTTCAAAAGCTACAAATATAAAAGACTACAACAACCACAGCAGGTCTGGAACACTGTCCCAGGCCAGGTTGGACGATTCAAAGGAATCAACAATTTCAGAGTTTATCATCTTTAGCAGAGCTGTGAGCTGCAGTGTACGTGTGGGAGTTTGTGCAGAGGAAAAATACTGACCATCCTGTGTGCAAACTTTAACAACCCTAATGTCACTTTATCATTAAGTGAGTTATTGAGCCAACTGCTGCCACTGTAAGGTGCATATTAGACTTCACCGTGATGGTCTTATCTCAGACAGGCTCTGACTCAGACTCAGACACTAAAAAGAAATAAACTGTCTGTGATGTGCAGAGGAGTCTGGACTGAAATAATCTGGATGATGGCAGAGTGAGTTAGGACCTGGATTATCTGAAGAGATGACATCGATGACTCACCTTGTGTGTACGCTGCATCATCAGAGCCCATGCTGAGTCTGCGAGGCTCGCTCGGTCTCTCCCTGTGTGGTGACAGCGGGTCTGACAGATGGAGGGGGTCTGGCTCCACAAAGTGATGGTCCGAGGGAAGGCTGAGGAGGTTGTTGGGCTCAAAAGTAGGAGACACCACTCCAGGGGACACAGCTGGGGGCTTATTGGGGGACACTGTAATTTTAAAAGTGTATTTGGTGTTGGGCTGAGTCACCACCACGCGTGGGGACGACGCAGTACCTCCCCCTCCCACTGATGTGCGAGACTTGGGAGGGTGGTGGTGGATGTAGGCAGGGCCCATGCTGACTTGGCCCCCCATGTTCCTGGCCCCTGAAGACCCCTGCAGGGGAGGGTTGGCTGAGATGTAGACTGTGGGAGGGTTCCTGCCTCCGCTGTCGTCGCCGGAGGGGTTGGCAGAAATGTAAAACTTTGGCTGGGAGCGGGAGCCGGCTGAGGCCATGACGGCGTCTTCAGAGGGCGTGGTAGCAGCAGTAGGCGGGCTGGCAGAGATGTAAACAGTGGGCTGGCTGCGGCTCAGGCCCGGGCCTCCGATGGACAGAGGGGTGGTGGGGACGGTAGCCACACCGGTGGAAGTAGAGGAAGAGGACGGGCAGGAGGAGGAGGTGGAGGAGGACCGCGACCCGCTGCCGGTCCGCAGCACAGTCGTGGTGGTTGTGGAGTTGTTCCTCTGAGGAGATTCAAGTTTGATCTCTATCTGGTTCTTCCGCGTGCCTGTGGAGATGTTCTGGATGTTGTACTGACTGATGCTGGACAGAGGGGAGGGCATGATAGAGGAGGCCGAGGAAGAGGACGAGCAGGAGGAGACACCAGAGGAGGAGGCCTGGCTTCCAGTTGGGAGGATGGAGGGCGCCTGGGGGTTTGTGGGGGAGCTGATTGGCATGTAGACATGAGAGGTCTGATGTCCCTGGGTCTGTGAGGTATGTGAGGAGGCGTGTTGCGGGCCGGACCAGGAGCTGGACAGGCTGGGTGGGTGTGAGATCTGGTAGATCTGCTGCTGGGGCTGGGAGGTGGGGCTGTACTGGGCCCTGCCCCCCTGCTGCTGGTTCTGCCGGCTCGTACCGGTCTGGCTGACGTAGGGCCTGATGTAGATGGAGTTACCTTGTGGACTGCTGAGGCCCGGCTGCGGTCCACCGTGTATGTGCAAAGACGTGGGGGTGTTGCGGCCTGTTTGAATGTTAGGGGCTAGCGTGACGGTGATGGGGTTGAAGCGCGGCGTCTGCTGGATGCCCATTGTTGGCCCTTTGACACCCAGAGGCAAGAGTCCCAGGTGCTGTGGAGGCTGCGGCTTGCGTGTGGGCTCCATCACACCGAAAACATTGTGGCTGGAGGGCACCTGTACAGGAGCTGACTGGGGCTCCTGCTGAAAGAAGTCACTGTTGGGGGCCTGGCTCGTCTGGAGGGGCCCGTCACTCAGGCTGTGGGTGAGGGTCCGACTGCCGTTCATTCTCAGGTCGTCTCGAAGCTGGGCCACGTGCACATTCTGAGGCTGCAGGCCCAGGTTCAGCTGGGTCATGTGATTACGGAGACGGGTGTAGCTGGGGTCGTCAGAGATGCTGAGGTTTCCTTCTTCACTGTACAGGTAGCTCGGACTGACCTTAGACAAGTACTCACAGCAGGCGTCTAGATTGTTGTTGTTCTGAAAAAAACAAGACCAGAAGGAAAATGACTGTCAGGGAAAATCTACAGATGAGCTTACTTATATTACATCACCATGAGGTAAAGCACCAGAGGAAACTTCAGAGGGAACAACACAGACAGCTGTTAGAGCACAGGTGTTTGTCTTTGCACTAAAATCCCAGAGACTGTTAACGTGATGAGCAGGATGTCAAATTTTATGGAGTGATGTGATGCAATGTGATCTGATGTGGCGTGATGTGATTCCACTGATGTGAACTCTGCTGTCTCAGGTGCCTCTGACTCACCTTCAAAACACACTGGGAGACCACACCCTCTGGGACTTCAGGGAACTTCTGGCGCAGGTCATGCAAAACCTGAGTGTCAATCTGCTGGCTTCCCTGGGCCATTCGTGTGTCGCCAGGTCAGGACTGCTTCCTTTCTTCAGGTCACTGAGCGTCAGTGGAGGCAGCAAACAGCCAGCGTCAACATTTTCTGTTTAAAGGCAAAGAAGAGACAAAAAAAGAATGTGTCAGCAGCACATCAAGTCATCTGCATACCACAGGACAAACACAGTACACTCTAGTTGCTCTAGAATATGTGCATTGACAATAAAGAAATTGTATTACACACCAAACGAAAGATACACCATAGAAGAAAGCTACAAAATGGAAAAGACCCTCCACCACAAACACATGGAGCTCTGGTGACTGCACACTGAATTTAATTTTTCCACACTGAATCTGTGACAGCTGAATCGTGTCTGAACGATTTCAGAAACTCTTCTTTCTGGACTTGAGGACTTAAGCTTTCTTAGGGCACCTTGTTTTAAAGAATGGACCTGGACTCTGCATCACTAACACAGAGGAATGATCGCAGGAATGAGTTTAAATCGCTGCAATATTCTTATCACAGGAAGAGCAATATTTCTTCAACCTGAAATGTGTCAAAATATTGGATACATTTTTTTTGCAGCAGATGTTTTATGCTCTATACCAGTGTTACTCAACCCTGCACAACCAAAGAACCAAATTAAAGAAAACTGCCTTCGCAAGAGAAACAATCAAAGTGGTTCAAAATGCCAAAGAGAAGCAAGAAGTAGCTTAAAACTAAGTTTGAGGAGGTCAAATGGTCAAAAAGCAAAGAAAAATGGGGGAAATATTGGGGAAAAAATCAGAAAGTAGCAAAAAATGGTCACACAGGGTCAAAAGAAGGAGTATTAAGTGAATAAAATGGCCCAAAAGCAGTTACAAGTAGAAAGAAAAATATAATGGGTTGTTGTCAAGCTGTAATTGATGTCAAGGTTTACTTTTGTTAAGCAAAACATAAGATTGTGAACCTAAAAATAATTGCACCACTTATTACAATTGCAATACAGGAAAAAATAATCCGACTTATCAAATCACACCCATTCTCAAAATAACCTGTAAATTGTCTCATCACTCAGTCTGAGCTCTGCTTGACTTGATTTGTTGTCTGAAAAAGATTCACTCCTTATTTGCTCGACACAAACATCTCTGAAGCAGCTAAAGCTCTGCTCAGTAACACCTTGGTTTAACCTGACCTTCCCTCAGGTACACACTCACCTCTCCAAGCATGACTCCCTCACTCTGTGGCTCTACAGACTGAAACATGCTTCTGATGAGGACTGGACGTGTCTCCATCCTCCTGACACACCCTTTACCAATGTCCTCACATGCACCGAGACACAAAGCCGCCCTCCTCGGCTCCCTGCAGGCCAACACTGTACAGTAGTCTTCATAACGCAGCCAGAGTAAGGACTGAAATAACCCAGAACAAGATTTACAGACACTTAAAAACATTTATTTAACTCAGAGGAAAAGTTCAGAGGGTTGTAATCCTTCTAACTTCCACCAAGAGGACAGAGTGTTTATCTCCACGGCAGCTGTGTCTCTATCAGAGCTGAGAGGTCGTAAATCAGCTCGGCAAACATCCGCAAGGAGCTGATAACAGGAGGAGGAGCGTTAAGATCAGATATGAGGAGTATTAACCCTCAGTGACCTGCTGTCTGCAGCAGAGAGGTGAAGACATGCTTTCCTCAGAGATAAGACATGATCATTCTGTGCTACTAAAGCAGATAAAATCAGTTTTTAATCTCAGAGTGAAGCTCCTGTCGCCTTCTGAGCAGGGTTAGGATCAGACCAGCGTCACCTTTTGACCCATCTAGTGGTTGGTGGAATAAGGAAGCGGTGCAGCAGTAACACCTGGGTGGAACATCCTTGAGCAGAAGTGAAACGTCAAGTTCAGCTTCAAAACCTGACAGCTGACTCTGCACACTACGCCGTGATTGGCTAAAGAGCCCAACAATCTGTGGAGGCAGAGCTTTCAGAGTGAACAACCAGAGGATAGTGGTTTACTGAAGCTCATATAAGAGCAGTAAAGTGAATTCATCTTCTCCTAGAGGATTGATTCTGTAGAAAAAAACAGGATACAAGTGCCACAGTGCTGCAGACTCCTGTGGCACTATCAGCTCAGTCGAACATGCCAAAAGAAGCCAGAAAGCACCATCATCCAGACTCAGAGGGACGGGCAGCTCGGCCTTTGTGGGAACGGAAACTCACTACTTGGCAGCTACACCAGCTCCAGGTCAGCAGTGCGGTTGGATTGTTTCCTGGCTGCAAAAACAAAAAGGCCCACACCTCTTAGCTGTGTGTAATTACAGGCCTGCAGAAGGTCGCTGTGTGGGGGCGGCTCTGAGGGGGGCAGATTAGACCCGGCTGTCCCTTGGGGCGCCGGTGGAACAGAGCCCAAGGCAGCACAGATAGAGACAAAGCTGCTTTTACTGAGGCTGTTATTCACCGTGCCAAAGCATTGACCCACAGACCCACACTCACTTCTGGAGGCAGCGGGCCTGCCATGTCCCATCAATGGGCTCATTCAGCCTGCCTCTGTGAATCCAGCTTAAAATGTCCAAATCAATTCAAGAGCGAATGAAATGTGGACAAATAATCAACAGGAGCCTTGAACAGAAACACAAGCTGGGCACCTGAAGTCCAGGCTGCTACCACAGTCCACACTCAGCTGCTACAGGTAAACAAAGAGGCTACACATTACTGAGAACAAGAAACACACCACTAAATGTCACGCTGTTTTCTCCTCGGCGTGCAAAGATCAGGACTTAGAGCAGAGCTGATGTTCACAGAGGAACAATCCTCTCATCAGAAGAGCTCAGTATATGAAGGCATTTGACTCAGAGGACACAGAGAGTCCCAGTGAACTCTCTCAGCTCCACAGTGTTAAATGTGCTGTCGAATCATGAGGGCAAGACTCTTTCACCCAATTTCCACCAGTTCTTGTTCAGTGCTAGGTCTAGTGTCAGTGCTTAGTTGGTTGTAATCCTTTTCTTTCTAAAGATCGGTTTAGTTTTACATCAGCAAGGAGCCAAGTTGGAGCCAATGCATTACTGTAAAACGGCAACAAGTTACTGCATGCATAGTAGGGCTGAAAGATACCTCGGTATCATATCGGTATCTAGATATTAACATTCAACATACTAATTAGAGCCCGACCAATTAATCAGTTGGGCCAATTATAGCGTGTCACCGATTAATCGATATCGGCCATTAAGTAGCCAACGTACAAGCTTTTTTTTTCTGTGTGGAGATTGTGTCGTTCCTGCTCCTGTGTGTCTGTGTCAGGCTGCATGCTGCACTCTGCCAATGATAAATGCTTTTGTTAATTCACACGTCCACCTTTACCTAATGTAAGACTATAACATGGGGCTCTAACATTATATAAGAAGGTTTTTTGCGGAATAAACAGAGATAAATGCTCCTGTCAATACACGTCTACCATTTTCTAATAACAGGCTATAATATGGCATTTTAATATCCCTGTGTTATACCCAAAATGATTTTTTAGGAATTATAACAACTTGTATTCATGTACAATATATATCTTGTGCATTTCAATGTTCTAATTTTATGTGTAAGGAGATATGTGGGATATCTAATCCCACAGGCTCTAACACTAATATTGCAAAATCAACAATATCAAAGATATCAACGCTGTACATTTTCCTTGCTCGCCCAGCATGAACAACTTAGGTTGTCACCTGATTACTGGTGACTTTCTGCTAATGTTGATGTCTACGTTCTTATCAATAAACTGCACTTTCTACATCCTGTTTCATTACGGTATCACCATATTCTGGTCCATAGAACAGCCTACACATTTAGTTGACTGCCCAAAGCATCTAAGGACCATCATTCATTCTATGAGTCATAAAGAGATAAATCTTTAAGGTATGGTAGTTATTCTAAAGCCTCCCCCACAGAGGCTTTGCTACTCTCTCTTTCATGTCAGTTATTCTTCATTTCCCTCTGATGCACTCTTATATTTATATATTTGTCATTCTTAAAGATCACAGCTTGATTCATCCTCTTCTTTAGATTCTGAAGCAGTGACTGTGCGTGCCACACACTGCCTCCCACAGAGAGCACAAACACTAAGGCCTGTATGGAAACTTCACAGAGGACCAGTCTCAACAGAGGAGCTCTCTGAGACATCACAAAAGCTGTGACCTGCTGAATCAAAGTGATTTCTCACCATATTAATGTCACCAGGCTGACTATAACAGACTGTAGATGAAGTGTAATAGTGTTATCAGTGGAAACTTGAAACAGAGATTGTCTTAAAACATCCTGGAACGACTTCATGAAAGGTCAGGCTGAGAGCACAAATCTCCCATGTTTAGAGAGTTTTATGTGCTCGATGTAATTTGAATGAGACACATTAATATGTCTAAAGCAATAATATTCTCTTAATTCATCACACTGGTGGTTACACGCACTCACTAACATCAGGCCTACACACGACAAGTCTCACTTTTTTTGTTCCCGACTAAATCTCCAGGAACAGAAACAAAACAGACGTTCAGTGCAGGACTTAAACTGTCCTCTCAGTCCTTGCTCAGGCCCCTCTGAGCTGGGATCCACTCTGCTGCACAGTCTGGACTTCAAGTTGCCCACTTTTAAAAACAGAGCTGTGTGTGTGTCAGTGTCAGTGTGTGTGACTGTATTTGTGTGTGAGTGCATGTGTATAGTGGGGATGGTGGTGGTAGAGGAGGGGGAAGTATGTGTGCAGGAAATCAAAAATTCTTCAGCACCGCAGCCTGCAGCTTGAGGTTTATTGAAAGCAGGCGATGGCACCAGCTCCTCAGGTCCACTGACTCCTCCCAGTGCAGTGTGGGAAACTGGGAGGAGTCTGAAATATGGAGGAGCATCTTTCCTTTAACCTGAAATCGTTAAATATGGTGAGAGAAACTGCAAACTAGATGTGTTTGTTTTAGCTGTATCATATTTAGTGATGTTTGGATACAGAGTGACCTTCCTGCAGCATGAATCTGGATAAAGCTATAGATGAAGCTGCAGGAGAAGCTTCAGGAAAATCTGCAGAAGAAGCATCAAGAGAAGAGCTCCAGGTGAATCTGCTGGTTACAATGTAAGTCAAGCTGCAGGTGAGGCTCAGGATAAAAATTCAAGTAATGCAAGTTTTAGCTTTTATGTAAAGCTGCCATATTCAGCTAAACTCAGCTACAAACTGACAAATGAGCAATCTGAGCTTCTGTAGAATATTATAAGACTTTTTGGTTTACTTTAGACTAGCTGTGAGGAGTTTCTAGAAAAGACAGCATCATCACTAACAATAAGCACTTTTTCCTAACTGTCACGACCAACCAAGGCACGTGTTAGTTTCCGCTTCTTTTGGAAAAATAAATGGAGAACAAAACTTTTTAACACCACTTTCCTTTTTTCAATGTAACTTTTTACTGGACACAATGTGACAAGGTGATGTATTTCTCAACAGTTGTGTAGTGCTGGTGTTTGAAACTGGACAAAAATAGTTGGACAGGCTTTGTAAGGTTTTAGTATAACAAGAGGCAAGGTTCTCTAAATGAAAGATCTTGGTTAGAGCTGATATTTATTTTCTAAACATAAGTTCTGTGCTGATCGGAAAGAAAACTGTATGAAGTCCTTTTTTTCCAAGTTTAATGGCCGGATTTAGTTTTACCCATAGCCCAGTGCTCTGAGACATGTCATGCGCCACAATTTCCCTTTTAGCTTTCAGCTTGTGTTTTAGCCTTTGCTCATTTTTAGCCATGAGTCCATGCTCTATCACTCTCTGCTTTAGCTTTCTTCTCTTCTGTTCTGTTTCTGTCAGACAGTCCAGTTTCTGTTTCTGCCATTTCTACTATGTAAATTACGACCACAGATTTTTCTTCTCCCTGCAAAACTTTATCAGCTGGTGTGCCATAGAGACTTGGGCTTGTCGTAAATCAAACCGGTCTGCTTGACTCAACTGGGAAGCTAGGTCTAAAAGCATTTAGAAATAACCTATTTTGGTGCTGATTATATCATTTTAAGTTAGATTTTGAACATTCATATATCTAGAAATGAGACTTTTTAAAGATCACCTGAAAAGTCCTCACAGTCCCTTGAACACGAAGTGCCGTGCAGTTCATCTTCATTTTTACCAAAGTGAAACTGAATCAGTTGCTCTGTAGTGGAAAACAGTCAACAAGATAATAGGGAGTTACTATTCATCTGCTCAGTCCTGTCAGTATCTGTCTAACCCTGACTAATATTTCTTGAGTGCTTATTCAGCGTGTCTCTCCTGTCCTGTTTCTCTGATATTTCAGTCAGGTATGAAGACAGCCAGAGGTTGGGTTATTCAGTCTAAAGCAGTAAAACAATCCTTCACCTCTGCTCTTCAGTTGTTTCTCAGGGAACTTTCCTCAGGCATTAACTGTCAGGACCACAGCCTGAGCTGAAAATAGAAACTCAGCAGCATCAAAGCTTCATCCCCAACCACTAATCTCTCTGTTTGGCTTCTTCCAAGAAAATATGCATTGAAGAAAGAGGGAGTGAGCTGTCTACACAACAACACAGTCAGAGCGAAGCACACAGAAACGACGGTCTCAGCGGGGCACGGCGTTTTTCCTTACATCGTGGAAACATTAATCACCCACTGACAAGCCCCAACACAGACTCCTATTGAGCAGGTATAGCACAATCTATATACAGTTAACTTTCCAAACCAAGCCTCAGGAAGGAGAGGTTACATGATAGAGCTTATTTTCCAACCATAAAACCTTCTGCAAACAGCCAAACCATGAGACTGTCTGCAGCACTTTTACACCTTATTGGCATAGCACGTCTGCAGGGAGGAAACGCTCAAACTGTTGGCATACATCGCAAGTCCTGTGGTACGCTCCAGAACATGCCAACGGGAGGGTGGAGATTGACTCAGCCAATCCCAGTCAGGACAAGAGCAGAAAAAGAGTAATGCAAAGCTTTAAGAGGAGGTATGAAAGCAGTGGGAAACATGTCGGAGACTTTAAATGAAGGGATATCACAGAGTCAGCAGCAGAGTTGTTACCCAGCAAAGACACACTTTCTGCAGCATGCACCGTCCTTTATGATGCATGTGCTGTTCTTTCTGATGCATGTAGTGTCCTATTTAATGTTTATTCTGTCCTTTCTGATGTAAATGCAGTCCTTTTTGTTGCATACACTGTACCTTCTGGTGCTTTCAGTGTTCTTTCTAATGCATAATGTCCTTTCTGCATCATGACCACAGTATTTGCCTTGATGTTCTTTGTTTAAAATGGTCCCACATTTTGGACATTTCTCTTTCCTTAGTGCTTTTAACTTAGCTATTGTCATTGTCAAGTATATCCTCCAGCGTCCCATTGCTAAAATCAAACACGTCTGCCATCTCCTTCTTCCTCCTTTGCATGTGTGACATCAGAGCTATACGCCAGATTAAAAGTAGTCAAGGCAAAACACAATGCTTTGAGCTTAAAAAATGTAAGTTACCACCGACCACTGCAGGACAGTCAGCTTAACCATCCCCTGCTATATAACTCTCCTGTTTAGCTTTCTTCTGCTTTGATTTCCTTTTTTTTTGACAGTCCAGTTCCATTGTTCGCCATTTCTACATAAAAAAACCCAAGAAACCTTTTTCAGCTGTTTTATTGTCTGAATCAAACACGGAGTTGGCTCCTCTCTCCCTCTGTTATGCCTGAAACTGACCTGGTAAGTGCTCCACTCACTCCTCAATTTGTGACGAGTTCAGGCTAGAGTCTGACTGCAGCTTCTTTTAGAGCTGACACACATTTTTGACAGAGATCTTTCTAGGTTTTTGGATCTGACCGGACATAGATGATAACACGGGGGCTTCTTTTAGTTTGATGTCACTGGATACTTAAATAAAGTATAAATGAAGGATGTGTAAATGAAATGGTAGAACTCTGCGGCAGTTTGGTTTGTAACATATATGCCTCTATTTTACATTATGCATATCTCCATGTTGAAAAGTCTGTGGGTTAGGCTATGTGTTATTTAAATAACAGATTTGCCTCCAGATTTACAAATACCTGATCAGGTGTACACCGCAATTGGCCTTGATACGCACGTTTCATAAATCTCACATGACTGTTACTGCAAGTTCGTTTCTACACCCAAATCTGTGCCACATCTCAAGCAAGATTGATAAACGAGGGCCAGTGAGTAACATGTTGACAGAGGTCTGCAGGCTGACAAACAGACACTGAGCAGTCTGTACTGTAGCAGCTCGTGTAAGCCCTTCAGATAACAAAGCTACCAACAAAAAGCCATAAATACCAGACATAACTGCCCTGTCAATCAAAACCCACAGCCTCGCCTTCAGCAGGAAGTCATACACACACACACACGCACACACATACGCACACACCTCTTTCTTAGTGTTGCAACAGTGCAGACACGCAAACACAGCATACCATCCCTCTGACAGATCACACCCAATACTTAATAAAAAAGAGTAAGTGCACGTTAATATGTGAACCTGTTTTCATCCACAGACCACAAACTGACTAAACCTCAGGGTTTCTCACAGGCAGGACACAGCAGAAAAACTCTACAGCTGAAGAGGGGGGGGGGGCGCACCATAACAGATTACGATTTATCGATTCAATCATTTAATGTCAAACGGGACAACAAACAACAGCACCTCATTCACACTGGTTGATTCTTGATTAACCGTTTAGACTTAAATCCTGTGATTTGGACAGTCTGAGATTCTAACCGCTGACCTCCTGGTCCACTGGAGCTGGAGCTTGGGTGGCAGCACCATCTCTCAGCACTCTCTGCGAGGCACATTCAACACAATGAGACTCCTTGCACTCAGGCACTCAGCGATGACATGCCAAGTATGCAGCAGCCAAATCTTCCCCCTTTATTGTCTTATGAAATGCACTCACTGTATGTCATCATGCTCTTTGAACACACAGGCAGCAGGACACTAACAGCACTGCAGTCTGCGGTCAGCTCATTCCTCCAGCCCAGGCTGTTATCAGCTTCTTGTACAGGAAAACAGGCTTAAAACCACACAAAACACAGCTCCTCAGTTACACAGAGAAACAGGCCTCATACTACACATAGTAAAGACAGATTCTCACACATGAGAAAAGCCTTAAACCCTTAACATACACAAAGCTTTTGTTCAGCTTTTTACACAGAAAAAACAGCAAGAAACCACAAATACTACAGAACAACTCAAGAAGTCCTAAATGCACCTCTTAAATGCTTTTCCTCGCTGCTGCTCAATTACTCTCCAAACCTTATCGAAGCTCCAGTTTCCTGCTCTTCACAGAAGCTTCACCTGTTTTGTTTCTAACCCTGGAATCAAAGGAGGCTTTTTTAGATATATAAATGAATCATCTTTCATCAACTTGTCATGTAAATAAGATAGCCAGGTAACAAACAGAACAACGTTTAGTGAACAGGTGATGTCATGGTCCTGCTCACCCTGCAGAGGTTCTGACTGACATGACCCCCCCGTGTACTTTTATCTTCTCATACATGAGAACTCCTTCCATCCAACAGGCATCATGCTACAAACATATACAATCGACTCTTATGTTGTGAGGATTTGTATAAAGTGAAATATTTATGGTTGCTATATCGTTCAGTTTTACGAGTTGAACCATTCCTCCATGTGGCCTCCACTTATTCATATCTTAGCTTTATGACAGTATGTCTATGTGAAAGTAAATCTATACGCTAGCTAATCTAAATGATAGTAAATCTCTGTGATAGTAAATCTATATGAATGGGTGGAGAGGGAGCAGTGGATGTTCCAGTGTGTCGCTAGACCTCCGGGTGCTTGGCTGAGGAGGAGAAAACTCCCGGCCGGAAATGCTTCCTGCAGCTGTTAGGAGTATCATTCCCCACCTTGAGGCCAACCAAAAGACAAACAGCAGCCAAGTCACGTGAGCGCTCTGCTGCTGAGATGCCATTCAGTCTTACTCCAGGCCTCTCTAAACATTCAACTCATACCTGTCAGTGAGCAGAGTCACCGAGCCCACTGCAAAGTGACGGATGTTTTATGCCATACCTATTATAACAATGCTAACAGGCTAAAGCTAACAATGGAGAGAGGCTTTAGTCAAATGGATCAATGAAACCTTAAGGCCTCAGTCTTTCAAATACAAAACTTGTCCATCATTAAAAAGTAATTAAAGCAAACAATACAGTGATGCAACAATTGTAGTAGTATGAATACAGTGAGAGAAACAGTCTCAGGGTTTTTAAAAGATAAAGGGGCCAAACTCATATCAGCTGTATCCAACTAGGTCATCAACGAAAACTATTTTCATAAGCAATTAGTAAAATTATCCCACATATCTACATGTTTGATATTTGATATACTTCAACATGTAGATGCATAACAGTCTGATGCAGTGTGTCTTATCTCACATTATTCAAACTCTGGATTTTATTCATAGCATTCTCTTCCTAGATTTCATCCGTCTTTGTAGCTGGAGACTCCAACACACTCGTCCCTGAGCTAGATCTGGTTTCAGGGTCCTAAATTTTCTGAGCTGCTCCGTGATTTTTAGAGGGTTTTTTGTTTTCTAGAGGTTTCTGAGCTACTCCGTTTATGAGTTTCTGTTCTGCTCTGTGTTGTCTTGAGGTTTCTGAGTTGTTTAGTGTTTCCTTACGGGATCATTACACACTGATAATATTGGTGACATATCTGAAAAAATGATCACTTTAAATTAGAAAAGAGTAAGCACAGGTTGAGCTAGCAGTGCTATCAAAAGATCTTGAATATTTTATGGAGGTGGAATAGAGACCAAAAAAAACCCCCATCAATGTAAACTAAGCCTCGAACAGGACACATTCAAACATTTGAGGTGTGCAAATATGCGATGGAGTGGTTATGTCAGAGAACAGCATCTCTTCACAGCACTGATTCCTGTTTTTGCATCATCTCCTGACTTCATTTACATCCAAAAAAATTTACTTCTCAGAACTGATGGTCAAGACAAAAACAAATCCATATAGCACTTAGACTGAGGAGCCACATGGTGACAAAGTTTGCTGAGTTTTGTTGGTGCTTATGTGAAACAGAGTCTTCATCCCAGAAAAACACACTACTGAATCTGTTTGGTTCTCACAGCCCCTCTAAGTTTCATAAAGAATCTTTATCAATATAAATACGAATAAAACACAACAGTAAGATGAAGAGTCAAAAGAGTTTCAGACGGATTTTGGTATCATCAGTATAGAATCTTGCGGTCACCAGTCTGCATGACAAAGAGAATGCACTCTTCTGGCACTAACCATCAGTTTGATATGCACAGCAACCTTTCTTTATGCTTTTATTTATTAACACATCAGTGTTATCAGAAAAGAAAAATTTCCCTCGCTGACCTTCTAAACCTGCAGGTCGATTCTACCTGAACACAACCAAACATCACTCTGTTTAACCTCATTGATTAATCCATCACAGTCCTGATTACAGTGTTTCTCTGCACCAATAAGAGCAGGACTCCTCTGTAACGTCACGTTGACTCCTCCTCTCCAGGGATGTTCAGTGTGTGCAGTGTGGACACAAGTCTGATCATCAGCCCTGAATCCTCCACACACTCGTTCTCTGTGGCGTTTTCGCACAGTTTAAGATTGTCTGAGATGCACGATGGGGAGTTTCAGAGCATGCATGGTTATATTTCCCATCATCCCCTATTAGCTGTGTGGTCAGGTGCAGAGTGTGTAGGCGATGACGGGTTGAGGAGGTGTCTGCAGAGGATGGGGGGAACAACACAGCGCTGGTCCTGCTTAGATTGGCAACAACAGGTGTGCCCTGGAGGGTGCCAGTGCCAGCCTGGCCTGCAGCCATACCACACACACACACACACACACACACACACGCACACTCACACACATATGCACACTCACACACACATTCACACCCGAACTCAAGCAGCACATTCCTCTAAGGAATAGCACAGCTGAGTGGTTCTGTTATGACATCTCTAACCAGGAGCAGAGGCAGGCCAGTGGGTTTGGGAGGCCAAAGGGCATCGTGGGGGAGGGAGGCAGGAGGGAGGAGAGGGAGGACTCAGCTAACCCAGAGATATCTGTTCTGAGGCTTCACTTCCCGTCTTTAAACTGAAGGTCTGTTTACACCCCTGCTGTAACAATCCAGACTCTCACACGAGTTTATCTCTGTGAGAATCTGCGTCACCCAGGATTAGAGTTCTCACCTCTGAATCTCAAACACACCTGAGCTTTGGCCTGAGGAAACTTCAGGGAGGTTTATTCTGAGGAAACAGAGTCTGGATCAGGAACCACTGGACCATTTAACATGATTGACACTCCGGTCATACATGAGCTCAATGGTAGGCCAAAAACTGTCTTTTCGATTAAAAACAAATATATATATCTTTGTTTTTTCTCATTATTGCCATTAATGTATGAACCCAAATATAGGACAACACTGATTTTAGTATGACCTTCCTTCCTTCAAGACCAATTTTCAGGAAAAGACTCTGATAAACAAAATTGACTTTGTTTAAAGGAACTATTTTTCGTTGAAAATCTGAAAAAATCTCTAAATAGTTATTTTTCGAATTTTTCAACATTTAGGCTTGTCATCCATATAAAATCGCAGCTTTATGTCACTTGAAATCATCTTTTCTGAAATTTCCCGCCAAAGTGAAGATTTCGGAAAACTCAGATTTCATGATTTTGTGCAGTAAGCTGAGTTTTTAGATCCCAAATGACCCCAATAAAAGGACTACGCCCATTTTTCACAATATTTTTAATGAAAAAAATGATCTTACTCACTGCCTGGCCAAAAAAAAGTTTCTACCAGTGTTTTTGGACCGTATTCTTGGGTCAATATGGTATTCACTCTGTTATTCGACTTGATTTTTTACAGAAAACAATCTTTAAGTTTAGTTATCTGTTTAAAATCACCTAAATTTACTACAGTCTGTGTTACTGCTTCAGCTCCACACTGTGTCCGTGTTATGAAATGGTAACCTGGTCATAATAAGACTGCTGTCATTAGTCATTTAATGACTCATAGACACTCTTTTAAGACTTAATGGTTTAATATTACAATAATAAACAATAAACAATTTTCTGAGCTTAATTATCACATTTATCATCTTAAGAACATTATAATTATTTGTCTCTTTGTTAGTAATGCAGCCCATTCTCACCTGTCATTATGATGCTGTTATTGTTTTTATGCTGAGATAATGTTGTGTGCGGTATTAGCAAGAGATTGTGAGCTCGCAAGTCAGATTGTCACTGTCCAAAGCAGTGAAAAGGAAAGTAAAGATAAAGAGTGGAAAGAAAAGTATGCGTCCTTCTACCTGACTTTATAATTGCAGAGTCAGTCTGTCTCATCTACAATGAGGTTGTTGCAGTTTGCAGGAAATACAACATCTGAAGGCACCATGAAACTGAGCATGGCAACTTCAAAGAAGCATACTCACTCCAGACAGAAGCAGACACTTAGAGCACTGACAGCTGGATCAAGCAGGTGGAAATCTGAAGTCAAGCAGATGCTGCTTTGTTTTTTTTAAACACATTTGGTCAGATCACAACTTTTGAGTAATTGTTCCTAAAACAAAAAGCTCATAAACAATGCAGAGTTGTTGTTCTTGTGAAAAAAAAAAAAAAAAAATATATATATATATATATATATATATATATATATATATATATATATATATATATATATATATATATGTTTGGAAAAAAAGATGAAAACAAATTTTCAGGCCCTAAGAAGATTAAAAATATCTTGACACGGGCTAATATGACTTTCCACCACATGAACCATTGAATTTAGGAGTAAATAAGTTTTAAATAGGTGTCCACTGTAGTGACCACTATGCACCACNGGATGTTCCAGTGTGTCGCTAGACCTCCGGGTGCTTGGCTGAGGAGGAGAAAACTCCCGGCCGGAAATGCTTCCTGCAGCTGTTAGGAGTATCATTCCCCACCTTGAGGCCAACCAAAAGACAAACAGCAGCCAAGTCACGTGAGCGCTCTGCTGCTGAGATGCCATTCAGTCTTACTCCAGGCCTCTCTAAACATTCAACTCATACCTGTCAGTGAGCAGAGTCACCGAGCCCACTGCAAAGTGACGGATGTTTTATGCCATACCTATTATAACAATGCTAACAGGCTAAAGCTAACAATGGAGAGAGGCTTTAGTCAAATGGATCAATGAAACCTTAAGGCCTCAGTCTTTCAAATACAAAACCTGTCCATCATTAAAAAGTAATTAAAGCAAACAATACAGTGATGCAACAATTGTAGTGGTATGAATACAGTGAGAGAAACAGTCTCAGGGTTTTTAAAAGATAAAGGGGCCAAACTCATATCAGCTGTATCCAACTAGGTCATCAACGAAAACTATTTTCATAAGCAATTAGTAAAATTATCCCACATATCTACATGTTTGATATTTGATATACTTCAACATGTAGATGCATAACAGTCTGATGCAGTGTGTCTTATCTCACATTATTCAAACTCTGGATTTTATTCATAGCATTCTCTTCCTAGATTTCATCCGTCTTTGTAGCTGGAGACTCCAACACACTTGTCCCTGAGCTAGATCTGATTTCAGGGTCCTAAATTTTCTGAGCTGCTCCGTGATTTTTAGAGGGTTTTTTGTTTTCTAGAGGTTTCTGAGCTGCTCCGTTTATGAGTTTCTGTTCTGCTCTGTGTTGTCTTGAGGTTTCTGAGTTGTTTAGTGTTTCCTTACGGGGATCATTAGACACTGATAATATTGGTGACATATCTGAAAAAAATGATCACTTTAAATTAGAAAAGAGTAATCTCAGGTTGAGCTAGCAGTGCTATCAAAAGATCTTGAATATTTTATGGAGGTGGAATAGAGACCAAAAAAAAAAACCATCAATGTAAACTAAGCCTCGAACAGGACACATTCAAACATTTGAGGTGTGCAAATATGCGATGGAGTGGTTATGTCAGAGAACAGCATCTCTTCACAGCACTGATTCCTGTTTTTGCATCATCTCCTGACTTCATTTACATCCAAAAAAATTTACTTCTCAGAACTGATGGTCAAGACAAAAACAAATCCATATGGCACTTAGACTGAGGAGCCACATGGTGACAAAGTTTGCTGAGTTTTGTTGGTGCTTATGTGAAACAGAGTCTTGATCCCAGAAAAACACACTACTGAATCTGTTTGGTTCTCACAGCCCCTCTAAGTTTCATAAAGAATCTTTATCAATATAAATACGAATAAAACACAACAGTAAGATGAAGAGTCAAAAGAGTTTCAGACGGATTTTGGTATCATCAGTATAGAATCTTGCGGTCACCAGTCTGCATGACAAAGAGAGTGCACTCTTCTGGCACTAACCATCAGTTTGATATGCACAGCAACCTTTCTTTATGCTTTTATTTATTAACACATCAGTGTTATCAGAAAAGAAAAATTTCCCTCGCTGACCTTCTAAACCTGCAGGGTGATTCTACCTGAACACAACCAAACATCACTCTGTTTAACCTCATTGATTAATCCATCACAGTCCTGATTACAGTGTTTCACTGCACCAATAAGAGCAGGACTCCTCTGTAACGTCACGTTGACTCCTCCTCTCCAGGGATGTTCAGTGTGTGCAGTGTGGACACAAGTCTGATCATCAGCCCTGAATCCTCCACACACTCGTTCTCTGTGGCGTTTTCGCACAGTTTAAGATTGTCTGAGATGCACGATGGGGAGTTTCAGAGCATGCATGGTTATATTTCCCATCATACCCTATTAGCTGTGTGGTCAGGTGCAGAGTGTGCAGGCGATGACGGGTTGAGGAGGTGTCTGCAGAGGATGGGGGGAACAACACAGCGCTGGTCCTGCTTAGATTGGCAACAACAGGTGTGCCCTGGAGGGTGCCAGTGCCAGCCTGGCCTGCAGCCATACCACACACACACACACACACACACACATACGCACACTCACACACATATGCACACTCACACACACATTCACACCCGAACTCAAGCAGCACATTCCTCTAAGGAATAGCACAGCTGAGTGGTTCTGTTATGACATCTCTAACCAGGAGCAGAGGCAGGCCAGTGGGTTTGGGAGGCCAAAGGGCATCGTGGGGGAGGGAGGCAGGAGGGAGGAGAGGGAGGACTCAGCTAACCCAGAGATATCTGTTCTGAGGCTTCACTTCCCGTCTTTAAACTGAAGGTCTGTTTACACCCCTGCTGTAACAATCCAGACTCTCACACGAGTTTATCTCTGTGAGAATCTGCGTCACGCAGGATTAGAGTTCTCACCTCTGAATCTCAAACACACCTGAGCTTTGGCCTGAGGAAACTTCAGGGAGGTTTATTCTGAGGAAACAGAGTCTGGATCAGGAACCACTGGACCATTTAACATGATTGACACTCCGGTCATACATGAGCTCAATGGTAGGCCAAAAACTGTCTTTTCGATTAAAAACAAATATATATATCTTTGTTTTTTCTCATTATTGCAATTAATGTATGAACCCAAATATAGGACAACACTGATTTTAGTATGACCTTCCTTCCTTCAAGACCAATTTTCAGGAAAAGACTCTGATAAACAAAATTGACTTTGTTTAAAGGAACTATTTTTCGTTGAAAATCTGAAAAAATCTCTAAATAGTAATTTTTCGAATTTTTTAACATTTAGGCTTGTCATCCATATAAAATCGCAGCTTTATGTCACTTGAAATCATCTTTTCTGAAATTTCCCGCCAAATTGAAGATTTTGGAAAACTCAGATTTCATGATTTTGTGCAGTAAGCTGAGTTTTTAGATCCCAAATGACCCCAATAAAAGGACTACCCCCATTTTTCACAATATTTTTAATGAAAAAAATGATCTTACTCACTGCCTGGCCAAAAAAATGTTTCTACCAGTGTTTTTGGACCGTATTTTTGGGTCAATATGGTATTTACTCTGTTATTCGACTTGATTTTTTACAGAAAACAATCTTTAAGTTTAGTTATCTGTTTAAAATCACCTAAATTTACTACAGTCTGTGTTACTGCTTCAGCTCCACACTGTGTCTGCGTTATGAAACGGTAACCTGGTCATAATAAGACTGCTGTCATTAGTCATTTAATGACTCATAGACACTCTTAAGACTTAATGGTTTAATATTTCAATTATAAACAATAAACAATTTTCTGAACTTAATTATCACATTTATCATCTTAAGAACATTATAATTATTTGTCTCTTTGTTAGTAATGCAGCCCATTCTCACCTGTCATTATGATGCTGTTATTGTTTTTATGCTGAGATAATGTTGTGTGCAGTATTAGCAAGAGATTGTGAGCTCGCAAGTCAGAATGTCACTGTCCAAAGCAGTAAAAAGGAAAGTAAAGATAAAGAGTGGAAAGAAAAGTATGCGTCCTTCTACCTGACTTTATAATTGCAGAGTCAGTCTGTCTCATCTACAACGAGGTTGTTGCAGTTTGCAGGAAATACAACATCTGAAGGCACCATGAAACTGAGCATGGCAACTTCAAAGAAGCATGCTCACTCCAGACAGAAGCAGACACTTAGAGCACTGACAGCTGGATCAAGCAGGTGGAAATCTGAAGTCAAGCAGATGCTGCTTTGTTTTATTTAAACTCATTTGGTCAGATCACAACTTTTGAGTAATTGTTCCTAAAACAAACAGCTCACAAACAATGCAGAGTTGTTGTTCTTGTGATACCAAAAAAATTTATATATATATATGTTTTTTTTACAGCTTGTTTTTATCAATCTCATCTTATGGGCCAGGTATCACTGTTGGCTGGCCAATTTTCACTTGTGAGCCACCAGTTGCAGACCACTGGTTAAACAGTGCCAGGCGTTTGAAAGAGAGTTTGCAAAAAGATTAGGTATCAGATGCAAATACAGAGACAGTTCAAGGATCAAGGTCTGAAGATGACCCATCTGTCAAAGCTGAAAATGAAACTTCATCTTGAACCTTGAGCATTTCTCTTCCTGACACTTTCAAAAACAGATTTAGGTAAAGGTAAAGTCCAGCACCCTCATTGTCCTCCCCAGGTTTGTGTCTCGCAGGCTTCAGCTGACACAAAGAGGAAACTGGTCTGTGCACACAGCAGGAAACAGGGTGAGGACCCACAGGCTTCACTTCAGGGCTGTGGAATCTCCAGAGGAGGGAAACAGATTCCTTTAAAGTGTTGTGGAAGTTTGTTTTCCTCGCCCTGGAGCTCAGGTGGTTATATCTGAGATGTGAAAGGTTGCAAAACACAGGCAGATGTAGGAGCTAAATGAAAAGACCACTACTGCTGCAGGAATCTCATGCAGACCCACTCAGACAGTTGCCCTTGGCAAAGCTGGACTGAACCACAACAAACAAAAGCTTTTCAGCTGGGTGGACTCGGTCCACCACGCCCTGACAATAAGTTTCAGAGAGAGACAGCGGGAAAGGAGTGGAGGGAGGAGAGAATGAGGGAGGAGAGAGTGAGGGAGGAGAGAAGCCTGAGGCCCACGCTATTCCTGATAGGACCCTGGATCAAAGCTCTCTCCCTTCGTTAGAGAGAGAGATGAGAGAGTGTCAGCAGGCAGTGGGGGAAATGATGAAGGACAGAGTGGTCTCTGCTGGCATTTAAAAACAGAGGAGGAGAAGACGAGGAGCTCTCTGCTGCGTCTGAGAAGAGGAGACGGTGGGGGAGAGGATGCGAGGCCAGGACCTGCCCACAGAGAGAGATAAGAGCGTCCTGCAGTCTGCTTACTCACAGACTCAGAGCACAGCCGCTCTCTGCTGCCTGCACTGAAATACAACCAAAGAAGAGGAGACGCAGGCTTTCAGAGGAAGCTGAATAACCCACAGACATCTCTCGTTTTAGGCTCTGAAACACACACATACACACACACACACACACACACACACACACACACACCTGAAGCCAAACTGGTGAAGAAGTAGCTTTGGGTCAGAAATCAGGGTTTCATTCTGACACTGTCTGGATCCTCTTTAACGCTCCTCTGCACCCTCACTTACACTGGCGCAGGGAGAAAAAGTAAAAAATGCAAACTGAGGTGTTTCTCAGAGCGATGCACTGGATGAGGAAGTGTGAGTGTCATACACACAAACACTCACACACACACACATCCTGCTGCAGCAGGTCAGAGATAGCAGCTGAACCTGCTTCCTGCCCGCTGTCACTCAGAGACTCTCAGAGAGTGGACTGTGTTACTACAGCAAACACACACACACACACACACAGTGAGAACCAGCAGGTGAGACCTGTGAACACAAGTCATATCAGATATCTGTCAGGGTGCCAGGTAGATCATTTAAAATTTGATATAAAGATGCATGATGTGGATTCATCTGTCTTGATGCCAATAATAAAGAATAAGCTGCTGTCCATGACTTAAAGTGATAAAATGACAGATATTACTTTATATACAGATATTACTTAACATTCCATTTTTCACACCTTTTACTCTCTCATGTTCTCCCTGAGGTCTTAACTCTGGTTTTGATTGTTCATAGCATCAGGTGTGTGTACAAGAGTGGAATAAAGACATTTTCAGCGTGTTGTCTGACTGTATGAGGAGGTAAAGGAGTTAAAACCAGCCATCCAGCTGAGGGCATGACTCTCTGTTGTGTGTGGTTTCTTGTTGTGACATTTTCCTCACACTGGCTATAAAGGATGGTTTAATCTGATTGACCAACAGCTCATAAAGTCAAGCAGAGCTCCGAAAACAACAGTGAACTGTTTGACGAAGCTGCAGTGCCTCTGTGCCCCTGCTCTCTATGAGCATTTTCTCTTTACTCCTTTCTTACTCTTTACGAACTCTCACCAGGTTCAGTCAGGCTTCTATATGAGGGCCTGGTCACACTGGCCATCTGAAACGTGGCGTACCAAAGCACCACTGGCATCCTGAAGCGCCATTCATCCCATACAACATGAGCCAGACTTGAGCCTGATTGCCTCATGCATGGACCCTTGCCATCATGAGGTGTTTGTTTACAAGACCCGGTCTCATCAAATTCAGCACAATGGAGAACAGAGAACTCGATCTTACATCAGTTAGTTTTTTTGGCTTACGTTAAGTCGTTTTGGACCAATACAGCCCTGCAACTGTCATCATCATCATTTAAAACGATGGTCAAAAGAAGCATTTGCAGCAAATATACATCATGTCACACATGAAGTGTGCCGTACCAGGGCACACTTCTCCAAAGTGTGCCACAGCCAAGAAAGTGCACCATGCTTGAGCACACATGCAGTCACACAGGCTGAACAAACTGGACTTCCATTTGATTAGAGCTGCCACTAGAAGCCAGTGAAGTGATATTAACAGCAAGGTGATGTGCTGTTTTGGGCTGGTTAAAGACCAGACATGCTGCTGCATTCTGGATCATCTGCAGAGATTTAAATATGCACACAGGAAGGCCTGATAGGAGAGAGTTGCAGTGGTCAAATCTAGTATCAGCCAGATTTCTGGGAGAGTTTGTGGGCAAAAAGTTGATTTAATACAAGTGAGACAGAGATCTGTGGTATAACAGGGACATGCTGGATAGACAAGGGGCTCAGTTTTTTACTTAGGGCGTCTTTTGGGTAGGTGCTGGTTCATATTGGATCAAGAGGACAGGTAACAGGCTTTGAGTTTAGAAGAGTTCCTGAGACCTCATCCTTACTCAGAGTAGATAAGGAACACAGAGAAGCACCAGAAACAAATTTTGGACTGACTGGGCTGTTCAGTTTCAGAGACTTGGTCAATAACAGAGGCCACCTTCTCAGTGGAAAAAGAGTCAAATGTGTTTGTAGTCAGTTTGGCGGAGGGCTGAGCAGTTGGAGGAGAGAGTAAAAAATTAAACACCATGAACAGTTTTCTGATGTCCAAAGCAGCATAGATCGTGTTCTGATAGAAGACACGAGTATTCATTGGTAGAAGGACAAATCAGTGGGTTCTCGGGATTCACACATCTACTAAAACAGTCAGCTACTAAAAGCAAAGCTGGATGTGTTCATAGGAGTGTTTCTTAAAGCAGACCTAACAGGCTGGTAAAGTTTGACCAAGCCAGAGACAGAACCCCATTCAGTGCCTGCTCCATGCGTGAACAGCCCATCATACAGTTAGTCTGTACGCTCTCTGAGGATCTCCTCTTCCTCCAGCTTCTTCTAAATGAGTCACATCTCAGCTTCAAAGTGCTGAGAGTGAGGAACAGCAGGATGGTCTGTTTACCTGTTCTTTCATGCAGACACTCTGAGCGCTGAGCAGGCTGCAGGTGTGCTGACCTGTGCAGTGCCAGCCTCCGTGCGTGCAGCTTAACCCTTGAACTGCAGAGGAGCGTGAGCAGCAGCCTGTGTAATGGAGGACTCCATTTAAAGCGAGGAGTCAGGAGACGTGGACGGGGGAGGGGGCTCTCTTCCTGACAGCCACACACTGAGAGTGGGGGAGGGTTAAAAACACCAAACCCTCTTCCCTCTTCCTTAACTCTGCAGCTACAGGCAGAATACCACGATGGATCCTCCCTCTCTGCCTACCTCCAGCCTCTAACCTGACACTTCAGCATGGAGGAAAACACACACAGTATAATGAGCAGTGTGGAAAGGTCGCAGAGTATCAGGTTGAGCTGTGATTCAGAGAGTGCAGCCTCTCACAGAGAGAAAAAGAGAAAGGTAAGATAACACCGCTCCTAACTCTGAAACTGCTCGCTCTGTGCTCCATCGTAACACACTCATGCAGCAATTATCCTTCCTGTTGTGAAGAAACGGCACCCCCACCCTGCTCTGACTGCTGATAGTTGTGCAAACTGCAGATGATAAATCAGGAAACAGGTTTTTCAGGAAGGCAGGCTGAAATATGTGTGCGGAGCTCAGAACAACACACCACATCAGCTCATAGTAAAACTTCTGCAGCTTCAGTCTGTTTATTGAACACAAGCAGAGCAATGAGTCAAAGCCCTCAGCCTCTGTCAACAAGTGTCCACTTTTAATCTGTCACCCTCCATCATTGAGGTTCACACAGTTTTCACCAAATGACACCCAGACAAAGCAGCCGGCTGTCCTGCTATCACAAGGCTGGAACACTCCCTGCAGAGTGGCAGAGCAGCCAGGCCTCATAGCAACAACCCAGCTCCAGGCACACATGGTTTCAGTTAGGGTCTGCACCTATAAACAGTCGGCCGTGGCAGCTTATTGGTCAGGAAGTGCAATGTTGACTGCAAGTCAGGACAGGCACAAGCTGCTAATGAATGATCCTCAGTCTGACAGAGTGACAGCAGAGTTGAGAGGCGCACACACACATACAAACACATACACACACAGGGCGATGAGCTCTGTACAGTTTGTGAATTAACTCAAAGACTTAAACAGTCCTCATCCAGTGAGAAAAATCAAGTCAACCTAACCTCTCAATGCAACATGTCTGACTTTCTGTTGATTCGACGTCACACACAACTGTCACATTAGTCCTAAATGTACCTGTAAACATCTGTATGTCCACAGCAGCTGTCAGGGGGACAGAAACTTCACACCTAACTACTGCTTTCATGTTTCATCATGACAGTTTCTACACTTCTGTTTTACTTGATAGGAAAAAGGATGTCACTTTGTGCGTGTTCACACTGCACAGCAAAGCAGCTCAGCTCACAGACCCTGGACCCCAGCAAGAGTAGGGATGTGTCTAAATACCAATGCTTTTATCCGATTCTGCCTATTGATCAGATTCTTTATCCCCTCCCTTATGAATTCCCCCTGTGAATTTTCTGTGTAAAAAAGTAACTTTCCAGGTTTTCTTTTAATTGGGTTTGAAAGTGAATTAATATGAAACTGGTCGATGGATTTAGATATCAGGTGATATCAAAGTGTAGTTTTGTTGTATGTTATTGATTGAATAGACAACCTCGCAAGGCTTTGAGTTGTTTGGAACCTTGATCTTACTGCAGTTATGCTGAAGGCCTGCACTTCCTGTTTGGAAAACATTTACCTGTTAGTGTTTTGACATTTTTGAGTTTTTATTACTGTTCACAAAAAGTAATTGTGATACGTTTCTGTGATGAAAGTTTCTGTTTTAAAACTGAAGTTAATATCAATATATGCAAACCACTATCAATTCATTTCCTATATATAGTTATTCCCATAGACTATACAGAATGGACAGCGTGACTTCACCTTTTACTGTTGCATGGTTTTGAAGCCATAAGAACCCCGTCACAGAAGCCGCCTTTGGCTGCGATTGTGCGGACAGACTCTGTGCAGTAGAGACCATACAGTATCTGAGAGGAGCCGGGACAACAAAAAAGAAAAAAAAAATTTCTTTCAAAAGTTTAATCTCTTTCTGTCTCTCTTTACCCCATTATCTTACTATCCCCCCTGCCAAAAAAAAAAATCAAGAGCCTGTTTAAACCTGTTTTTTAACATCTAATAACAAATGAAAAACCAACTTCACAGAAAAAAGATAACTTGAACACAAGTCAGCCAAATAATATCTTTATATCACTGCAGCATAAGGATGCAGGAAACATTTCAACAAGGTGTCATCATTTTTTTCAAGTTTTCCTATCACTAATCTGGAATGAATGAAGAGAGAGATTTTGACCTATCCTGCAGCCAGTCATCAGGGGGAGCAGTTTTTGTGGCGACCCCACTTCGAATCAATGGCTGTCCCCAGAGAAAAGACCTCCTTTGACAATGTGGTTCCTCAGTAATACTATGATTAATGCTTGACATCCAAGGGTCATTCTGAGACTGGTTTCTGAAGCGTCTCAGGCCATTTTCACATCATGTTTTCAGACATTTCACTTGAAAAAAAATTGCGTATACAGAAATGCTCGGGACTGAAAACACTGTAGTACACATGCCATACCTGTCGTTGGCAATATGACTG
The DNA here is from genome assembly GCA_008086565.1 of Thalassoma bifasciatum. Lineage (NCBI taxonomy): Eukaryota > Metazoa > Chordata > Actinopteri > Labriformes > Labridae > Thalassoma > Thalassoma bifasciatum. The sequence continues at coordinate 150,664 of RPOG01000977.1, read as the reverse complement.
TAGGGGCCGTACACGACAATGGTTTGGAGGCTGAAGTAGAGGTGAGCTGATCATCTGGTATATATAATGAATGCTTCTTTGCTGATTGCAGAAATGGTACAATAAATGCAAATTTTGTAGAAAGGCAGTCAGAAGATTCAGCAGCACAAGCGCAACACTGTAATCCACTATTGTTACTGTTATTATTGCCCGGTTCCCACATGGCCATGCCACAATGAAAGTGTAATGCTCACGTGTAAAGTGGAGCGTGATGTATGTGCTTCCACTGACTACTCCGTCTTGTGGTGACCTAGGTGTTTGAGAAAAAAACCCCACTGGAGGTTGTTCCTGGTCAGCTACAATACTGTTTCTGAGTAAACGAAAGGCCGCAACGCAATGATACCTTTGCGTTTAATTCCAATACCATTGTCGTGTAAAAGGCCCCTTAAAATGCAGGGATGAAAGTGATTTAGGGTCAAACATTTATGAACATGTTTCTGTTTGTAACCACAAAGAATGATGATGATCATGTGAAAACAACAACAGGAAGAAGACAGAAACTATCACTTGACTTGTTGTTATTCAACTGTACAAAATATGTGGCTGTAAAATGTAGGTCAGACACGCTGCTAGTCATCTGTCAGACCCAGTCATACAGCATCTCCACCAACTGCAGCAACACAGATGCTCTAACAGAACAATATATAAACTACATGCCCAAACCAGGACGGGCTATGTTATTTCAGAAGGACTTCTCAAATCATCTTACCAGGGCTGGGCAATTATGTGATCATGATTCATGATTGTAATAAATTTCAGATCAATTATGTTTATCAGCTGTGAGCATTTTTAATTGAACAAACATGGCAGAAATGTGTCTCATAACAGCCAATCAGAGTCGATCTTTTTCTGCATACTGGCAGTTCAAAAATAAAACAATTGAGTTAATAATCAAGATCAGATGATATGAAAAAATATATTGTGATCTTTTTTTTTCTCTCGATATCGCCCCGCCCAACATCTTACTGACAAAATGATCCTAAACGCACAAACTTCATGATGAGGCACAAACTCACAGAACCTGTCAGAAGCGTGTCCAGATCTACTGAGTGTCGAGGCCCAGCTGACGCACCAACCAATGTGAAGAGGGGGCAGCAGGTCTGGATTTTATGATGATATTGGTGAACAAACTGCAAGTACACACTAAAACAGGAAGTTTGATTGATCAGACCAGTCCTCATGGTTCAGGAGATTATATCCTTCATCATACCTCAAAGAGCACACCTCTACCTCAAAGTGATACAAGCATGAGAGAGATGGCAGACCGCATGTGTGTGACTGTCTTAGCCCCGCCCATGCATGCAGCCAGTGCACTGAGAGACGTGAGGGTCATTAAAGGCTCTATCGTTCAAAAATCGGTGGAAGTAATAGCAAGATGTCTCAAGAGGTCTGTATAAAGACTTTTTCGTCATACGCTGCACAAACTATAACTCTAATCACACACATACAGGTCACTCACCTGTTGTGTTAAACTGTCAGTTTCTTTAAGATAGGATCTGCAGGAACTTTCGTTACTGTTCGGAAACACAACTTCCAAACTGGGCTCCTCCCTCCATGGCTAAATGCCAGCATCAGCGCATCCCCACTGCCTCCAACCATAGCTGCATATACACACTCACCAGCCCAGGGAGCACCTGCAGCATCGCACTCGACGCGGGAGAGACTGAAGAGCCATACACCTGACTTCCTGCAGGTAAATGAAGGATCCTGCAAATGATGTTCTTTCTCTGCGCAACAGGCGCAATCGTACCTGCTCAGGATAGCTCCTCCCTCTCGCTATCATCAGTGCGCAAGTCACTTGGGCACTGAGCTTGCTGTGATTAACTGGGGTCACCAGGCCTACTCTCTGCCCAGAAACATCCCAATATTATGTCAATTTAGAAAAAAAGAAAGGACCTTCTGAAAACACATTTACTCACATTAGATCAGACTTCTGTTGTTGACATTCACATAGATATTTTGATTCATTCTGAAAAACACACTCAGAGTCTACGGATGAGCCATGATTTCTGAATACACAATTAATTGATTTAGTAATTTTAAAAAAAGATTAGTTCCCATGAATACTATCTGGTGCTGCTGAGAGATTTAGAACTGGGAGACTGGGTAACAGAGATTTTAGTAGCTTAAAAGTTCTGGCAGGAACTTCAACAAAAAGAGTTACAAAAAAATGAAACAGAAAGTTAAAAAAACTGGCTATACAAAAACTTTTCAAGGCCAACAATAAAAAGATTTGTTCATCACTGATCATATGCAGGGGGTGGCAGGGTACTATTTAATTAATCAGTGAGTAATTAGCAGTAATTATCAAGTCGTATTTTGCTTGACTTGCCCATCCTTCAAGCACCATGGCGAATCAAGGAGTGAAATAAAATCATAATATCCACGAACCCAACTAGACAATGAAATTTGTGATCCCCTCTTGGTTACTCAAGACTTTATGTAATGTGGACCAAAAACAAAGTACCACATTATAATAATGTATATAAAACGTCACATCACAGAGTGATAGCACGGAAATCTGTGAAACTAGGACTACAATTAACCGGAGACAGTGTGCAAATGATTCGTTTGTTGTTGTTTTTTTCCCCCAATTTTTGATGTGTATCAACTCTCTACTCAGAGCCCAACCTGCTGCATATCAAAACAGCAACACAATCATTAACCTTAGGACAGCTCAACTTTTTTGATCCAGTCCCGCCTTCGACTCAACAGATAGCCAATCATAGTTTAGAATAATTGAGTAGCAGCATGGGTGGCCAATCAGATTTTAACGGGGGCCAAAGTTACCCCCTGGCCTCCCCTCTGGACGCGCTCCTGTTCCCGGTGAAGAAAAAAGCCAGTCACTAGCCTGCTAACAAACCCCAGAGAAAGTTCACAAAGATTAGATAAAAGTTGCATTCAAAGGCTGAACCGACCATGAATGTAGCACAGCTATGAGACGGAGTTTGTTACAGACCAAACACTCGGAGTGTGAGTCTGGGTGAAGCTGGAGTTTAATGATTTAACATTTCCATCCACGGCTGGTCCGTTTCACAGCTCAATGGAAAAAGTAGCCCAACATGAGCTACTAAACATGTAGCGTCAGTCACGTTATACTCCGATAAAAACACCAAAATTACACATTATCTGATAGAAATACCAGAGCAGACTCAGGGAGGGATTGAAGAATATTTTTCTATGGTTAGACCCTGGTTTGTTCACTCGGCTGGGACGGGAACAGGCTCCAGACACCTCAGGTTAGCTAGCTTAGCTCCGGACAAAAACTTTTTCCACATCTGAAACTTTAGTCTCTCCATTTTCTCTCCCACACACTCGAGCGGTGTGTTTGAGCGCTTCACACACAACAACATAAACTTCTTTTTCTGCTCGCAATCACACGTTTAAAACTCTTCTCTCTCAGCAGCTTCTGTTTCGTAAAAGACCGGTTAAACTTGGAGTAACTCACCGTTCAGTCTGCGCACCCCGGGCCGCCTACAACACCCGAGACCGCCGCCGGACCTCCGGAGGGCCGCGGAGCTTGGAGAGCAGAAGCCGAGAGGGGTCCAGCTGCTATCGGGGAGACGAAGAGCCAGCTGAACCGAGGCCCCGGGCCTGGTGTGTCCTCGAAACAGCGTCCGGGGAGGGATACCGAGCCTGAACCCTCCGCCGTGTGACAGAGACTCCGGGATAGGTCTGTGACAGCTCTTCAGCCCCCCTCCCCTCGACAGCCCTTCACTTTTCTCTTTTTCCTCACTTCCAGCACATACGAATCAAAATACTGTCACAGAATATGGCGGCTGCTCCAGCTCGCTACTATCGCGAGAGGAGGGGAGCAGTTGTTTTCTTTTTTTCGAAGTTTCCCAAAGTTGAGTCCTGGAGGAGACGGAGAGGAGGAGGAGGAGGTGGAGGAGGAGAAGGAGGAGGAGGAGGAGGGCGTGATTGCAAAATGGACTGAGCAGCTCTACATCTGCTGCTGCACAGGAAACAAACAAAGAGGCGAATAAAGAGCTGGTTCACCTGTCACCAGACTGCAGGACCAGAGAGATCAGAATAAATACGACTTTGGTTCGATAGCACGTACAAAAACAGTAGAAAAAGTTATTGACAACAGAATTCCTAGAACATAATATCAAATAAAATAAAACCAACAATTAAACAGTACAATGGCAAAATCTAATCAAGGGATAACATCAAATTACGGATGAACTTTTTATTAAATAGTGCACAAGTACAAATACTTACATTTGAGTACTCACCGATACTGAGTACCGATCCAAATACTTAAAAACATCACTGCAGTTTTAATGAGACTTTGAAAGTATTTTTTATTTCCTCACCCTCTCTTTTTAACCAGCTGAAATGAAGACCATGATGCACCTGCACATGTTGCTGACATTTTAACAGAAACCAGTCCTTGACCTTTGTGCCAATGACAGGCCAACTTGCATATAGTGGTATTTGAAGTCATAGTATTCACTGCACGTTTACGAGTATAAGTACTTCAGCATGGTACATGCACTGATACCGAAAACTGATGCTGATATCGGTGCATTCTTACCTCAGGATTTACAGCAAATGCATAAAAACCCACAGAAGAACAGAACTAGGGCAGTCAGACTAGTGGTGAGGGGATCAATCTATGATATCAATTTATCGATACAAACATTGGTATCAGTGTTGATCAATACCATAAAATTATCAGTATATCGCTTATTTCCCAAATATTATGTTTCTGTCATTCATTTATCAGTATATGCAAGCTGTTTGATCAAAATGATACACTGAATGCTTGTCTAGGAGACTATTAAGGGTCAAAATGGCCAAAAATTTTAACAAGTGGTGTCCAGGAGAGGCTTTGTGAGCTGTTTGAGATGTTTTTAGTCAGGTCCTGTACAGTTTCATGCAGAAATAAAAGACTCATTCTACTGCAATTAGAGCTTTTACTCGTATTCACACTCATATAATACTCCATTTCTACCCAGTCTGACCCCAGGACGCACACACACAGAAGAATGAGTGTGAAAAACCTTGTGGGGCAAAGATTTGTGCATTTTTTTTCTTCGGAAACCTGGATGGAAACGAATGGCATCCTGTGTGTCAGCACTCTGCATTGACTCACACACTCACACACACTTACACACAAACACAGACCCGCAAAAAGGCACTCACTCACACATATGCACACATCGTGGCCCCTGGTATCTAAAACTGTGACCTCCGACTCTGTGTTTGAGGCTTGAGGAGCTGAAATCCCCTAAGTATGAGCAGCAAACTGACACACAGCTCAGCCTGTTATCCTCTGACAGCACACCATTCATTACACCACACAAAGCCACACACACTTTCTGCGTGTGTGTGTGTGTGTGTGTGTGTGTGTAAGAAATTGTCCGTCATTACTACGGCTGTTTCCAGCTTTGGTCTGAGCACTCACTGAACACAGATTGAGGTGCAGTCAATTAATCAATCTTCATTTGTATGGCACCAAGTCACAATGAATGACATCTCAACAATCGAAACTGTACAGAAATGTAGAAATGTTTATTCACCTTTATCTATACAGCAGATACATCAGGAGAGTGGAAATAATCATAGTTGGGGCTTCTTTTTTTTGACCAGGCAGTGTATTTTTGTCCTATTCCTCTCCTATGTCTGATATCTTGGGCACAGTAATTGGACTCTGGGTTAGCTACAATAAATTAATTCTGATTGTGAAAAAGATCAGCAGGTCTAGATAATCTAGTGTTTTATTATTTACATGAACTCACCAGAAAGACAAGTTAGAGGGTCTGATCTCATCTTAGCGCACCATGAGCTGTGTGATATTTGGTAAGTTACAGAGGTAAGAACAAAACTCTTTTAGCAGACAGAAAACTCAAGCAGAGCCAGACTCATGTTAGACAGAAACCTGCAGAGACTATGTTGTAGCTAAAGAGAGAGTTAGGACTGGGGGATAAACAAACAAGAGAAAACAGCAAAATGTGTTAAATACTAGCAGTATACTAAAATTTAAAAAAGAAAAAAAATGAAAAAAAGGACCTTACTGTTCCTCTTCAGTCCTGTTGCTGTCTGTCACTCTCCTGTTACTGTCCTCAAAGAGCCTGGTAGACCACACACAGTCTGAGCATGAAAACATCTCTCTGCAAACAGCTTGTCTGAGTTTAGATTTAGCTCTGCAGAGAACTGAGTATGCAATTTTCTAATTTTTTTGAGATACTGAATTTTAAGTTGAGTTTTTTTTTTTTTTAGTTTTTGTCTACCAAGTCTGTATAAACACTTCTCTTTTTTGATTGAACTACTGAACTAAATGAAAGTTCCCTCCACATTCTCACTTATCGGAGTAGAAGGTAAACACTGAGGCTCAGAGAATCTGTTTTGGAGGAGAGTTTCCCACTGAGGAGTGGGGCTGAAGCTGGAGGTTCAGAGAGCAGACAAGAGGAGTGAGAGGAGTGATGGCAAAGCTCCAGACACTGATCTCCTTCCTTCAGGTCAGACTGACTCTCTGAGGACAGACCACTAAACTCAGTGAAGAGAGTATCAGGTCATTTGTTTTATTTTTTTTAACCATAGGTATATTATTTTCATTTGCCCTCATTTAATTTATTTTACTTGATTTTATTGTAAATTTTCAGTTTCTATTTTACTTAACTTCAGCATTTCTTTATGGTATTATTGTGTTTTATTGACAAAACTGGACATTTCTGTTCTGTTAGGAAATCATGGCTAGTCCTGTAGTTCTTCCTCCAACGTTCAACATGAAAAGAGTGACCATGCATCCTCTTTTGCCCAAACATGTCCCCCTTTTTAGTCGTTAAATTATATCCAGGGAGATTTTATTCAATCCTCCCAAATTAAGCAATTTCCCTCAGGGGATCAATAAAGTATTTTGATTCTGATTCTGATTCAAATGTCTGGGTTTTTCTCAGCTTGTTGTACAAAGTGTTGATGTTTCTAATAAAGCGCTGCACTGGGCTCCTGTCATAACTCTGATGCACCAACCTGTCAGGATGTTGATCATGAAGGAAAACATGCTCTGACTGTTTGTGCTGTGCTCTCAGACAGAAAATGCTTAAGTGGAAATGCACTTTTACCAAAGAACTACAGATATGTGGTAGAACCCCTCTTTTCCTCATGGTTGTGACCAGTGTTATTTTTTTTTTGGCCCATATTAAAGTCAAATTTTGAAATAAAACGTCTAAATTTTTTAGATAAAAACTCGAAATTTGATATAATTAGTCAAACTATGGGATAAAGGAGAAAAATTGGGAAAAATAGTTAAACTTTGGGACAAAGAGTCAGAATTTTGAGATTCAGTTCAGATTTTGGGATAAATAGTTCAAATTTTGAGATAAAAAAGTCAATATAAGAGAAATAATCGTATTTTGAGAAAAGTCAAATTTTGAGCTAAAAAGTCAAGTGATGAGATAAAAGTCATATGTTGAGATGAATAGAAATTTAAGATGAAAAGTGGAAACTAATTAATTAACAGTCAACTTTTGAGATTAAAAAGGGGGTAATTGTGAAATAAATAGTCAAATTTTGAGATGAAGAGTCAAAATGTTGAGCTAAAAAGTTGATATTTTGAGTTAAAGTGTCAAATTTTGATATCAAAAGTCAAATTTATGAGATAAAAAGTCAAGTTTTGAGAAGGAAGTCAAAGATGTGAAAAGAAATTCAAATTCTGATCTAAGCATTTGAAGTAATGAGATAATTAAGTCAAACTTTTGAAATATTAAAATTAAAATTCTGGGGAAAAAATCTAATTTTGACTGAATATCCCACATTTTGACCTTTTTTATCCCAAAATGTGACTTTGTATGTGGAAAAAATCTCAACAAATCCAGCTTTCCCATCTTCTGTATTTTTATCTGGAGGCAACGGGCTTCTTTACATTGTCTACGTTTACATTATGGAAAATGTTCACTTCAAACAGAACAGAAGTTTTTTGAATTAATGAATGGATTATGAAGCTTCTTGGGCTTTCAGAATATGCTCACCCTAACCATGTATCACAAAAAAACTCTTTATTTAATCCTTTCTATGACATATTAAAGGACTGGATTTGGTAAACACTGAGTCATAGTACCTACACTAACATCTTACACCTTTCTGTCTTGTACCTTGTAGTGCAGAGAGTTGATCACCTTTGTTATGGGTTTTGACCAATCAGATTTGAGTATTAACCTCAGACAATGCTAGTTTGTATCATGCCTTGTTTACATCATTTCCTTGTCAAGCTCCTCACTCTCAGTCAGTCTGTTATATTTGATGCAGTGTTCGTGTCATGTCATGTTGTGATTGCTGCATGTGGCTGCATGTTCACTGAGTATGAAAGCTTTAAAGGCAACAGAAAAACCTGATCATGACATCAGATCCAATGATACGGAGATTTGCTTTTCAGCTTTTGGGAGAAGCTCAAGGTTTGTCCTGAAGGTCTCTGAGTGAAAAAGACTAAGATAAAAAGGTTATCAGAGCAGAAACCCTCCTCTCTGTCTGCTTAATTATTTAGTAAACCTCAAGTTAGAGGTTTAAAGGGGGAGTCTGATGTGACCACTGAGAAGCAGCACCTGGAGACAGAGGAAGAGGAGGCAGAAGAGCAGAAGGAGGACATGGAAGTGAGTGGATTGAAACTTTTTTTCTGAGCCCACTCCAGGTCATAAATTTCCTCGGAGCAGTAGCAGCGCTGGCGGCTGATCCATGAATGTTGCCAGGGCTCATGAGCTGAGTGCCAAGTCTCAGCTTGTCCGTGCCGGTTTCACTCGTCAAACCACCATCCTATGAAGAGCTCCCAGTGCAGCGCTCACTGCTTCAATGTTTAGATCATGGATATAAGAGCTGACACCATCCTGACACATTCAGCCCTATGTGAGGAGTGCGACTGCAGTACAGTAATGTAGCAGGTCAAAGTTCACCGTGTGGGTCACCTACAGTCTGCAGGTCTCTAACATGAATCACTCAACTTCATTTTCACTTTTTAGACTTAGCTGGTGATCTTCATCTTCTTCTTGTTAGCTCTTAACTCCCATACATTTGAAAATTAAGCATGGTATAAGGAATATGCTACAACTTTGAAACAAGCGAACACTCCTGATGAATTTGGCCGTAAATCACAAACTGCAGTTACAAAGACGTTAAACTTAAACTTTGGCCAGTTTAACAGAACTGTTCAGGTCTTTCCCGGAGTTATGAAGTCCATCACAGGCATGTGATGTCATGTCCAAAAGTCAGGCTCAGAGGCCAATTATAACCTGAGGCCCACTTTCATATGCTCCCCAGTTTTCATATTACAATGAAGTAATTGTGGTACTAAAATCAATCACGTTCTAAATTATACAAACATTTACATATTCTGTCGATGTCATAAAAAAAAACAAAGTACATCCCTTGACATCTCTCTTAACTACATTTGGACTGTGCATAGGCTACTTTTATAACTGGTGCTAGGCCTGATGTTCCCTGCAAGCTGAGGACAGGTGATCGGGACAACGTACTGCTGTGTGAGCTAGTAAGCAGCAATATTGACCTGTCCTTCCACGCATCGTTATGAGGAATGTAAGATCTGTCTCCAATGGGACGGCGCTAACCCAGTACCAGAGAGAATACCAGAGGGCAGAGCAGCATCATGCTCATCACAGAGACATGGATGATAGAGCTAACATTGGACACAACACCACACTGGAAGGATTTCATCTGCTGTGAGTGGACAGGAAACCATGGAGTAAGACTGAACAGACTGGTGAAGACGTCCAGTTTAGTCCTGAACCCTGTGGAGGTGGAGGCTGACTAAAGAAGTATGGTCCAGCTGTCGTCTCTGATGGCCTTTTTTCTATTCTCTAAGCGCCGCTTAGTGGCAGCTTGTTGCAGCAGCTCTGTCTTTGTTGTTCTTTTTTAGTTGACACTTACTATATTATCATATTTATATATTCTTGGAATTTTTGCACTGTACATTTTTTTGCATTGCTTCTGTGATTGTGACTTTCCCCATTGTGGGATGAATGAAGGAGTATCTTATCTTATCTGATCTTTAAACGAATGTTTTTTTTTATCATGATATGAAAATGATCTACATGTGAATCAGAGTTCACAAAGTTCAAAAAGACAGGTTTATACAGGAAGTGGTATGTTTGCACTTACTTTGGGGGAGTTGTCTGTGTAAAGCACAAATGGTTTTAGCTCCTTGTTATGAGTTTAAAAATACACTTTCAAAATACATTTCTGTTTTTCTCCTTTCTTTGTGGTCTAATTAAGTCCGACGGTTCAATCTCATGACCCCCCACCCCCACCCCCAGTGTGCTCCTCTGACATTTGTCCTCTGTTGCCTTGTGTTAAGAGGACCGTGCTGTAGGATTCAGGGACATGGTCCAGTTAATCCAGGTCTCTGCAGAGTTCATTTAATGTTTTCAGGAGGCTAATGTTTCACTCTCTGCTGACATCAAGTGGTGAAGTTGAAGACCAGCACTGCTGTAACAACACATATCTATCTATCTATCTATCTATCTATCTATCTATCTATCGATCTATCTATCTATCTATCTATCTATCTAGGATGAGGTAAAGAAGCAGGTTTTTAGCCTCTTTGTGGACACTTAGTGGGTGTCCACCTGTTAGTCAATTCAGCCATGCATTTACATGGGCAAAACTTGTAGGTTTAATAATTTTGTTAATAATGAGTTTTTTACAAAGTCATGCTCTGAACAGTGTGATATCTCGGATAAAGATCTGTCCAGACTCAAATCATCTTTTGATTCAGGCTGTGAATGAAAACCTCAAGTGGACACTCAGAAAACTGTAATTTAAACACTTACATTTATTTCATGACCTCAGATTGAGGAGATACTGCTTTGTTCACAAGTGAGCACAAAATCAGCACAGACAGGAGGTTCTTCACAGGCTTTAACCCTCTAACTTCTAACAGGAATGGAAACACGTTTTACTTATATTCCTTATTGCAACAGGTGAGTAATAAACACAATATTTATTTGTTTTTTTAAGCAAACCTTTCAGTTTTTAAAACACTGGCCTCTACCCAATGGTATAACATTTCATACTTACAAAAAATAGTAGACAAAGTCACACAAAATGTTAATTTAGACATAAATTAATTAAATAATCCTAAATATCCAGAGCATTGAACAGTTTAATTTCTGTAATTTACCACACATACTGAGTAATGTTATTCCAACCAAGGAAAATATTTTATGAAACAAGGAAAAACTGCATTTGCAAATATTGAATTTTGACTAAAGTGCAATAGCTACTAATTCATTGCAAAACATTCATTTTGCATGAAAAAACTTAAAGAACTAAGTGCAAAGTAAAGGCACATTTGTATGCCTTCATTATGTCATCCAAACAGCTCGACTGTGGTTGTGCAACAACACAAACACTTTTAACAAACTATCTTAAGTCTTTATTTTCATAGTAATAATGATAGTAGTAGTGGTAATAATAATAATAATGATTTTTTTGCTGTTGTTTTTATTATTATTATAATCATTACCATAGCTTGTTTTTAAGCTTATTTTTTTTAATCTTATTTGTTTTTTATTTTTATTTTTATTCTACTTCATTCTGTTTTATTATTTTATTTTATTGTTGCATCTTTTGCACTTGGAGTGTTTGTGAGCTGCTGTGACGTGGAAATTTCCCTCATGGGGGATCAATAGAGATTATTCTATTCTGTTCTATTATTTTGAGGCTTAAGATCCATTGCATACTTTTACAAAACGGTTGAGACGGGTAAATAAGTTTAAGTTCAGTTAGGCACTCGCTTTACTGAGATATGGGTTCTCAAAATGTGCTAAAACCATTTGGCTGAGGAGGTAGTTAAAGAGTTAGGCTAAAATTTGAATTTTATTGTCTCCTCAGGGCTTCCATATTTTTTCCTTCTACATTAAACCTTATCAAGGTCAAAGATAAAAGCATGACACCCAGTATGATGAATGTTTGTGTGTGTGTGTGTGTGTATGTGTAAGACAGAGTAAAAGGGAAAGAGGTGATAACAGCTGTTTCACTTACAAATAAAACACACTTAGAGAGGAAGACACATCAGAAACATTAAATACTTTTATTACCACTAAATATCTGAGCAACAACAGTGCATTAAAGACGACTATTGTATCTCAAAGAGAGGGTTCTTAAAATGTGTTTTTATGTACAGCATTTCCAAACATGTTTAGTATGAGTGATGACCTTAAATATGAGAGGACAGAGTGGGAGAGAAAGAGAAAGTGAGAGAGTGAGAGAGAGAGAGGATCCTCCATCAGGACAGATTTTAGAAACAGTGGCAATCTTCTCTATGGGAGGAGAGAGAGAGGATCCTCCATCAGGACAGGCTTAAGAGTGGACACACTGAAATAAACAAAATTAGCTGCTAGTTTCCACACTTAAGATGTCACATGATGCTGCACAGCGAAACAGACCAATCATCTCATAGAAAAGGTGTAACAAAAAAACATGTATATAAGAAGTGGAAAAAGGTAAGCTCAGCATTTCATACTATATTTCATAGAATAAGATCAGGTTTGACCTCAGGAACATTTCAAAGATCAGCACGAGGTCCTTGATTTTGGTCCCATTTACACTCACACAGGTGAAAGTAGAAATCTTATCTGGTTAGATCACCAGCCAATGGGTGTTAGCTCCTGCTTCATCCACTTCTTATATACATGATGATAAAAACACCAAATAAAAGCTAGAACCCGCTGAACTGATTCCATTAAACCCTCAGACATGAAGAAAAGGCACCGCCCATGTTAAACTCAAAGGTCGGTCTGATTCACTCCTGCAGTCTCTGGAGCTGAGAGGACGGACAGTCTCCTTTATCACGCCGCGCACTGAGGCAGCAATAACACACAAGTGTGTTTGATGATGTCATACACACAGGAAGTGACGCTGAAGTACAGGAAATAAGGGGCGGTGCCTGATGGAGGTCCCTTTCTGAAGCTACGAGAGTTAAGGCAGAGGAAAGTCCAGACAGAGGGTATTATTCCTACATGTATGGAAATAATAAATATGATTGTATACTATCCATATATATGCATTTCTTTACAATAATTCATTTAGAGTACATTTCAAAAGGCTGTGAAAAAAGGACATGAGTGAACACTGTCTGACTCCTATACTCAAAGTTACACCAGAATGAACATGTCTGAGCATCAGACCCCAAAAACCTCAGCATCCTCAGAGCCTCAGCATCCTCAGTGCTTCAGCATCCTCAGAGCCTCAGCATCCTCAGTGCTTCAGCATCCTCAGAGCCTTAGCATCCTCAGAGCCTCAGCATCCTTAAGGTCTTGGCAAACTGAGTCCGTTCTTTTGGTCTGAAAATTGACGCATGTTAAAACAAAATTGTTCCCATGTTAGGTCAATCATGTTTGCACAATGATGCTGAAACCTTCACCTGTCATTACTTTTGTCTGGAACAGGTTCAATTTTGTTTTTTATTTCAAATTGTCCAGGTTGTTTTGAGGGCTGTTTGACTCTATAAAGTTGTTTTAGGCTAATTGCAACCTTACATTTTCGCATTAACTGCCTAATTTCTGTAATCTCAAGTGATGTTAAGATGATGAATGAAGACCTGTGTGTGTGTGTGTGTTTACCTAAATAGTGTGAATTACAGCTCAGGATCAATTGCTTTGCAGAAATCAGTGCTTTTCTTTTTTTGATGTGTGCTGCCAATAAAGCGAGAAGTGCATCTAACTTGATCACTGACATCCTTAAATTCCCCTAAAAGTGGTCTGGATAACTCTCCTTGTTATCCAGGGAGATGGATCAAAACAGACTCAGTGTGCGAAGGCTTTTAGAGCCTCAGAAAACCTCGAGGATCAGCATCCTGGGTCTGAGCTGCTCATGGAGGCTGAACCTGTGGAGTTACTGTCTTTGACGCAGAGACACTGCACGGCAAGAAACTGAAGTCTTAGAAAGTGTTCATGTCTTATTTTCAGTAGAAGATGTCTACTTAGTCTCAATATGGGCCGCATTAACTTTCCAGTCCAAAAACATGTGTCTTATTTCATGTTATAAAAAGACAGAAAAAGATGTCTGAAATTGCTTGTAATGAGTTAAAAAAAATCTGCAAATGAGGTCAGAAAAATTTGCTCATCGAGTTTCTTGTAATTAGTATAATGTCCCAATATAAGCAACTACTTTCTTACCCCACTGGCAGATTTTTTTGTCCTTGATTCAAGCAAATCAGATGTCATTTTTGTCTTTAAATAACTTCAATTGAGGCACTTTTACTGGTCTGGTCTGGTTTGTGTGGCTCATATAGAGAATAAATTACATTGGTTTTACAAAAAGAAGACAAACACTTCCTTAGATTTCAATTTTTTCTTGCAGTGTGGGGGTTAGGTGTCTCTTAGGCACAGCAACAGAGGACACTGATTGCTCAGGGTGGGTTGTGATGACTTATCATAAGGTGATGGTTTATAAATTTTGTGTTTACTGTTTTATCTGCTGTTTCACATCCATAAAGGATCTATTACCATGTGGAGAGTTTCTAGATTTAACCAGCACCTGCTCTGAAATTCAAAGTTATCTCGAAATGTTTTAGGTCAAAGTGTCTGTAACTGATAAAAATCCTCTTAGAGTCATATCTGCTGCTCTATGAATTCCTCCGACAGAGTGAACCTGTGACTGAAATTATCTGTCTGCTTTGGCAGACCTGAATAATACGCACAGAAGTGACCTGAAATACGAACGTCCAATAAAAACCCAGCAGGCTGAAACAGAGAGAGAGAGCCCAGACACAGAGGAGATCCTCCTTAGAAATAATCAAATGAAGAGCTGTTCATCTCTGATCTGTGGGACTCATGATGATCAGCTCAGGTGTGAGAGCAGGTGAGTACGTCAGGAAGTCAGTGAAACAGGACTGGAAACCACCACAGTCTTATGTTTGATATAAAACTGTCTTCGTTGATAGCTGCAAATGGTTTCCAGAGCTGAAGCCCAGTTCCCTAATCAGCCACAAGGTGTCAGTGTTTCAGCACTGCAGGCCTGGACCCCCCCTCCCTCCCACTGCTGCTGGGTCTGATCAGAGCTCACATACAGTCCAGTAACAGGCAGGTCAGTGGGTGCGTTCTTTAATACTACCCACTGCATGGCTGGTCATGTGATCAGGCAGAACCAATGAGGATAGAGCAGAGTTAAGGGAAGTGTGACACGTGCTGGTCAATGAGTGGATCAGCTGCATATAAAAATCAAAAATTAAAATCTGACTTTGTTGAACTGTTTGGAGCGAGATGAGCTGAGAGGTTAAGATCTCATCTCTGTAAAGTGACTCTGAGCTCAACAGACTTAAGACTAAACCAAGAGCAGACATCCTATTCGAGGCCAAAACATTCAGAGCGCCCCCTGCTGACAGATTGACCTTAAATTTGTTATTTGATGCTATAAAAAGAGGTGATATGATTGACAGCTGTGTTGACCAATGAGGCTATTGCACCAGCTTAACAGGGTACAGGAGTAAATCTATTCCTCTGTTTCAAACAATGTTACCGTCACTGTTCATCCAGGATATACATCCTCTATGTTGACATTGCTGTTAATCAAAACCAAATCAAAGGAGGGCAGCCCAGGGTCAGATGTTAATGACAGCAACGAGCTCAAAAACAAAGATGGCAACTGTTGAGGAGGTGTTGCAAATGTACCTCATAAAAGACTTAAAAGGAGTCAGCATTAGGAGACAGTGGTAGTTGAGGCTGTTAAATACACTGTGTTTTTCTTCAAAAAGTTCCGCCACTGTTATTTATTCTTCCCATCTCAATAGAGCTACATATCAGATATTAACAGCGACACTGCTCCATGGTTTGCGGTGGTACTGCTCTGTTTGGTCCCTATCTGTAAGCTTTGTTTAAATGTGTAGAAACACAGATGAAATGAATGCAGAGTACGGACAGAAGGCTCTGTCTGTGTATGTATCTGTATTGAACATTGAGCATAAATGAGCCTTTCATGCACCTGCTAAGCTGTTTTAAAGACAGTTGGCATTGTGCTCATGCAGTACCATCAGAGACCAGAATATTAGAAAGAATAGAAAGAGAACAAATATTTAGGACCCTTTGGAAACGTAAAACAATGTTAGGAGATACCAAAAATTTTGAATTTGTTGATAAGTGTTTTCCAGGAAGTTTCTTGCACATTCAGCTCTGGAAAACATTAAGAGACCACTGCAAATTTTTCAGTTTCTCTGATTTTGCTATCTATAGGTATTTGTTTGAGTAAAACGACCATTTTTGTTTTATTTCATAAACTGCTGACAACATCACTCCCAAATACCAAATATTGTCATTTGGAGCATTTATTTGCAGAAAATGAAAAATGGTCAAATACCCAAAAAAAAAGAAGCCCACTGTTTTCAGACTTCAAATAATGCAAAAAAAAAACCAAGTTCATATTCAATTTTAACAACACATTACTAATGTTTTAACTTAGGAAGTATTCAGAAATCAATATTTAGTAGAATAAACCTGATTTGCAATAACATCTCTAATGTGTCTTGGCATCTTCTCTACCAGTCTTCCACAGAGGAGAGTGATGACCTCAGCAATGGTTTTCATATATTTCCTCATAAAATAAGATTTGTTACAGGTAATCACCTCATCAGTACTTTATTAGGTAGAAACATGTGTGCTTGTGTTGGAATTCAACAGACACTGCAATGAAATGACTGTCATATGTGTAGAGATGCTGATTTCTGAAAATTTGCAATGGTCTCTTAATTTTTTCCAGAGCTGTATGTGCGAGGAACTTCCTGGAAAATACTTATCAAAAATTTCAAAGTATGTTATGACTAATGGTCTCATCTGTGTAATGACTGGATGTGTATACTGGCCCTGGTAAAGGTAAGTGGATCAATCCTGCAGAAGGCAAGAGTCAGCCGAAAGCTTCCAGAAGGTCAAAACCAGTCTAAACTCTTCTCTGTTTAGAGGAGAGTTTTGTTTGTCAGACTGAATCAAAGCTGTTGTAGATACACCTTTATGTGATGCTGGATTCACAGCAGTGTCCAGATGAAGACACTGTGTGACTACTTATAAAAGTACAGGTTATCAATCAGTGAGCATCTGAATTGAACCAGCTTTTAAATCCACTTCAGTGATTTCAAACTGCTCAGAGGTCTCCTCATGGCTCTGTCCACACAAACATGTGATCACAGGTGAGCACAGATCAGATGACAGCAGCCTTCAACAGGAGAAAGGACTCAAAGGAGACCCAAAACAGACGTACACATCAAACTGAAGTTAATAAGTGCTGCTAAAGTCTCATTCACCTGTATTAAATAACGCACCTGCTGTCTCTGTGCCTGCCTCAGTGAGTACACAACTCCGCTCTGTGATTGGTCGGCTGGTCATAGTCGAGGAGGACGAGCTCTAAACCTCTGAGCTCGATCAGCGCACGTTTGTTCAGCTCTCTGCAGATTAGCTGTCAGTGCAGTGCTAGTCAGTAAAAAGATAACGTGCATAAAAAACATACTGTACACACACTCACACGCACACTCGCACACACACATACACACTCGTAGGGCAGCAATCAATGCATTAAAATCTTAAAAAACAATCTGACATCAGGCAGTAACAGTCTGGAGACGCATATAAGAGCTGAACTGTAGCTGCCCTGAACCATAACGGCGCTCTGGTTCAGAAAGTCAAATGAGAGTCACAACAGAGTACAGGTCCTGAACCAGAACACAGTCCCTTCAGTCCTCCGCTAGAACACACTCCTAAGCAGGACCTGAACAAAGTCCCTTTAGTTCTGGACCAGAACAAACTCCTCAGTCCTGGACCACAACACACTCCTCTGATGGACCAGAAAATCCTCCTCAGTCCTGGACCTTAACACATTCCCTTAAGTCCTGGAGCAGTATACCCTTGTCAGACCTGGACTGAACGCAGTCCCTTTACTCCTGGACCTGAAAAACCTACCTGGATCAGAACACAGTCTCTTAAGTCCTAAGACCAGAGCACCCTCCTCAGCTTCATTCTGATGATTTCAGTCTGTGAAGGTGGAGAGGATGAGGACTCAGAGACTGAATCTGATTCTGTGACACATGAGGTCGAGGGTCAGCTCTGATCCTCTGATAGGTGGTTGACTTCAGGTGAGGTTATCAGAGGTCAGATTACAGCCGACTATAAATCTAAGAATATTTACAAAGGACATCAGCTCTCAGGGTCAGCTGTCAACTCCAGAGAGAAGTGAGGATCAGGTAGAAAAGGTGCTGTGAGTAATATACAGGTGCGGAGTCTGGAGTCTGTAAGGGCGTTCTCCATCACACTCCTCCATCACACCTCCCCTTCTTATACATCTGTCTGGATCCATGCACCTGTGCTGGGCTGAGGAGGAGGTCACAGGTGAGGGACAGGTGAAGGTGGAATGATGAAATCAGTTTGGGAGAGGCTGAGGAGGGAGGAGTTGATTGCTCTGCTGGTGGAGGAGCCTCAGTATCGGTGGGTCTGATGGGAGTACTGGGAGCTCTGCTGGGAGGACGACGAGTATCCCATGGTGCTTTGGGGCTGAGAGGAACCTTGGACGTTGCTTTGGTAGCCGAGGCGGGCCCCAGAGTGCTGACAGGAAGACAGAAAACACATCAGGTGAGGACTGAATGTTGCATTTCAACCTGGATTGACTCAAAGTTTAGTTCAGATTATACACTTTGAGTTCTTTGGAGATGTTAAATGATTTTATACATGAAGTTTAACAATCCAAATGATGAGAAACACAGAGGTTAACTCTCCATCATAAACACAGAGAGTGTTCTGCAGTGAGGACCTCAGATGAACTCTTTCGTGTTCACTCTGCTCACATGTTCAGCAGGCTCTGTTCAGGATGACTGGAGAGTTATGCATTGTGGGAAAGCGGCGATCAATGAGAGGAAAGTAGGGCGCTGATAGAGACAGAGGCCAATTCTCACTTTCCACTCCCACACACTCACTGACTTTAAGTCTGTGGGGGCTCAGGACTAACCTGGTACTCTGACTGTAGCACCCCTGTGCCTGAGGAAGCCCCTGAAGGCCCGATCCGAGGTTTCTTGTTGGGGGGCCCCTGGTCCTGGCCGTGTTGTAAACCGGTGCCTGCAGTGCCCCCTGTAGCTCCGGTTGTTCCGTTGGTTTGGGCAGAGCTCTGCTGGGAGGGGGCCTGCTGGGTGGTGGTCTGCTGCTGGTTCTGGGCCTGAGCCTGGGCTGTGGTCTGCTGGTGCTGCTGGGTCTGGTTCTGCTGACCAAGGAGACAAACAGGAGCTTAGTAGAGGTGGGTCAGAGTCTGTTTTCCAAACAACCTATTACTCAAGCAGCACCTACTGGTTTAGATGAAATTCAGTATGTAGTAGTCAGTATGCAAAATCTTGTGAGTTCTGCAGAATAACAAAAGTTCCTGGATGTCCTACTTAACTGGGAAATTTCCTCAGTATGCAGCAGACCAGTCTACCTGGCATGACACTGTGGTACAGGTGAATTTCTGAAATGCTGAAATGAATTGGCATTACAACTACTACACAACAGCACTCATGTCAGACAGTCAGTGAGATAGAAGTGAAGCAGTATGAAAAAAAAACACCACTAAATCATCTCACTTTTTGCCGTAAAAGAGGTTTTTACTTCTATGAAATCTATTAAAGACCACATGAACCACTGATAAATGACAACTTTTGGTGTAAGGTTAAAAAATTAGATATGATGATTTTGGTGTAACACATTTCTATACCTTTATAATTTTTCGTTAAACCAGAACCCTGAAATCTTTTCCTGAATTTTTTTTGTTCAAAGTGAAACTAAAATGTTTCTCAAAACATTGAAAATAATAAAAATAGGACCAAAAACCTACAAAAATAGATACAATTAACGGAAAAATAACTGAAACATGAACAGCTTTCATTAGTAATTTCACAAGAAGAGGAGGAGGAAGTCATCTCTCTTTCCCCTCTTAAAACAGCAGTCAGCTCTTTGATAGCTAACATGTTTGTTCAGAGATGTTTTTAGCTCCTCCATCAGCGTCACTTTATGATCTGAGGACAGTTTCTAACTGATAAAGGACTCAACACTACACAATGGCTACGGCAGTCATGGCTGTGTCAGGAAAATCAGTTTATGTTGGAAATTCATCTGATTGAATGCACAAACTACCCCAAAGTGTCACCTTTAGATGTGAGGGTGTGTGTCAGACATGTCAGAGACTCAGGTGGAGAGTCAGCCTGGCTCAGGTGAAGAGTTCAGGTTTATTGTAGTCTTTTCATTGTGATGGTCAAATGGATTATTCAGATTATTACCTTCTCTGTTTTCTCCTCTGGCTCATCTTCATTCAGAAACTCTCTCTTAGGATAAGGGATCTGACAGCCAGCAAACACACTGCAGGACAGACAGAGAAAGAGAAATTATCTGTTAACAAACAACAACTCCTAAAACCAGAGCGCTTCCTGTCTCTGCAAAAAAAAAAAAAAAAGTGAGAGAGCAGGTCACACTACAGACATGAGTGAATGAATAAAGCAGAATAGACTGAGCTCACTCTGTAGTGGGTAGAGGATCCTCCAGGAAGTAGGGGTCCTGCAGTGACTGCTCTGATGTGATTCTTTTGGTGGGGTCCATGGTGAGGAGCTTCTGGAGCTGTAGTCAGAGAGATCACAGAGTTACAGAGAGGAAGAGAGTTGGGGTTCAAATGAAAAGAGGATCAGACTGAGAATTACAATATTCAACAGGGTCATAGAGAAGAAAATACAACTCAACAATGTTTCACTCAACTGCACTCAAGACTTGGTAAGTAACTTAGTGAGGGACTCAGAGTATTCAGTGTAGGACTCAGTGTACTGAGCATAGGACAGTGCAAGACTCATTGTAGGACTCAGGTCTAAGTGCAGGACTCGATATATGCCTTAGTATTAAGTGTAGGACTTAATGTAGGACTCAGGCCTCATTGAAGGACTCAAGAGTCAGTAAGCAATGGACTCAGCCCAGGCTTCATTTTAACACCTTTTTTTCAGGAATACCGAATCAACAGTAGGCCTTTGAACTTGTTGTGAACAGTCCTCATTTGTCTTGACTCTGTTAAAGTGTTGGCAGATTTTTTCAATATTTTCATGGTGACAGGTTTTTCCCCTGCAGACTCCACACACTTAAAGTCTCGGAGGAATCTGAAGCAGTCATACACTGTCACATACTTTGAATATTTACATGGAACATGTTCACCAACAGGTAACTTCTTACTGAACACGGAGGACGAGAGACAAACCTGACGTGATCTGAGAAAACTGGAAAACTTGAAAAGTCTAAAATGAACTAAATAATTAAACCAAGACGTCAGGTTTATATAGTTAAATATTTTGATTTAAAAAGTCTTTTTTTTTGTTCAAAATAGTCAGTCTGCATCTACTGTCACCCTCTGCTCACCCCATGAGTAGAAAATCACTCAGTCTTTTTCCAGGTTTTCCAGGACACGTGAGCCCTGACTTTGTGCAAGACTCCAGACTGAGCTCTGTCATAAGCAGAGAGCTCCTCTCAGTGTTGAGAATGTTTGGTCCTGATCTAAAGAGAAACTATGGGCTGCAAAAAACCTGATATGCCACACACACAACCATCAGATCAGCTGTGTGAGTTTGTGTGTGTGTGTAACCTACCAAAAGAAACACCTTGCTGTCTGGTTTGACTTTATGCTTCTCCATGTATTTGATTAAGCTGCTGTTTGCGTACCTGTTAGGACAGAAATAAAACACAAGGTCACGTGTGTGTGTTCATCATTTTGTGTGCGTGTGTGTGTTTTTTTCTTGAAGAGATTCAAGGTTATGTCCTCCTGTCTCCAAGTCTTTGACTCACGTCGTCCTCCTGAAGTCTTTCTGCAGAGTTGGGTACTCAGGCATCTTCCTGATGTCCTCCCAGTCTTTGTCTGAGAAACACACACACACACATTTCAGAGACGCATTCAATAAGGCAAACATATTAAAAAAACTTTCATCTAATTCCTCTTAGAAGTTTTTGTCATGTGATTATACAAAACAAAACAAATTAATTATCGTCACATTGAAGTATACAGTTGTGCTGATAAGTTTACCCACCCTGGCAGAATCAATGATTTCTTGGCCATTTTCAGAGAATATGAATGATAACACAAAAAAATTGGTCAAAACTGATGGCAAGATGAATGCAGCATGTCATCAGAAAATACTGGAGGAAAATTGGCACTCATCAGCCCAGAAGCTCTGCATGGAACGCACTCTGATGTTCCAACATGACAATGATCCAAAACATAAAGCCAAGTCGACCTGCCATTAGCTAAAACAGAATCAAATGAAGGTTCTTGAGTGGCCATCTCAGTCTCCTGATCTCCTTATCATTGAGCCACTCTGGGGAAATCTCAAACCTGTAGTTCATCATTGCACTGGGTCAGAAAGGTGAAGTCAGATGATGAATCTGCATTAGGACACACTTAACTGGTGATCCTACACCCATAAACGTATGGTTTCACATGGTCTCTGAATTAAAAATTGGTCTTTGAGATACAATACAAACTCAGGTCTGTGCACACAGAGGCAGACAGGAAAATGACCCCGAGCAGGTAAACAATGACAGAGAGGTGATCATGTCTGATCCCAGTGTTTGAGCTGCTCTGTAAATGTTTTAACAGTTAAAATATGAACTAAGCATGTTTGTTAGAGCAGCAGGATACACACCTGTGTATGTTTTTCTAGCACAGAGTTGGCAAACAGCCAGCAGAGGTGACGAACTGTGGCTGTAACTCAGCTGATATCACTTTAACAAACTCTAAACCCTCAGAGTCGCTGAGCCTGGTGACTACATACTCAAGTATAACATCATTCTGCATCAAAACACAAGTCTAATGCAGCCATCGACCTTGTGGCACCGTGTGTGTGTGTTTGTGTGTGTATGTGTGTCTGGAACGTGTGCACACCTGCAGGAAAACCCATGACGCTGAATATCCGGTCCAGCTGGTCGTGGTGGAAAGGGTTACTGGTTTTGATGTCTTCCTGGCGGCAGTGGAAGATGGGCTCTGATGTTAGCAGCTCTGCAAAGATGCAACCGATAGCCCAGATATCTGGTTCAAACACACACACATAGAAACACACACACACACGTACAAACACACATTTACACACACGCAGATGCTGTTAGTCTGGGTGTGTGGTGAATTAGCTGCAGTGTGCAGTGAATAAATGATGGCTTCTCCAGACTCTAACAGATGTGTTCCTACTTCATTTACTGGAAGAAAGTGATGAGCAGGTTCATTGTAATGATTATTTTATCTGATATTTAAAATCAATTCTCATTCTGTATCACTGAAACATTTCTTAGAGTGAAAGGAAACAACTGCAGATCTAACGATTGAAATTGCTTGTTTTTTGCCACACATTCATCAATGTGTCTGATTAAAGAATGGTGACACACGTGTTTGTCAAAAAGATCAGTGTGTGTTCTAAATCAGGAGCTGTCACATCACTCTTCCCAAAGACGCCATGACTTCAAGGGCTTGATCCTGCAGAACAGCAGAGGAGCAGCTGACATTTTGAGATAATCATCATCAGCAGCTGATGTTTACACTCATGAGGATGATTAAGAAGAGGAACAATGTCTGCAGACACTGCAGGCAGCCTCCTCACTTTGGCTGCTGTTAGAAAGAAAATCAGTGCTGTGCAGTGTGTGCCATGAAAAAAAGAGCTATTCGGACTCAAGCTGTTTTTGGAACCAGGCTGTAAATTTTTTTTTTTTTTTTTTTTTTTAAGTTATTTTTTTGGCCTTTGTGCCTTTATTAGATAGAGGAGGACAGTGGATAGCGTCGGAAAGGGGAGAGAGAGTGGGGAGTGACATGCGGGAAATGGGCCACAGGTTGGATTCGAACCCGGGCCGCCCGCTCGGGGGCAAGCCTCATGGTGCGCAGCCATATCCACTAGACCATCCACGCCCCGTAAACATTTTTTTAATGCTGTTAAAGTCTGCTTCTTGGCTTGGTATTTATCTGGTTTCTTGTTTTTCTGTATCAAGCCACAGATGGACACTTGATGAACTGCAATTTTTAGCACTTCCGCACAGGCTTCATATTTTGAGACCAGAGCTTGCTGCTTTGTAGCAATGTTAGTTCGCCTTTACAGAGTTTTTCACATAGACACAAATCAACATGATCTTATTTAAATAAGTCAGTACCAGTTATACATAAGTGACCATTCAAGTTCATCAACTCTGCTTTTCATCAGATATAAACAACATACAAAGCAGAAGCTGGCTCCTGACCAAATATGTGCATTGAGTTTCTTAACTTAAAGGAAACAGTGTTGAGTGAGAAGTGGAGCTCTTTTTGCTTTGAGAATCTCAGAACATTAATATCCCTTTTTGAGTAAGTATCAAGGTTTCAGTGAAAAGACTTTGACCTCAGGATTATACTACAGCAAAAGCTGAGTCACCTATTCAAAGACTCCAAACCTCTCTACAATACTCAGATGTCTAGACTCTACATGTCTACAGATAAAAAATAAACTCACAAACTTAGAGAAATGTGGTCTTTTTCTGCTTAGCCCCTTTTAGCTCAGCTTTGTTTTGTTATGTGGTCTCCATGCAGTGATGTTGCTGCAGTCACAGTCACAGAGGTTGCTGGTTGTTTCATCATGTCTAACCGGAAACAGTTTGAAGTTGCTGGTTGTAAAAATCACTAAAGATTGAGTGATGATACAGGTATGACACATACACAAATGAGCTCTGTAATGATGTAACATCGGCTCTAATACCTGTTAGAAGTGTGCATGTTCCTTTAAGAGAGTCATTTAGTGATCGTGGAGCCACATACTGAACCTACAGAACCAATCAGAGCGCTGTGTGACCATGTGGCTGATCACACGTGCCTGAACACTCACCGATAGCTTTGGTGTAGTGCCGGGCCCCCAGCAGCAGCTCAGGGGCCCTGTACCAGAACGTCACCACCACGGGGTCGAGGTCCGCCAACGGCTTCAGGGGGGAGTTGAACAAACGGGCGAAACCCATGTCAGCTAAAGGACAAGTGGAGACAGGAAGTGAACAAGCAAAGAGGTTATCAGAGGGCGATAAAGAGCTCAGGGACAGGGCTGCTCCTGGAGAGCTACTGAGCATGCTCACAACAATCCTGCATGACTCTTGTTTGTGGCTGTACTGTTGCCATGATAAAAGTAATTCATTGGATTTATACCCATATGTTGAGTGAGGTCAAAGACAATTTTCTGTGTCTGATCCTGATACTTTGAGCGAGCTAGATGCTGCAGGCTGGTGTTTTCACCTGGTTTTCTTGTGTTTTCCATGTCTTGTTTTTCTCTCTTTCCTGATGTTAATCTTGCTTTTCTCAGAGTTGTTGTACAATTATATCTTGTATTGTGTCGTTCACCCTGTGTTCTCGTGCTCATTGTGTGTGACGCATATCCCGTTTTATTCTGAAAGTCTTGCTCTTTGTGTTTCATGCCTCGTTTGACATCCAGCCTTTGTGTTTCTCCTCACTTTGATTGTAGTCCATTAGTTTCACCTGTGTCCTGTACTCACACCTGTTGTTTTTTAGTAACTTTTTTTATTTTGATCTCTAGTTTTATAATTTTGAACTCTCTGTCACGTGTTTTATCAAAAGCAGGAGGAGGACCAAGTGCAGAGACCAAATACTGAACAACTACTAGACATGAAAAACTGGGTTAGAGGCACAAATAACAGGAAAAAACAAACATGGAACAAAACCCGGAAAATAAACACAGATTTAAAGTATGACACAGGTGATGAACTTGGCATCACATTTTCAATTCAACAGAAAGTCTTCTTCTGTATAAACAAATGCTGCCCTGACTTTCCCTTTAATATGACACCTGTTTGGCCACAACACCCTGAAGAGTTTAACTGGGGCGGTTCACCTCTCATAGCCCTTGTTGTACTTATATCAATCATTACATAGATACTGGGATGGACGACAAGACTAATAATTACTGATAATTACACTGATACTAAAGATAATATTGATATTTAATAATAAACATCAGTTATCAGTACACAGCAGTGGCTCCCAACCTTTTTCATTTTTAAGTCTCAAAAATGTTTGCGGCCCACCTCCGACCCAAATGCTTGTTAGAGACCCATTTGTAGCAACAATCCAATATATAATAAAACCCAATATGTAGTAGCTGGTCAATAATGTAACAGATTCTGAGCCCAAAACAAAATATATTTTTAGCCAAAGTGTGACAACTTTTTACAGTTTATGTCAGCGACTACATTTAGGCTTTTAATACATTCTTTTTGTTGTTTTTGTTTTGTTTTGACAAGTTATAACATTTTGGGTTTTGTTGCATTTATTTTTTTGTACTACATATTGGGTCATTATTAAATTTAAGTCGGGTCATGTCACCCATTGGGCTCTAACATGCCTTCTTAGTGGCCATTTTTTATAAATGAATATCTGAACATTTTTATTTTCCTAACCAAGTTCACAACTGAGTTTTAACATCTAAAACGGTACTCTGTATATCTGTACCTTTCTTTCCTTTTTGTATCTTGTATCTTTATATGACCACACACTTCTAAAATCATAATATTTTGGAAATGATTTGGCAGCCCACTTACAATACCCTCGCGGCCAGCAAGGAGGCCGCAGGCCACAGGTTAGGAATCACTGGTCTACAGAATTATCCTCTTTCTCCTCACTGATTGGTTGGATATTGTGCTATAAATACTGGTATTTTTGTGAAGATTACTCAGCTTTTATTTATTACTTTCATCATTATTATGGGATTCCTTTCAAAATCACACATTTGTCTTGATTTGTCAAATCACTTAGTGCAGTCAGTCTATCACATGATAGAACATGTTTGACCAGGTCATCCCCTTCAAAACATGTCAAAAACCTCAACCTCACCTTCAAAGTTTCATTTCTATCTGTGGTGCTACCAGTCTGGCTCTCAGCCAAGTGTTTGTTTATCTTAATCAGGCTTATAACAGGTCTGAGTGATAACGTGTATAAAACAATAAAGCCTCATGGTGTAGTTGCTTTAAGGAGGGTGTTGGATGATTGTGCGCAGAGCTGGGACACACTCAGCAGCTGCAGAGGATGGAGTTGCAGTGGAACAATAACAGTGTACTATTACAGTCCTGCTGACAGAGTTTAAAAATAGACCCAGCTCTGCAGCGCTACCCTTCAGCAGACCCTGACCAGTTTATGTAACAGCACTGATCTGTGGACCTCTCCCACAGAGGTTAAACACTGCAGCTACAGGACACTCAAACAAGTCAACAGTCTCATTGATCCACAGTCAGAAAAGCCCCAAATATTCCTCCTTTACAGATCAAACAGGGCACAATGTGTGGGTCTTACCAATTTTCACCCGGCCTCGCTCGGGACCTTCACCCATCACCAGGATGTTGGCTGGTTTCTGAAACACACAGATGAAGGAGATGTTTAAACAGTCAGACGGGACTACACTTAAAGAAGTAAACAGTTTTATCTTTGCTCCTCTTTTCTAAATTCTCAACCACAGAGAAGCTGGTGACTGAACCACACAAGCAGGTCACTCAGCTATTTTGTCAAAGAGGTTTTAAAGTCTTATAGACTCCCTGTCACTCAGGAATGAGGTCAGACTCACTCTGGTTTCAAATGACAAACTTTTCTGTGGGACTGTGAGTAAAAGATGAGGTAGGTCCTAATCAAAGATGGTGAAAAGTCAGTGTTTCAACAAAGTCTGATATTCCCCATATCTCTTTTCTGAAAGGGGGCTGACTCTCTGAGTGTGTTTATCTGCAGATATTAATGCCTGTGTTCACTTCTTCTGTTTGTCAGCTCTTAAAGGGACTGTGAGGACCTTCTGAGTGATCTTGAAAAAGTCTTATATCTAGATACATGCCTGATCATAATCTCCAATTTAAAATTAGATTTTCAGTGCAAAAATAGGTTATTTTTAAATACTGACTCCTAGCTTCCCGATCAGGACTGGAAGGGTCGGTTTTGACCAGATTGATTTATGGCACGCAGAAGTCTCTATGACAACGCCACATTCTTGGACACAGGAGCTTGACTGTCTGACAGAAGAGGGACAGAAGAGCAGAAGAAAGCTTAACAGGAGAGCGACAGAGCACAAGCTCAAGGCCGAAACACAAGGTTAAGCTGTTTGTGAAAATGTTCACTCCAACCCACATGCAGCAGTTATTCTGCAGTGATCAGTTCAAAGCTGAGAGTCTATCGATAAAAAGAAGAGCCAGGTTAAGTTTGCTCTGCTTGGTAGATAGGCACTGGTAGGACATAGTGAGGATTCACGAACGTTACACAGTACCGATACGTCTCAGAGCATTGGGCTGTTAGTAGTACTAAATGTAGCCGGCTATTAAACCATGGTACAAACTCACAGAGTTTGCCTGTTGTCACGTTTTAAACAACAGTGCTATATAACTGCAGATGATTACATTACCTCTAAAGTAGTTTCAGAAAGAAGATCTGATCTATTTTCACTTTTAATTTTAAAACAAACACATCAGGACAGTTTGTGCGAGTCCCCTGGCTGGAAGTAGTCGCTGCAATCCACTTCATATGGATTCACGTCACAGCTACTTTAACTGACCATCAGGTGAGCAGCTGGTGTGTTTCAACCAGGTGATACAGTCAGGTTCAATTTAGTTTATTCTTGCTGACAATACAAAGAATAAAAAATGATGTTTCCCCCCAGAATATTTTATGCAAAGAGAAAGGAAAATAAAGCATGGAAGCACTTCTAGATTCACTTTTATATATCCTTTATTTTAATGCAGTGCTTTTATTTTGAAATTGTGTCCAGGGCATTAAAAGAGCAATCTATGCAATAAAAAGTAAAATGTGTGAGCACCTATTCATCAATTTACAGTCACTGTAATATCTGTATTCATCCAACTTTAGCATACATGGTATCTAAAGCAGTATTTGCTAACCTGTCAGTGGATCTTTTCTGTTTACACTGTTTGTAATGTTAGTATTAGAGGGAGCTGTGCCTCCAGCTTCTTTACAGCAGGTCTAATATAATATTTAGTTTTGTTCAGCTGCAGTTTGCTCTTCATTAGTTCCTCAAGGAAACATGCTGATGTTAGATAGCTGAGATGAACAGCAGCCTTGTTATAAAGCACATGAATACACAGTCATCATTCTCCCCTCCATCCTCTCAGTAAATACATCTAGCATGAGATGCTGTGGTGAACATCCTGCAGTCCACACTGAACACGCTCTGTTTTTAACAATGCAATGATTGATAGTGATTCACTGAACTACACAGCCCTGTAAATGTGCACTAACCCTCTCGGACAGCAGGATTCATCATCAGTCTGAGGATCCTCTCTGGATGTCTCAAGTCTCTTAGCTCAGCAGACGCTGCTCTGCCTGGCAAACAGGTCCAGTTGCTATAGTAACAGAGCTAATAACGAGGTCTTATTAAACACGCCTACGACCCAAATCACTGAAATAGGAACAGAGAGACGAGCGTCTCTTAAGGGCCGAGGGGTCCAGCTCAGCAGCTCCTCTCTGACTCTGAGCCGGCTGGAATGAACTGATGTGACCAGCTGCTCTGTTGGCCGCCCATCAGCTGCTCAGTGGTCGGACACAGAGCTGAGCGAGCGTCAGAGTGCCTGCAGAAGGTCTGTAGAGCATCAGAGTGTCTGCAGAAAGTCTGCAAAACAACTAACTGTAGAGCAACTGCAGAGCTTGAGCTGTGAACTTGTTAATTAAAAATAATTAAAGAGGACTAGATCAGACAGTGTGCCACGGAGTAAAATCTTGTGCTGCTCTGATGTAAACATCACTAATCTGAAACTTCCTCTGAAAAAGAGCCGCTAAAATGAATCGGTCTCAGTTGACTGGTGTCAATAATGGATCAGGAGCTGAGGGATCAGATCAAACCTCCATCCGTCTGAGGACCAGAGCCCTCCACCCTCGGGGACATGGCTCCCTTTTTCAAAACATCTCACATGCTTGTCCTAAAATCTGGGTCAGTGAGGCAGACTTACACAACAGAGCAGACAAGTGAGAGCCTTTTATAGAGCTGGCGATTGAAGACAAAAACACATTGTAATACTCTGATGTGAATTTACAGCAGAATCCCAACAGTTATCTTCTGTTTTTTGGTATAACACTGTAACACTGTGATGTGCAATTCATTCTGGGAATTTTAACAATGCAGCATGTTATCAGAAAATACTGGAGGAAAATTTGCACTCATCAGCTCAGAAGCTGTTCATAGGAAGTTCTTGTATGTTCCAACATGACAATGATCCAAATCACATGGCCAAGTTGACCTGACATTGGCTACAGCAGAATAAAATGAAGGTTCTGGAGTGGCCATCTCAGTCTCCTGACCTCAATATCGTTGAGCCACTCTGGGGAGGTTTAAAACATGCAGTTCATGCAAGGCAGCCCAAGAATTTTCAGGAACTGGAGGCTTTTCCATAAGAAGAATGAGCAGTTTGACCATCTGAGGTAAAAAAGACTCAACCACACCTACCACAAAAGACTTCAAGCTGTCATTGATGTTGAAGGGGGCAATACATGGTATCAAGAACTGGGGTATGTAAACTTGTTTTGGAAGTTTCAGTGGTCATTGCGATTTTAAAAAAGTATACACAGTGGTCTGTTAATAAATGGCTTCACCCAACCACCAACCATGAGTGAAAGAAACATTTTTGTAATATCATTTATATTCTCTGAAAAAGGCCAAGAATTCATGAATTCTGCCAGGGTTTGTAAACTTATGAGCACAACTGTATTCATAGAAACTTCAAGAAATGAAGCGATTAAACACCTGTGCAGGTATAGTCTGTCTGTTGCAGGTGAGGCTATAAAATAACTAATCAAAATGTAGTCTCAGCCGTCAGGTGTAACTGTAGTAGATGTGATAACTTGAGGTAAATAAGTCCTTATCACAGCAGCATCTTAGCTGTCCTGTGTTCCCGCAGAGTCAACGAGCTGCTGCCGAGTCTGCATTTACTGCAACAGCTGATCCTCTCCATCCTCCCCTTCCCCCCATTAACACACCGTTGGTTCAGTCCACTCAGATGCTTCTTGCTTTGGCCAACAGAGCTGCTCAGTCAGCATCTTCGATCAGCGAGCCATGCAAGCCACTGGGCTCGGCAAACAGCTTGAGGCTGTTACATAACACGTGTGGGGGAGTGGAGTGGGGGGATGTGGAGGGGTGGGACAGGGAGGAAAAGGAGCGGAGTGGAGGAGTGTCAGGATGAGAGGGGGAGGGGAGCTGAGCAGTGGTGCAATGTAAAGCACATGCCTGATACCTATGGAGCGAGCTACACACTGTTACATAAGAGCCATTGAAGATGAAGAAGCACACACACACATACACACACACATATTTTTCCTTGCACTACTCCTGTCACATGCTCGACCTCAAGTTTTCATATGATCCCCGACATTAAAGAGAGACCTAAAGGTGTGATCAGATTGAGGGAGAGCAGCGTCACATCTGTGTGGATGTGATTGGGTCCCACAGAGGGATGGACACAGAGCCAGGACAACAGGTCCAGGAGGGGAATTCAGGGAGCTCTGGGGCCACAATGACAGGAAGCCTGGAGCAGAAACAGTAAAATAACCACTCTCTCACTGCTGAACTGAGCCCAGAGTGTGACAAAGGAGAAGTCATCAAAACAGCGATGGAGGGTCGGAAGTCTGGGTGCTCCGATAAGATAGGCGTGACCTTCAGGGTGAAAAACAAGCCTGCAGCTCCTGTGGGAGAGAGGAATCCCCTGCCCACAGCTCTGCACCATCAAACCTGAACACACTACATCCTCACAGTCCGCACGTTTTACACACACTCAGGAACACATGGGTCTCCTTCTCTGTTTTAAACAGTGTTGTTCACTGACAACTCAAGTATGACAGACTTCAAACCAGAGTCATTTTTACAGGCTGCTTCCCAGATTTACTTTAAAGTATTTTTACTGGATGGTTGAAATATAAAAAATAAAGTACACAACATCACAGAAAAAGAGAAAAATTTGAAGCAGAAATGGGTAACCATGAATAATTCTGTGGGTGAGTCAGTCTGAATTTTTATCACTAAATATTAACTAAACATTAGGTAACTAGGGATGGGTATTGATAAGATTTTATTGAACTCAATCCCCTTATCCATTCAGTTTATCAATCCAATTTCTTATTGCTTTCCTTATCAATATCTTTTGTGAATTCTAGGTGTAATAAAGTAGTAGTTTACAGGTTTTCCATGTCAACATTTCAATGAGTTTATTCTTAAAAAATGTAAAATTGATCAATGGATTTAGATATCTCTGGATATAAATGAATAAATACAAATAAGTAAAATCAGGTAATGTCTATGTATTGTTTTGTTGTATATTATTGACTGAAGCAGACCATCTTGCAATGCTTTGAGTTGTGTGGAACCTTGATCTTTCCGTAGTTATGCTGAACTTAGCCATGAGCCTGCATTTCCTTTTTGGAAAATATTTACCGGTTCATAAATTGACATTTTTGAGATTTAAGTATTGTTCACAAAAAAAGTTATGTGATGAAAATATCTGCGAAGGGCTTTGAACTAACATTAACGAGTCAAGCATATAGGTGCAACCACATCACAAAACCTAACGTAGCTCTATTTAAAAGATGGAGAATCACCACAGACCTGAAGACTGGATGATGCCAGAGACATTTAGAAAGCTACCAGAGTGGAACTCCTGAAGAGTGAAAATGCTTTTTCATTATCTGGGAATCCCTGGACATCAGAGAGTTATGACTGCACAACAAACTGACACTGACTGGACGTTTATTTGTAATGCTATCCAGCACGTTTCTCGATGTAAAACACAGTTCTCCTTTAAATAATGAAGTCGGTTTGGCAGGAATTGAGCACACGTCTATAAGCTCAGTAATAACTGTCTTTAGAGCCATTACAGTGATCACAGCAGCTCAGAGGTCAGTGACACTGAGAGGCAGACGGATCTATAGATTACTCTAATTCTCCACTGTGAAGAGAGTGATGGCCTGAGCGTGCTCCCTGATCCCTTGCAGGCTTACATAACGTGATGTCCAGCCACCACATGACCTTCAAGGATCTCCTGGATTACATAAGAAGAGAGGACTGAGAAAGATATAGCCTGCAGACTGAGAGATGGACCGCTCTGACATCTGCACTATGGCACCATGGGAAACCAACCAGCAGCACGCTTTAATCTCTGCGGTCACTCTCTCATGCAGTCTCTGGAAATAGCCTGCTACCTCCCAGATCCTTTGACGTCAGGGCTGTGATAGTAGTAATCAAATTAAACTCCTGATGTGTTTGGGTAATGATACTTTTCCGCCACAAACAAGGACAGAAAAGCTACTCCCCTGGAGGGGAGCGATGTGAGGAGATAAGAGGCAGAGGGACTGTGGGAGTGAGCAAAAATGAGACAGAAAGATAAATTTCTGTTCCCTCAGAGCGATTTAAGGATGTTTCAGAGCAGCTGAACAACAACAAACTCAGTCACACACACACACATATTAAGATCCAGTATAGCAGTTTTAGATTTAGAGGGCTGGTCAGCAGACTCACCCACCTGTCAATCAAAGAGGCCACTCCCTCTCTTTGATCCTCAATCTGCTGTCATCAGGTGAGCTGAACATACATTTTATCAACCCTGGATGAGACTTAAGTGTATAAGTGACAGCAGAAAGAGTGTAATATGCAGAGAGGGATTCACAAACAGTGAAAGAGACGTGACATGAGCATCCAATATTTGTGTCATTGTTTCAGTGTGTGACTCTCCAGAGCTGTGAGGTTAAATTACATCCACAGAAGCTTTTTTGCTGAATGTTAATGAGCTGACTGACCTCTGCCTCACCCTGACTCTGCAGTGATTCATCATGATATTCACAAAGCAGCACAGGAGCATTGTTACAGTTAAGTCTGAAACTGAGAGCATTGGCCCTCATTTATCAATCGTGCATGAAAATTGGTGCAAATTTGGGTGTAAAAAAGAGCTTAAGGCAACATTCAGGGGTGATTTATGAAACGTGAGTACCAGTCAATCACAGCGTACAACTGATCAGGTGTTGGTAAATCTGGTGGACAAAAACAATTGTGATTTAAATAAAACGTCCCAAATAATTCAAGGTTCAGCTGCTTTAACCCACTGAATTTAAGACATAAAGGGACTCATTACAGAAAAAAAGGAGACATCTCTGTGTGGAGATCGAAGCCATAGCAACAGAGGGAGAGAAATAAAGCTGTGTTGTTTGGCAGCTCGAAAAATAGTGCCAGGAAAACCATGCCTGCAAAGAAATAGTTTAAAACATTTAATGTATACATCCTTTGTTTTTATTTCTGCAACATATCATATCAATACCATTAAGCATTTCTGTTTAGGTCCAAATGCATGAAAAGACAGCAGTCTGACTCCAGCCTGAACCTGTCACAAACTGAGGAGTGAGTGGAGCACCTACTGGGTCAGTTTCAGGCATGACAGAGTGACAGTTGCTGGCGATCGGTAAAATGTTACCCAACTTAACTTATTTTATTGATAGTGGCTTGTTTTTAATACCTGTCTGAAATGCTCATACTGAGCCCTGAACTGCATGATGTGGGTAGAGATGATAAAGAGTTTCACACGTTCACTCAACCTTTACCCTATATTACTTAAACAAGTCAATGAGTCAAGAAAAGAAAGGCAAAAAAGCTGCTCATAATCCATGACACAGATAGATAAAGATCCAGGTATGTCTGCCTCAGGATTTCTATAAGCTGTATGTAAAAGTAGGTGAACCACTTGAAGTTACCTGCCAGTTTTACCACATTCCCCGACAGCATACAAAGCATTCAACCTAAACATCAGTGCATTTTTTTCTACCGTGTGTTCCTGCAGTTATCTCAAAGACTTTTGTACTATTATTTATTCATGATAATAGCTTGAAATACATTAAGGCACCTGACATGAGGTGAGGACACAAGTGTTAACAGGATCATTGTTACAGTACTAAGTGTGCCAATAATGATCAGACTGTAGCCAAACAACATAGCTTCATTTCTGTCTACCTCAGTTTCTATACTGTTAATCACCAGCACAGAGATGTTTCTTTTTTTCCATAATACATCTCTCATGTTTTTTAAATTACAATTATTTTCAGCTGCCAGATTTATCATACCAGATCAGGCATTGTGATTGACCCTGGTATTCACTTTTCATAAACCCCACATGAACACTGCCATAAGCTTCATTCTACACTTAAATCTGTGCCAGTTCTCACACAAGATTGATAAATGAAGGCCAGTGAGAGTTCAGCAGGCTCTCTGATACATATGAAATCTCTCTGTAAGTGATACACTGTGGGAAAACTGGTCTGAAGACAGTCTCTAGAGAAATATAAACACACAAGACACTTCTTGGAGTCAGACATTACCCAGGGAACGGGACAGTCTGCACCTCAGCTACAATCAAACTCTTTCAAACCAGCCATAATAACACACAACCACAAGGCACAACAACACCTGCACAGATAACACACCAGCTGAATCACACAGTACATGGGGACAAGACTGACTCTCAGAAACAGGAATCAAATGAAACTCAAACAGCTTCAAAGCTAACTCAATATTATAGATTGTAAACATTCAACAAAAGCAAAACAGAGGTTAACAACTTTCTTGTTCTTTATGTAAAGTTTCTTTTTTATGTTCTGTTTTATTACATTCTTACCTTTGTCCTGCAGCTTTAACTCCTCATCAGAGTTTTTACAGTGTGACTGCTGTTGCTTTTAGAAACTAATCCATCACAGAGTGTGCTGAGCTTGTGTGTGTGTGTGTGTGTGTGTGTGAGAGTGTGTGCCTGCCTGGTGGGAGAAACTGGAGCAGTGTTTCTGATATGTGTACTCACCAGATCCCTGTGGAGGACCCAGTTGGCGTGGAGGTAATGGATCCCATCCAGGATCTGATAGAGGAGAGACTTCACCATCCCTCTGGGCAGCTGCATGGGCTTCTTGTTGGCCTTGGAGGCTCGATGGAACTTGATGATGTGCTGCGAGGCGAGAAAAGGTTTCAGGTCACTACTTCTTATCAAGAGTGACAGAACTCAGCAGAATAAAACAGCTTTGACCAGACTGTACTGGAGTGAGGCTGCAATTAGGATTGTCCCAAACAGCATTTTTTGCCCCGATACAAATCAATGTTAATATTTAACATCTGCCAATACCGAGTCTCAATCTGATACTTAAGTTTGAAGAGAAATTTTACCTAAGAGGGATTTGCACACTTTTTGTTTTGTGTTTTAAAAAATTATCCGTAAAAAGATAGCTAAAATGTCTTGAGCACAACAATTCCATTCAAGTATGTCCAGCTAGTTTTGATGTTTAAGTCATCTGATTTATTTTACATGCTCTCCTGTATGGGAATGCCTGAATCTGTTTGCATGCGATACAGCATACTTAAATATGAGAAACAGCTCTCAGGAGACAATGCAAGACTACGAATATAGCCCAAATACACCAGATGCATCTTCACTCTGTAATGGCACTGGAACAGATAAGTTTCAATTCAATTCAATGTGTCAGCTTACCCTGGATCCTCTCTTTGGCAGTTCGGTTGCGTCCCTGCTCCGGCAGGTCACAACATATATGCAACAATCCTATTTTGCAGGATGCCAGAGCTGCGACTCATCAATTTACCAAAAAGCAGATTGTATTCAGCTTGGCTAAAAGGAGTCAACAGGTTGGAGGTTCTACAGCCCATACAAGAATGAGGAAGCTCATTGATAGATTAGGATAGGAAGCACTCATTTTTACTGCTTCACCTGTTTGGTTTCCTACAAGGTGCCGGACTGGACAAGTGGTTTGAGTTGACGTACCAATGGAGACGCAGCTGGTGTATTTAGGCCATTACACAACGATAACATGCTTTTTCACCCTTATTGAAATGTTTATTTTGCTACAGACTGAAACTTCAACTGACCTGAATTCTTAAAACCCAGAAGTACAGAAATCAATGCAGCGTGCTGTGAAGCTCAGCAGAAACAGACATCTGTTGTCAAACTAACCACATCTTGTTAAATCACCTCGCATGTTGTCACAGACTGTGCTGTACAGTTCCAGATAGGCTTCATTTAAAAATGTTCCACATCTGACATTTAAGCCAGTGTTCAGCAGCAATTTTTGCTGAGTGTCTGATAACATCATTGTTTGGTTGAGAAGATCAGCTAAAATGCAGATCACCAATCAATTAGAAAATGACAAAGTCTTCCTCAATCCAATACATGGATACAAAGTAACAAAGCTGGATACTCAGACTAAATGTGTGAAAGTTTTCAAACCTCAAATTCAAATGTTGTAGAAATCCCTAAATATGTCTGTAAACTGAATGCTCCATTCAACAAATAGCACGAGATCTTCACAAGATTTACTGTAATGATGAGGTCATCACACAAGAATTTCCTAACTAGTTGATGACTTCTTGGAAGGGTGGGCCTCAAACACCAAGGTCTAACCATATCTCCAACCTGACAGGCTTCCAGAAGGATAAGCAATCAAAGGAAAGGGGGTTCGTAGAGCAGGAAGCCTTAAAGGCACAGTAGGTTCAGGTTTTGTAAAACACTATTAAAAGAATAATGGGAATTTTTTTAACTGTGTACTGCGCAAAGCTGTCTGAATGCTACTGAGCTGGTTTAATCTGAAGATTCAGCTGTTTTTTTTGTTTATTGACAACTGTTTCTGTATTTTTGTTCATTTTTTACCCTATTTAAATACTGTTTAAGTTGTAATATTTTCTTCTTTACAATTGTACAGAGACA
Organism: Thalassoma bifasciatum; assembly: GCA_008086565.1. NCBI lineage: Eukaryota > Metazoa > Chordata > Actinopteri > Labriformes > Labridae > Thalassoma > Thalassoma bifasciatum. Next base: position 112,931 of record RPOG01000977.1, on the reverse strand, counting down.
GCAAGATTTATAAAGAATAAGAGGTAAATTATTTACACTCTTTTGAAGCTACTAGGCAAATGAAGATGATTCTGACTCAGAAACACTTCAATAAAAGAAACACACACTAAACTCACTCAGGTCTAGTCAACAGTGTAGCATTAGCTGTTGTATCAGACTCACCCATAGGTCATGCTCGGCATAGTCGAACAGGAGCCACACCTTCCTGTCACTGTGGGACAGGAACACTTTCTGCAGGGCAATGACGTTCGGGTGCTTCAGTTCTCGTAGGAGCTGAAAAACACAAGACAGACACAGAACAAATGAAGACAGTCCAATAAAAGGTAAAAACATCTGAGCACAGAGCAGTTTGTGACCTGATATCTGTGCTCAACATGAACTGTTCTCCAGGAAACATACAAACATGTCATCATCATGTGTATCACTCAAAGATTAAACGCTCTCTCTTGTGACCTAAGCGCACTGTTATAAAAAGATTAACACATTAAAAGTGTGCGTCACCACACTGTCACACTGTACATCATTTCATCTGCTGTGGTCACACCTTGGGAGCCCTCTTTGGTTGAACATTACATCATAACGTTTCACATCACAGACATGCAGTGAGCAGATATACATGTTGAGATGGTTTTAATCCTCTGAGCTGAATAAGGTGTCTCATAAACAGAAGCTAAAGGCTTTAATGGAGGCTGCATAATGGAGGACTCCCACTATTACTGCAGCTCTCCTCTGAGACTGAATCACCAGCTTCACCAGCCCACTCCTGTTCAACATGAAATCCATCACAGACTCTGTCATCCATCCATCAAACCCTTCACGCAGGACGCAATGCCTGAAGGAAGGATAGGGAGGGGAACAGGAATCAAACTAGTCCACAGAGGATCTGATCTGATCATTTCTGAACATACGATGATGTTCTAATTCTTTAAAGTGTAAATAAAGCTATGTTAATACTTTGGGGTCTCTGAAGCAGGTCATGGCTCTGAGGGAAAGCTTTCCTTTCAGAGAATCCATTAATACAAACCCTGATCCGGAACTGGACCGAACTAGCTTTCCTCATTTATCATCGTAATCATCTTACAGCATGTAAAAAAAGTTCTCTGTGAACTATTGTTTCCTGATGTCTAATCTAACCTGGGTGAAATAAGCTTTTATAAGTGACCCAGACTTTCCTTAAGGCGATCAACGGAAGTATTGTTTGGATCAAGCTACATGGCTCACACACACATACACACATGTAGAGTGATACAAATGAAGGAATAATTTTTTTGTAGTATCTTTGAGGAAGTTAGTCTAGCTTAGATTTAGGGTCTGTGGCTTCTAAGAGCTGCAGAGATATCCTCCAGATGAGTGCTCTGCTGTCACATCCTCACGCCTGCACTGAGGTGATATCTTTAATACCACACCTTAAATCAGTGTGCAGAGACAAACATGCTTTCAGACGTGTTGTTTCTCCTGTGAGGCAGCAGAAGCCGGTGGCAGGTGGAAGGGAATAATACAGGAACTGTGTGCGGGCTGTTTGATTTGGCTGCTGGATGTGGAAATGAGGTTTGTGTCTAATCACAACCTTGATCCTCGGGATACAATGAGGCATTGTGGGAGTGAGCCCTGGGCTTAGGACTGTACACCACCAGCACTACGGCACCACCTTGCCCCATCAGGGCCCTGCGCACGACCACACCGACCCACTGAGGCTTTAATAAGCACCATCTCACTGAAGCTGTGAAGTCTTAAACTTTATATCTCTGCTCAGGGTTCACTCCTCATGTTTGGTTTTCACACAGGACAACCACAACAGCAGTGATCCAGTTTAATTCCTCTTAAACACCACTTGTAATAAATAATTATGTGTTCATAATACAAAGCTGCACAGGTTCATTTACACAGCAGATCTGGAGCTGACAGGAAGTGCTCCAAAGAGGCAAAGAGAGCTTTTAGCATTAGAGACTTTCAGGAATTAAGGCCAAACGATTTGCAAAAATAATCTAATTGCGATTATTTCTCCTGATGTTGCAATTACAATTTATTGTGCCATTATTTCCAGGTTCCCAATCTTATGTGTCATTGGTATCAATTGCTTTATCGAAGGGAATGACATTTTCTTTAATCTTGTTTTGAATACGAAAATACATACAAGAAGGAGAAAAGCAAAAACAAATCCACAAAAGAAACTCAAAAATTAGAATATCGTGAAAAAGTTAAATATTTTTGGTCACTCATTTCAGAAAGTGAAACCTTAATGTTAGCTTGACTCATTAGAGTGAATTATTTTGTGTCTTTTTTCTTAAAATGTTAATGATTATGGTCCTCAAATGATAAAAACCTAAAATTCTGTGTCTTAAAGAATTCCATTATTACATAAGATCAATACAAAAAGAAATATTTTAGGCAGAAATGTCAGGCTGTTGAAAAGCTTTGCAACTTTCAGACCGTATTCAAAAATTTTTCCAAATTTTTGCCCCTTGTCATCTTTGTTTGCCACCTTACACTCATTTTTATTCCTGCCAGTTTTGCCAATTTTCACCACTTAGATTGATTCTCTTGCAGAAGTAGTTTTCAACAATTTGACTTTTTAGTTGAGGAGGGTTGAGTTCAGGGTTGTAGAGCTTAAAACATCATCAGCAAAAAAAAAGTATTTGGTATTCTGACACAATTGAAGTTAAAAAATATTGCACTGTCTGTGATTAGAATATTGCAGCAAGCAATATTGATATTTAGTCTAATTTGCTATTCATTGCCCAGCCCTATCAGGAGTAAGGATAAGAAACCTATGAATAAAGACTGATGTGATTTTTTTATGAGGATAACAGGAATCAAAATCAGAGATTCACTGTCATCATCACTAAGTTAATGTATTAGCTGTTGAAGAAACATTTTTATCTGTTCGAACAGGCAATAAGAATAATTTTGACCAATTTAGCTCATCAGAAGAGAAATTAAAACACTTGTTATCAATGTGATATTAAAGTTTCAGTTATGGTGTCATGAAGCATGTATCATGAAGTATGTAGCATGTAGCCCTGTCTGCTTCTCTATCATACTGAGTTTTGATCTACACACTCACAGCCTGACGATTAAAGGCAAAGCCAATATTGTGTCTTTGTGAGGTGTTTGCATTCTGAGCTGCTGACTCAAACAAGATTATGTAATAAGATCAAACATTCTGCAAAGATCCGTTTCTTAGAATGAAGCAAAGAGCCCTGAGAGGTAGTAAGTGATGAGACAGCAAACAGGTAAAATGTACATGTGAAGAAAACAAACAAATACAAACAACAAATTAAACTAAGTGTGCAAACCTTCAGGAGAAATTATCTCAGCAAACTTTTAATCAGGAAGGAAAAACTCTTCTTGTTTGTTCGGCCGCTGGGATACAAACAGTTCTTGTTTGTCTATTATCACAGATATGTTTGTGGACATGAGAACACTGGAGGGAAGCCTGTGGGAGAAAACAAACATACACACACACACACACAAACAAACAGCTGCAAGCACACACCTGAGCTCAGAATCAGACCTGCTTTAAACTCATTCATAGAGCGATTCACTGCTTCCTCAATGACCAACAACTTATTCATCCACTGATAAGATCCTTCTCTACAAAAACTGAATGTTTAAATTACAGTGAATTGTCTTACTTGTGCTGATACGAGCCATATTCACTAGAAAACTATAAAGTGACATGTTTTACGAAATTAGAAGACAAAACTGATGCCTGAATTTCTCATTAAGAGTGAACCCATATCTGGTGATGGGATAGCAAACATTTACTTTTTCAGGAAAACCAAACAAGTAAATGTTTCTTCTCCTATTGGCAGATACTTTTACTTTTAACAAACAACACAAGCCTTATTTTTATCTTCACTGTCTTAATAAAAGACATTTTTCTAAAATTTTCAGGTGTTGTGGTGCATAATGGAGCCTCATTCACTAATAAATGTGTAGAAATGTTCTTACTTTGTGCATGAATTAAGTGCGTAGGCAAAATCACCGTCACCAGCCAGTTTTGTTCTGGCCTCCTTGGTGGTGATGTGCTCTCTTCCTAATGCACTGGCAGCAATCTCTTCATGCAAAGTACAATTCAATATTTGTAGTGTGATAAGGGTGAAAATCCATCAATTTCATGGTTATTTCATACATTCAGTCAATGCACAGTTTTATTATTCAATTCTATGATTTTTTTTTTCTTTCACCGAAAGTACTTTCAATATTTCTAAGAAAGATGGTCATCATCATTTGTTTCTATACATGGACTGAGGAAGTTCTATTTTTGTTGGCAGAGTAAGAATAAATTCAAGTAAAAATATATTGATAAACCACAGATTTGTGCTTCAAACGTTTATACCCACAGTTTAAGAACACAGTTTGTGTGGACACACCATTAATTAATGAGTCCCACGGAATTAGACAAGACAGTTTACTAAAACCTAGACATAAATACTTAGCTTTTAGGATTAGCAGTGTGAAAGCCACAAGATCAACAGAGACCATCATCATGGCTCCTGTACACACCACAGTCTGTCTGTCGAAGCTTTAGGGGCTGTGAGCTGAGTTGACCCCATCTAATCCAAACCAAGTTTACTAGTAAACAACATTTATAAATGGCATAGATCTGTCTGCTCCAACGTCACCAACCAGAGCAAATGTAACCTGTCTTATCATTTCATCTTATTTCTCTCAAAACCATTGCAGTATAACTACTGCATGTGGGTTGGAATGAAATCTGAGAAATACTTCTCTTCGGGAAAAAAAACAGATCTCACTCCTGACTTGGTCAACTCATTCTTAACTGCAAAACTTTGCTGTACTGAGAAATAGTATTCAGAAATAATTGATTTTGCCACCGATAATATCATTTGTAGTAGTGGGTTTTGATGAAGAATAATTCTAGATGAGACATCACTGATAAAGTCCTCAAATGGCCTTTAATAATCTTGTAAACAGCAGCTCTAATGTAACTAACCAACCATGGGACAGGTCTGATCCTCTTGTTGATATTGTGTGATGAGTTACAAGCTGCCTGTAGTCTGAAGATCTGACTGAGAGAGCACAACGACCTGAGTCTGTCAGTGTTAAAGAAGATGTCAGTGTTGTCTGTAATAAAGGTACAGATGTGTTCCCATGTTGTTCATGCTGACTCTGACATTGTGACAGAAACACAGCATAACGCTATGTTTAGATTTACACAGCATTAACACTGTTTCTTTAAGAAGATCAGACAATTACATCTGAGTCCTGTGAAAGTGCCAACGCAGCCTCCATCAACAGAGCGTACCCGGCCTCAGCCCAGAGTGCCGCACAGCTGAGATCTTGTGACCAGCTTTATTGCCGTCAAGCAAAGACTATTCTTCATCATGTGCAGCCCGGGAGCAAACATCTCTGCGATGACCTGCTTCCTGCAGCAAAACATGCCACTTCACAGAGAGGCCCAACACACATACACATATACTCACAGATACACAAACACAAACCAACACAGCTACACATGAGTCAGTGCAGCATGAAATCAGTGAGTTTAATCTGAAGTTGAGTGTGAAAGAAGAGGAGAGAACAGTGCTGGCAGCAGACAGAGAGCAGTCTTTGTGTCCCTCCTCAGAGTTAAATAGGTCATGTTTTTGTAAAGGCCTCTCATTGGACGGCCTCCAAATATCCTCAGCTGAGCTCAAGCCAGAGCTGCCAGTCCACCTACAGCGGGCCGCTGCAGAACCAGAGCGTATCCAGGTCAGCATGTAGAGCTCCATAACTTCATATCTAGAGCAGAGGGTTTTAAAGCACCAGTCAGAGTTGACTGGGACTATTCGATGTTGTCTCCTATAGGACGAGGAGCCTGAGACCAGAGTGTTTGCAACAGAGGAGCAGATTTGACTTGTCACTCTTCTGTCACGATGAATCAGAACCTTTGTTCGGACAACGCCTCCTCTGAGTCCTCCAACACGCTCTGACGACTCTGCAGACTGTGTTTCATCCTGTTACATGTGTCACAGCTTTCACGTTACACGACTTAAGAACAAAGCAAAACAACACAGTAAAACCGCTCTGACTCCTCTGACTCCTCCGACATGTGTCTACACCTCTGTCAGGTTCAGGGAGCTTAGAAACTATAAATCAGTGTTTTTATCATGTTTCTGTACTCGAACAGGCAGGCTGCATTCTGCCAAGAACTCTAATGTTAGCATGCTGTCAGCAACAAACTAATGTACCTGAGTGACCTCTGTTACTAACTTGTGTGGGGTTTATAACAGGGCTGGGCAATTAATTTTAAATGAGATTAAATTGCAACACAGCCTGCTGTGATATTTTATTCACAGACCGTTGAATAATTCTTTATCCTGAAAAATATGTCAAAATGTCAGATACAGTTTTTTGCATCCTGTTTTATGCTCTTCAACAGTGTTACTCAACCTTGGAGTCATGATCCTATATGGGCCTCCTGGATTCCAAACAGGGTCCTCTGAAATGTCTAGTAGTGGATCAATAAAAATTACTGGAAAAAAAACCCCACATTTTTTCGGTTTGGAGACAATGAGTTTAGGTTTTCATTATCTGGAAGCCATTATCATCAACATTTCAAGAAATAAATCCATGAAATATTTCACTCTTTGTATAATGAGTCTATATAATAACTGAGTTTCATGATCTGAAATGAGTGCCCAAAACAATTTTCCTTTTTGATATTGCATTTTTTTAAAGAACCTGTTTATCTTTTATCAAAATCCTACTTTTCTCACTCATGTACTATGTGATATTTATTCAAAATGAAAATGAAAACTAACATTACCCCCTTCAAGAAAGCCACTGACATCAACAACACTTAAGATGTAGAACCTGAAAATAATCAAACAATAAAATGTAATTGCAGGGATAAATAATCCCAATTAGATTATTTTTGCAAATCTTTCAGCCCTAGTTAATAATGTTCTTTGTCTTCCAGGCTCATCAGACCGTCTGGAGACAGAAATCCCTACACAAAGTCGTTCACCCTGGATCCTCCTGCTCCTCAGGACTGACTGATGGCATCCTTCATGCAGCAGGAGAGAAGCAGGTCGATGAATCCTCTGCAGAACGGTCTCTGTCTGCCATGAGAGACAAACACTGCAGCTCTGTCTGCAGGGAGAACATGCATGCTAAGCCTGATCACTGCAGAATGCACAAAGTGACCGCCACGGGCACAATGACACATCAGTGGCAGCAACAGCCATTCAGTGATTATTTGCAGACTGATACTGCTGACTGGGAGCAGGATTTGTTCCTGATGGCATGCAGGCTGCAGGATTGACAGGTTTGGGTTCATAAGACACTCTCAGCAGTGATATTTGTGCTGTACCAGTAAATCTAACACATACACTTTGTGTCTGTAGTTGTGGCTCTGTCGGACAGCCTTGACTCAAACAGCGTCTAAAATCATGAACTCTTCCATTGAATTAACAGCGTTATCTGATCCCTGGCAACCATGTCTCTCTGCTTTCAGCCAACACACTCTTCAAATACGACTGAAACATGCTCCTGTTTACACAGCAATCAGCATGTGGACAGAAGACGCTCTGCCTGTGCATGCTGAGCCATAAAGATGAGAGTTGACCTTAAAGAGAGACTTTAATTTCATGTTTCCGTCCTTCAGGCTTGTTTCTAACTGCTGAATCCCCCGGCAGTAGATCACTGTTACTGAGAGAGAGATAACTCTTATCGGCGCCTGGAATAAATTTTCTCACAAACTGGAAACATCCTCTTGCCCTGGCAGAAAGGAGAGAAAAGAGAGGAAGGGCTGAGGTCAGGTCGCCTCAGAGGAACAAAAGGCATCGTGGGAAAGTGAACACAGGAGACAGGTCATGGGAATAATAAAAAAAACATGAACAATGCTTCAGACTTGATGCAGTGAACAGGTGTGAGGCAGGAGCAGGTGAGAGTGACTGAATCCACCTTGACTCAGGCTGGTTGAAGTAGATGATGTTCAAAGCTGATCACTCCTGCAGATTAAACCCATCCAACAGTCATGAAAAGCGAGGTCAGAGGTCATCAGTCAGGTGTTACAGGAGATCAGACGGATTAAAACAAACCCTTCAGGTGACTTATGAGACAAACAGCAGAGTTATTGTCGAGCTGTGGGCTGTTAGCTTTGGTTACAGCACACTCAGGTGTTCTGTGAAGCCGCTGAGGCCCATAGGAAAAACAAACAGGACACAGACAGCTTTACTCACAGCTGACAGCTTTACAATTATAATGTTGTGTTTCTGATCACACAGCCTGAGAGCAGTTATTACGCTAACTGTCTGACAATAACAGATCCTAAGAGTACACTCCTTTATCACAGGATGTGAGGTGCACGTCAGGTACATTAACTGATCCAGGTATACTCACTATGAAAACAACCAAGCTCTTTTATATTATCAAAATATCTCTGCAGTGTATCAAAAGTTTCAAATATCCTCTTCTTTGACTCTTAACTTCAGGTTCTTGAGTTTGATAAGTTCAAACAGGGTCTGATCTCACTTTTTCGGGATTCTTTTGAAAAAAGCCTTAATTCAGTTTGCGTTATCAATGAATCATTGACTGTTTGCAATAGGGCTATGCAATGTGTTGTTTCAGTATCGTCATTGCGATATGCCTACGTACAATATTCAGATATTCAGATATATAATCGTACAACATTGTGACGTCACGGTCAATATCAGAATGTTTTGAGTTTTTGTCAAAGTGTTTATTATTCTTTTATTCTGAGGTCCGTTGTTGATATTCTTTGAAAGCCCATCTTCACTGATTATATAGTTTAAATAAAGGTAGACAATGAAATAAATAGATGAACTTTAATCTGCAATGGCACAAACTCAAGGAGTAAATAGTACAAGAAGATAAATATGTGTTTCACACAGAGTGTAGAGAGTCTGAAAGGTTGATTTAAATTACAGCTGATTTATCTCTGAGTGAACCCACTCTGCTCTGGCAAACACTGAAAGGAACACATAATCTGCCTGGCATGACCAGGTTCCTGTTTTTCGCTCTACCTGGACTCCCTCCATCTTTAAGCCCCGCCCACATCACCTTCACTGACACAGGTCAGGTCGCCTACAACCGGCTAACAGGGGATTAACCCAAGATGCCAAGGTGTTATCTAAACACAGACAGTTTCTGTATCAGGTAAGAAAACTGAGGAACCTGAGATGGATGAGTTATTTAATAGGCTGAAGAAATTTCTCTGTTGCTGATGGCTTTTATACTTCTGAGTCAGTCCCTATATCGTGGTGTGCCTCAGGGATCTGTATTCTGTTTGCCTTGTATATGTTACTTCTTGGCCACATTATCAGTGGGTTTGATCACATCTCTTATCATATGTCTACTTATGACATTCAGTTACATAATTCCCTTGATCCACACAGTACTGGCAGACTGAATACACAGCATGACTCTCTTGGGTAACAATTTTCTTCAGCTTAATGCTGCTAAGTCTGAAGTCCTGATTGCCAGGATTCAATGGGTCACTAACTTCTAATGCTTGCTTTAGCGTTAAAAATCTGCTATTTTCAACCAGGATATGCATTTTAATAAACAAATCCCAATTGACCTGTACTTGCTTTTTACACCTTAGGTACAGACTTCAATTGTATTATACCAAATAGAAATGATTATCTGTGTCTTTGTGTCATCACACCTGGATTATTGTAACTCTCTTTCAAACTCGTAAAGAATGCCGCTGCCAGGTCTCTATCTGTAACTACTAAACAATGCCACATTACTTCCATTCTGGCAACCCTACAGTGGCTTCCAGGATCCAGTTCAAAGTGCTGGTTCTAACATTCAGAGCTCTAGGGTCAGGCATCTGAGAACTTGCCTGAACTGCTCTAGGTGTTTACTCCTGGTAGGACACTCAGGTCTGCTGGTTTCGACCTATGGACAGTCCCCTGCACTAGACCTTAGACTAATGGAGACTGAACCCTTGAGTTAGTTGCTTCTAGATTATGGAATGATCTCCCCCAGACCCCGAGAGCCGCTACATCTGCCATCTCTTTTAAAAAGCACTTCAAGACGTACTTGTAACCTAACCTGGTGATAATGTGCTTCTCATGATGATATGTTGCACATGCGTGAACTGTTGGTGGTTTATATTCAACAATGCCTGCTGTTGTTAATCCTGTAAAGCACTTTGTGAGCTTTCTCTGAGATAAATGATATACAAATAAATGTTGTGGTGTTGAGTAGAACAACCGTCCATATATATTCGAGGAGACATGCACAGTCTGCTGCAGTAATGCTGTTCTTTCTCTGGTCATTGAACATGGACATGGAAAACTCCTGAGAGAGTGAGTGCGTTTAATTCTGCAGACTCAGAGACACACAGCAGCCAGAGCAGCCTCCCTCCACCCTCGGCTCCACAGCTCAGAGCATGCCAGCTGCTGAGCTGCACACTATGCTAAATGAAGCGGGCTGCTGGTTTCAGAGGCACAAAGACTTCTTTGTTCTGTCAGGCAAATCCACAGGATTCTTGAAGAAAACCAATTTGTGGTGGTTGTAAATGTTCAGGAGAGGAGCGAAGAGAGGCCGGCTGTGCTGGGAAATAATGGAGAGAGGGAAACTCTGATATCAGTCGGCTCAGGGTGGAGGAGCTTTCATGGAGCTTTACATTTTCACACAACCAATGAGATCTGATCTTTGCTTTGTGTGGTAACAGTAGTGACAGTGTAAGTTTAATGTCCGATAATATCTGTAATGTAATCAGTATCATCCATCTGGAGCAGGTTATTACTGATCATCATCATCAGCTCAGATTAATCCGTGTCATCCATGCATACAGAGAACATTTAACCAACGTGGGCTTGTGCATCCCCCCATTTTCTAAGCATCACTAATTTTAGCCGTCATGATTCATCTTAAGACTGTTGTTTCCTTCATTTGTGTTTCAGTGCAAGTCCAGTTGACCTCACCACCCCTCATCACAGGAGCAGCGAACAGAGTCAGTGAAGCAGTGGTCATCTCTGAGTTCTTCTCTGAGTTCATCACAGTCTGGTGGTTTGTGGTCATTTTCTGTCTTTGGAACAGTTTTTGGACCCAAACCGGATCCTTTGGGTTTGACTATTTCACCATGTTACCACTACCCTTAACGACTCATGTTTGGCTTCGGTGAAGTCTTACATGAAACTGTCCCAGGGTTGAATTACAAACAGTTTAAAACACTGCCCTCAAAGTGAAATTAAGCATGATAAAAAAGAAAACCACACACGCAATACAGTGTTTTCAGATCAGCACTGTCCCCACACAAAAGCCTGTCCTCTGTGGAGCCTCTGGCCCTGCAGCTTCAGACTGTCAGATTGTTCATTAGGGCAGCTCTCTGATCCATAACAGAGAAATCATAACACTGCAGCTCTTTGTCCGATCAGGGCGGGATAGCAGTGGATAAAGGATGCTGCTTAGTGGAAAGCAAAAGGAAAAATGTTTGTCTGTTGGCCTCAGGAGGGACTGTCATGGTGTGATCTGATTATAGTGGAAAAGACTGCGACAATCACCACAATTGAAAACATCTCATCTGATAGAGCCCATCTCTAAAACAGGCTCACTGTGCCACCATCAGAGGACGGTTGTTCCTTCAAAAGAAATCAGTTTCAAAACTGTGCAATGCTGCCGGTAAAGATAACAAAATATCTGCTGTTAGATATGACGGTACATTGAAGAATGGATTTACTACAGACTGGATATGGCTGCTCGTAGCACCATGAACTGTGCATCATTTGTCAGCGCAGTTTACTCTTGTTTTTGTCTGAGTCTCGCACAGACGAATTGTTAGCATCTCCTCTTTCTGCTGCTAGGAGTTGAGCTGTTAGCTCTTGATAGAGTTTAGCTCTGTCAACACATATGATGAGCTTCATAGAGGGGATCAGTGAAAATGTACAGATGTGCTTAAATGTATATTTCATGTACATAGACATACATAAAATTCGCATGTTTCTCTCTAACAATATCCAATTCAGGTGTATGCAAACAACTACGGATGGGTATGGCTACAACCGGTTCCTGTTAAGAATCACCAAGAAATGGTACAATCCATCAACATCATTAACCTTTGTTCTAAACAATTACCTTGACAATTCTTCACATTACATAATGCCGGAGCAGTCAGTTTCTTTTAATAGTTTCTCAAGAAAACTCTGATTCAGGATTTTCCACTTCAAGTTTTACTTAAGAAGCTTCATACAGAGAAATGTACATACATTCAACATGTTATACATCTCCTAATGAGCCAAAATCAATAAAGGAGGCATTAGGGCTAGCTTGATGCTAACATATACAGGAAATTGCATTGATATACTAGCTTTTAGCATACACTGATATAACTTTGGTTTTAAAATGGAATTTCAATTTTCATCACGAAAACATATCACACTAGCTTTGTGTAAAGAATGCTCAAAACTCAAAAATGTCAAAGTACGAACAGGTAAATATTTTTCTAACAGGAAGTGCAGACACATGACTGACTAGAGCATACCTACGGCAAGCTCAAGGTTCCAAACAACTCAAAGCTTTGCTAAGTGGTCTACTTCAGTTAATAACATACAACAAAACAATACAGCAACTTCACCTGATGTGCAACTTTTACTTATTCATTTATTTTCATCTAAGGATATAGGATTTCTATATTTATATCTTATAAACTAGATAAAATGTTGTGGACAGAAAACCAGTAACACTACTTCTTTACACAGAAAATTCAAAGGAAGAGTTGAGAAGGGAATCGATAAAGACTCGGATGGATGAGCAGAATCGATAAGAGCATTGGTATCAATACAATCTTATCAACACCCATTCCTACAAATAACACAGCACAACACAGCACACAATAATACTGATTGTTCTGTTACACAACATCTTTCTGGCCCATTTGCAGTAGTGAAAAGCAGTGAAAGCTGCAGAATCTCTTTAAGAATCAGGCTCAAAAGGTGATTATTAGTCGGTTCTGCAGGTGAAGAAAAGCCATCACACTGTAGACAGCACCTGAGCTGACGCAGCTACACTGATATATGTTTGGGTTTAACCAACCCCAGGTCTGACTCACCACCTGCCTGGTAATGAATAAGAGCATATATGAGTCAGTGAGCGTTGGCACATCGGTCACAGTCACAACATGTCTCTATGATCTCTATGATCCGACACAGAGGATTTTAAAATGATACACTCAGGATGTTTCTGTGTGAGAGGTCATATAGAGCCTCACCTCGACCTGTTAGCTATAGACTTAAAAACCTGTCGGTCTGCTTTCAGGACTGCCAGAGAGATTCATCTTGTTGAGCTAACAATGTGGCTGCATCAGTGGAAACAACGTAACCTTCATGCTGAGATGCTGGCTGCTGTTTCTGCTCTCTGTCATCTGCTTTCCCCAGTAAGAATGATAAAACAGCAGCATGCAGGTTCATCTGGAGGTGAGAAAATGATTAATGAATACAGGAGCTCTGAGGAGGCTTTGCTGCATGTGTAATACGTCCAAACACAGCGACAAAGACCAGAGAGGCCAAGCTCTGCAGGCACAGCTCCCTGATCATCAGTCTGAACAGAGCTAACAGCTCTCTCAGGTTGTTTAATAATGATTAATATATGCGACTATGAGCTGGGTTAGTGTTAAAAACAGCTCCTCAGAGGTAGAGTTTATCAGTGGCTTTGCATTGATCCTTCATAAAATCAATGAGAGGAGCTCCTCATGTTGTCTGGTGTGTGAGATTCAGGAGTGTGAAGACCCTGCATGAGCTGTGTGTGTGTGTCAGTGCTCTCTTCATAATCAACATGAACGGAAAGGTTCACATCAACTGGTAGAGCTGTGCCCCATGTTCAGAATCAGTACTGGTCACATGATCATGTCCTGTTCTCTGTAGGATGCCATGCAGCTCAGCTCACATGCTCCCACACTCTTATCTGACCTTCAACCTGCTGCACCCTGTTTTCACCTCTCAGTGATGAGCTCACTGTTTCAGAGGAGATGGGATGTCAAAAAAACCTCAGTGAACACTGAAAGCTGATTTCTATGAAGTATGAAGTCTGACATGTTTCTCTGGGATCGCTCTGATGAAGCTAAAAGTCCAAAGAACAGACAGAATACTCGAGTCGTCCTGGTAATGATTCATGTAGCGCTTTCAGCGGGCAGTTTTGGATTTACAGGTGTTCCATTTATGTTTAAAGATGACTGACAGAAACACTGTATGTGCACTCGCTCTGAGGTTATAGGATGACTTAGTGAACACAGTCAGTGAGCTTCTCTTCTCTGAGTCATAAAGAGGGGAAAGGTTAACGTGCAGATCGGGGTTGTGCAGGTATTTCTTAGAGTTTTGGTTCAGAGAGTTTGCTCAGTGTTAGTGGGAGTGTTTGCACAGTGTCACTGACAGTGTTTGCACCATACGGCCCACAGCCTCCCTCCAGGTGACCAAGTTATACTGGAAACCAGAGAGGCCTTATGTAACAGCCTGCGGCCTGTCAGGGGCCACATTCCTCCTGTATCTGTGGAGTGGCACTCTGACTCGCCCTCAGGCTGCACCAACCCCCGCTCACATACCGCACATGCACACAGCTGCTTCTTCAGGGTCACAGTTAGCGAGGATGAGATAGAGCTGATAGACTGACAAGGTCGAATTTGTGCCTCAGCGACAGGGTAAATACTTTATTAATCCATGAGGACACTTTCAATCTGGTCACTCTGGTGTTAAATTCAAACTGAAAACAGGGCAATATCAAGGGAATAACCAGCAGCTCTCTGTGAGGATTATCCATTAGGTAAACATTTCCCAATAGTGTCATCACTTAAAAATCGAAATCATAATATGGGCCACAAAAACAAAACAGCCTACATAACAATCACATCCAACGACATGTTCAATGAAGGTCATTTATTGTGCGTAATGTGCAGCTAAGGCAGAGACACTATTTATATCAAACACTCAGGATGAAAGGACTTCATGAAAACATTTTTTGTATGTGTGTGTGTGTGTGTGTGTGTGTGTGTTTGTGTGTGTAAATAAAGAAGATGTAACCTGTTGGATAGTGAGCCTTAGTGATAGTCTTTGTCCCCATGAGAACTGGGCAGTTACTTGCAAATTAGATTGAACTGCAGTATGTCCTTCTGCAATACACACTAATGGCAGACGGTGCAATTTTTCTTCAACCTTAAATGTGTCGGAACACCAGATACATTTTTTGTTGATGTTTTGTGCTCTACACCAGTGTTACTCAACAACCCTGCTCAACCACAGATATTGTGAAAAAGAAATTGGTGAAAACAACCTTTGGAAGAGAAACCCAGTGGTAAAAAAATGGCAAACAAGCAACAGAAATGGGTGAAACTTGCAAGAAAACTTGGGAAAAAGTCAGAAAGCATAAAAAAGATCCAATTGTGCTAAAACAAATGTGTGAAAAGTGACCAATAAACATAGTTTTCAGAGGCCTGACATCCCTGTTTAAAATACCCCTTTTTATTGATCATATGTAACATTCTAGTCTTCTGAGACACTGAATTCTGGGTTTTCATAGCCATAATCATCAAAATTTCAAAAAAATAGAGGCTTAAAATTATCCCCTCTGTACTTTCTATTCAATGTATGGGGTTCACGTTCTGGAATGAGTGACTGAAAATGTTGAACTTTTTCATGATATTCAGATTTTTTTTAGATGTACCTGTACTTGCAAAAAGTACCTTTTGTGGATTTTTTCAAACAAGTTGGATAACGTAAGGTAAATTCCTTGTTCAATTTATCTAATATGGTGCTCTTTTTAATCAGAAATGATTTAATGCTTGTGTTCAACAACACATATGATGGGAAACCTTCAAAATAATCATAAAACACATTGCAATATAGTGATAAACAATCGCAATAAGATTATTTTTGCAAATTGTTAAGCCCTAGTCTCCATCCCATTTTCTAATGTGACTGCAGCTGAGAGGACAAGCACAGAAGCTTTAAGTCTATATATGTTGAACAAATACCATCAGAGCTGACTCAGTCAAACACTGTGGTTAAAAGAAGGAAACTTACAGCGATCTCTCTGCAGGCAGACATCGATATCCCAGTGCCTTCAATTTGTTTCAGTGCATACTCCTTCTCATCTTTCCTGTGGAGATAAAAAAAGAGAGACCAACATTACTAGAGAGCAGAGATTGACCTGATGAACTTGGACTCCTGCTTCGGCCTTTTGGGCTCTGATCATGAACCCAGAATGAGCTGTTCTGGCAGGAGGCAAAAAGCCGTGAGACACGGTCTGAGTGCCAGAAAGGAATCCCTGCCATTAGAGAGATCCTCTGGCACCAGGAGCCTCCGTCTCCTGCAGCAGAGCTCTGCACTCCCAGAGCACAGACAGAGGCTCCATCCTGGCTGCTCCGCTCTGCTTTTACTGTCTGCCATTTGCAGAAAAGCCATTTGCTCGTGTACTACATTTGTGCATGAAATGCGGTTAATAAGCGAAATGTGAGCCTGCAGGGCCGAGCTCATTCGGCGGCTAGATATTGATTATGATGATAAGAATGTTATGCTGCATGAAACACAACCTAAGATGAGCAGTGGAGGAGAGGAAACAGTCCTTAGAGGCATGATTAAGATATAAACATATTATGAGGACAGCTCCCAATAACAGCTTCACTCAGTGAGCAGCCCACACACATCAAATAGGGCCTCACAGTGCCCACATCAAACCCTCTTCATCCTGATTTGCATTGGAGATGGTCATGGATTAACCGGGGCTCTCAGGCACTCGTCTCTGAGACTAATTGAGCTGCACGGATGATGAAAACAGCTCATAACACTTCATCTTCTGTGAGCCCAGCTTCTCTGATGAATTTAGATTCACAGAATCAGGACTGTTATTGTCCTCTCAGCTGCAGAGAGGCAACAACCAGGAGATTTTCCTTTATCCTGAAGGCTTCTTCCAGCAGGAGGGTTTTAGTTTAACTCATCGGTCTGATCCATTGGCTGTTACTCTTACAGGTGTTACACTGGGTTTAAACATTAGACTGTAAAGGTACACACTACACGTTCAGACAGATTTGCTTGTGGCAAACTTCGATTTGGACAACAGTGTCTACTGAATGAAATTGTAGAACTGTAGACAAAGAGGACAAACTCCTTCAGGATGAACCGACTATTTCTGTGAAAAGGAGTAGAGGCAGTGTTCATACTGGGGCTGGGCAACATGGCATTTTATTCATATCTTAATATTTTGGCCCATATCATAATATTTGATAAGTATCTTGATATTTTGCCCTTGCCTTGAGATGATGCTTGACGCATAAAGTCAAACCAGAATCAAAATATGGGTTGATGCTTTTCTGTGAATACTGGAGTTTCCTCCAAAGCATTAAAGCATTATAACATTACTTCCCCTTTAGTTTCATTTTTTTAGAGGCAAACATAAAGATATAACAGGAAGTTGGAAGTTTAAGCAACGTGCCAAATGACACACAGACAGGCACTTTTATCATTATTCTCTGACAACTTGATTTTACCTTCATATTTCCCCTTAAAAACTCTCTGTCTTGCCTTGTTTGGTGTTTTTCGGCACTGCTGTAAAGCTTCTATGAATGGGTGTGTATGTGGTTTATGACGTTTCTGCAGCCAGCCTCAAGTGGACACTCAATGAACTGCAGTTTGGAGCCCACGCTTAAACTTCGTCTGTTCAGACCAGGAGTTGCTTAAAAATAATGATACTGACTTCATACCCGAGCATCACTACAAGCTTGAACAAGAGGGTCATTTAAGTGCAGGAAAAAAACTTTACTGTTATGTCTCTGAGGCATTTTCCAACATTTACAGCTGCAGTTACTTTTCAAGACAGATGTTCGGGTTCAAAGCAAGTCATGCATCTGTCATCTGATCTTTCTTCTTGTGTCAGTAAATCTAATTAAGCTCCTCCCACATCATACAGCACCCTGTTATCTGGTATTATACAGTTTTTGTTCATTCGATTTTAAACTTCCTGTCTAAGATCGCTGATGACAAAGTCTGAATGTCAAATCAGATGAATTCTTTCTCTCAATGTATCAGCAGCTGATGTATCATCAGAGAGACCCACCACTACACCCACAGCTGACTGCTGTACACACTAACAGCTGTGACAGCGTGGTTAGCCAGGACCACTGAAGACTTCTGACCTGCTCAGAACAGACCTCTGCACTCACCCCACAGACCTGGTCTCTTTTCTCTGGTCTGTGGTCTGAGGCGTTCTTAGAAAATACAGGAGACACTAGGGATGGGTATTGATAGAATTTTATCTATACCAATGCCCTTATCATTGTTGCTTAGTGATCCAATTCTTAATCGATTCCCTTATTGATTCCTTCTGTGAGATTTCTGTGCACAAAAAGTAAACCTTAAACCTTAAAGTAAACATTAAGAAATAAAAATAAGTAAAAACTGCACATCAGGTGACATTGATGTGCTGTTTTGTTTGTTTTATTGACTAAAGTAGGCCACCTAAAACTGCCTTGAGTTGTTTGGAACCTTGAGCTTTCCGTAGTTATGCTGCAGTCAGCCGTAAACCTGCACTTCCTGTTTGGAAAAAATTTACCTGTTAGTATTTCAACAGCTTTATGTCTTAAATACTGCTCACAAAGAGTACATTTCTGTGATGAAAGTTGAAATTCTGTTTTAAAACCTAAGCTATATCCATTTATACTAACTGCCAGTATACTAATGCAATTTTCCATTTCCTATAGCTCCAAGCAAACACAGTCTTTTCTTTATCGATTTAGTTCCATTAGGAGATTTACAACATGTTGACTGTGTTGAGTATGAATCTCCTGTGAGAGAGTTTGTACATTTCTGTGTGTAGTTTTATCAATTTTTAAGTAAAACTTCATGTAGAAAATCCTGAATCTGAGTTTTCTGGGGGAACTCTTATTTATCTGCCAAGCTAAGCTAGCTGGGGATGTAACAGCCATTTGCATAATGTAAAGAATTGATAATCATTAAGAATTACTGCTAACGATATCGATATGAATTGAACCATTTCTTATCCATTCTTAACAGGAATCGGGTCTCCCTACCTGTCACTAGGACACACTGCAACATGTCTGATACAGCACAGAGACAAACCTAAACTCCACAGAGCTGCAACTTTTTATGCCTTGTTTCTCGTAAAAAGTGTCTCTCTTTGGATTTAATATGAGCCACATTTACCCAAATGACAACAAAAATATCTTATTCAAGTTTTAAAACTTTTTTCTTACCCCATTAACAGATTTTTTTTACTCTCTACACAAAACTCTGGCATCATTTTTGTCTTTTCCGATCTTGAAATAGGACATTTTTCTAGGCTTGTCAGGTGAATGTGGCCCGTATAACAAGAGAATTTCTTACAGAAAAAAAGTCACAAACACTTGCTTGGTTTTCCATTCTTGCAGTGTTACAATCATGTCCCAAAGGCCCTGTTACACACACACAAACACTACATTCTCGCAGACTGCGTGTGTGAGCACTAGAGAATAACTCACTTCACCTGATTTTACCTGGACTGTGTCCTGCTAGCACTCTGCAGAGATTTTGCAGAAAGTGGAGGTGATTGGAGGTGTGAACTGAGTAGATAACAGCCTGAAACATCCACAGAGAGGAAGAAAGTGGATGATTATGTTCATGTGGAGCTGGACTTATCTGCTTTGCATGGATAACCCCTCACTGTTAGTCTCATTGTACAGTTTGTATTCACTGTTGTGTTTGTACCATGGATATAGTTTATGTTGCACACTGATGCATACAGGAGACTCTTCCTGAAAGTATTGACATACATCAAGTGGTCTTCAAGCTTGTATTCCACTCAGAAAATCTCTCGCTGAAGCCAACATAGTGCTAAAAACTGCAGTTCATTGAGTGTCCACTTCAGGATGGCTGCAAACACACCAGAAACCACATACATATCCATCTATAAACCAATCTTTACAGCAGAAATAAAACATGTTTACAGCCTGGTTTAAAAGAAAAATAGATTTCAGCTTGAATGCCTCCTTTCTATTGGCAAACACTGTACTGGTGAAGAATCTCTGGATAACCTGGTGTTTTGAAATTATCATGAGTTTTGTCCAGCTTGATTGACAGGCCTGATAAAAATGATCTAGCTCTGAGCCTCACAGGTTACCTTCAGCAGAATCATATGACCCCTTTCATCACCTGAGTCCTTCTTACAGCCTTGTGAACACAACAGGCTGCAGATTCCCCCGACAGCTGTTAAGTTTATTTTCCAAGGCCAGAAAACTCCACAATACTACAGTTTAGTGATTTCTCTGCAGTGATTCATCACAGAGTAAGAGTGACTCAGTCTGACTATGAAGGACATTTCTCTGTCATTAAGGGAATAAATCTCCCTTTACACAGACAGAGTGAAGATCCAATTCAGGAGGAAATCATGTTTGTTTTTCTAAACACTCAAGAGTTTTATGGTGAAGACTTGAAGCTGACAGATGACCTGACTTTATAAGATAATATATGTCATGAGGAGGTTTCTTCTGAAGGCCCTGTGAGGAGTTTTAATATTGTGGGTTTTTTTCTGGGATGCAGACTACATTTCCCATGAACACTTTTCTCCTCTGTGGTAAAGATATGCTTCATTTGTTGTTAGAGTGAACCATTAACTTTATTCAGATGACTTTTATCATCCTGCAGAGTGATGACATCATGTATTGATATGCTGCAATGTTGGTTTATTAGCTGTAACATAATCATTACTTAACTTTGTAAACTCTGATTTATTATAGCTGTTAGTTATCTTACAAAAGAGACACAGATGTACCAGTTCACAGGTGTTATGGTGTCCAAATAACATAAATATACACAAAGTTCAATTCTTTTACCTTTAAGAGCAGTGAAGTATTTTCATGCTGGCATAAACATTAATACTACTCATAGACATTTAGCTCTTAAAGCTAGTGAAGCCCTGTTGAAGAGTCTAAGAAAGAACTTTATCCTGAGCCAGAATCAGTCATGAGGACAAAACATTATGTAAAAAAGATATCAAAAGAGAAGAAATTCTCCTGCTTGATAACTTACTCCTCACTAAAGTTTCCAACAGAGCTTTAAACAGAGAGAGGGAAGGATAATCACCCAACTTTGTACACAGAGAATCTGACCTGAACACAGGAACTAAAACTCAGAGTACAGAAATAATCTGATCTTTGTTAATCTCTTCCTACTGAGGAGGTGTCAGGATAACAAAACAAGCTTCTCACAGAGCCATTCAATCATGTATGAGCTCCTTCATGGTGGGATCTAAGCTCTCTGTGTTAAACAGACTCTCAGGTGTTACCTGCCTGTGTTCACCTCCTGACCTCACGTCACACTCCAACACACCGTGTTACTGCAGCCTTTAACCCTCAGTGTGTATTAAAGTATATAAGCATCAAAGTATAGATGGAGGACAGGTAGGTCACTGTAAACACCAGAATAAATCCAGAATAAGGTCTGACCTCAAGCTGTCATCACTGATTAATTCTTTCATTAAAGAATTGAGAAACTGTGACCACATGTCACCTCTGGACCAAGAGACGGCCCACTGTTCCACTGGGCTGCAGCTGAAGTGTGTAGCTCTTGAAGCATTCATTCTTACAATATTTGACAAGTAATTTAACCAAGTAACTCTAGTTGAGTGGTTTTTTTTTGTAGTTTTAAAAATCAGTACTTTTATCAGTACTTTAACTATCTTTTGGGAGTTTTGTGCTTCAATATATTTAACTTCACATCAGTTACTGAGCAAAAAAGTAAAAACGCAGGGAGGATCCAAGCTGTCCATCACAAGTATGACTGCAGCTGATTGTCTCACGTCTATGCTCCACTGATCAGGTGAACGACTATAGAGGAGGAGATAAACATTCTGCTCAAACTGAAATCACAACAAATACTTTCACAGGCTGGTCCTGCAGATCAATAACTGCTCAGAGAAAGATAGGTTTGATAAAGCTGACACCTCCCTCCAACCACAATCAGGTCAAATGTGAGCTACAACCTGATTCTGATCAGAACAAGCTGCCCTGCAAAGTGGACACTTCATAGTGAGATCGTTGAACTCACAGCCGGCTGTGGCTTGATGAAGGGAGCGTTTATAAAATGCAAAATAAAAGCATCATACATCATAATTTGCTGTTCTCACATTAATCTTCTCCTGTTTGTTAGACTTCAACTCAGCACAGGAAGATCTATCCTGACTGCATTTGGAGTTCATATCTAATTGACATCTTCTCAATCCCCTTACTCCACACCCCGTTATTTAAAAACAAGTACTCAGTCCATTTACGTCTGTGGATTTGCAAATACTGGTAACTTTACGTCTGCTTCAGTTAAGCTGTAACTGAACATTTTAGTACCCTTTTGACCTCCTATGTTCATGAGTGTGATACATGTGTGTATGCAGGGTTATGTGTTTACATGTAAGAGGAAATAAAGGTGTGTGGTTTGATGTGTATTTTAGCGAAGTCCCTTTATTGTTGGAAGATGCACCCATTTATTTTTAAATGAATATCAATATTTGGAGATTAGAAATATCCATACATAGATTTATTTTATAGCTGTTTTTCATGTCTGGATCTAGGACAAACCAAAATGAGTAGTGAATAAGTAGTCTTGTTCGAGTGAATCTCTCCTCTTACTGTGTACTGATGTTTGGTTATGGGGAATGATGATGAATCTTCATTATGATCACATAAACCTAAGATAATATCAATATCAATATCAATATTTTCAGTCACAGAACTTTTCACTGATAAATGTGACAACTGAGCCTTAACACTGTGTACTGTATGGAGGTATATTCCTGGATCACTGCTAATGCCTCATATTTTCAAGCTCAGATATGGATACATCCACACGTTTTGCTGCAAAGAACACTCACTTTCTCCTTTCACCTACATTAACTCAAGTTAGTGTTAAGTGAGTAACTTACAGTGAGAGTGTGTTTGTTTAAGAAGCAAACATAAAAAGTAAATCATTTTACCTTAAATAAATATACTCTTCTAATATTGCTCAGGGTGTGTTAAATAATTACACGTGCTTCACGAGCAAACACCTGTTTTACTGTCACTTCAAGATACTGTCTATTATCCCACATGTTTAAGTCCATACAGGCAGTAATTCAGTGCGATAGGATTACTGTGACCTTATCGTTGAAATGTTTTATGTCTGCTGATTAAGTTTTTATCTGCTCATACTGATATTATGCTGGTATCATCGTGTATCAGTAGTGGAGTGTTCAGAGATAAATGATTTGTGTTTAAAGAGTTATAACAATCAATAGATAGTAACCCCATATAGACCTTAGTAATAAGCCTCATCCAAAGGTAAAAAAGTGTATCAGCCAACTTAGATGTTCACACCAGATCATGGTTTCACCTTGTGGTCTATATCACTGCCAAATACGGGCACTGATCATAATAAACCTGCTCATTCTGCAGACTTCAAGAAGGCAGATGATGCTGAACAGGAAAGCAGAGCCCTGTGCTGTTAGATGGACATGCCACACACACTCTGGACAGGGGAAAGACTGAGTACACACAGATTTAAGTGTGAGTATTAGAAAGTTTAGCAGAGCTCGCTGGTGGAGGAACAGCCTGTCCATGTGCAGCAGCAGCTGTAATGTCTGCACGGCGTTAAATGACGGTCTATGAGTCCCCTCGTTACAACAAACTCCCAGCAGCCCGCAGACACACACAGACCTGTCACTAATTTAACATTAGCACCGCTGCTTACCGTGTTGTTTGGGGGGGTGGGGGTGAGACAGAGGGGGAGGAGGAAAGGGAGGGGGGGACGGTTGGTGAGTGAGTGCGTTACATGAAAACAAAAACACAGAGACACACACACGCACACATACACACACACACGGGTTATCGCTTCAGATGTAACGGCCCGTACAGCACACAGCCCCGGAGGAGTGCGTTCACAAACAGCCTCCTGCAGCACAAACAATAACGTTCACGGTGATCTTACCCGTCTTTGCGCCTAGCTTTATAAACGTGCCCGTAGGTGCCTCGACCCACTTTGCAACCTTCATATTCGAACAGATCTTCTACTCTCTCTCTCTCGGCCGCCAGCTTTGTTTTGAAGTCGTAATCCATTTTAACCCATAAATACGTCTTAATTTACAATAAAATAAAATATTAATTATTACATGCATTAATTAAATAATCTGCTCGTTTTATTCCCCCACCATTTCCTTGTTTGGGATTTTGGTCTGCTCCGCTTAATGTTCACTGGCTCGTTGACGTTTCTAATTGGCGCGCGGGCGCTTCTGGGTAATGTAGTTCTGCTGAGCAGGCGCCGCGGTTTACTGGCTCGCAGGCGTTGGTGCTGAGAACTACAGCCCGCGTTTCTCTCTGCGGTTTGTTGCACTTTGCGTACTCATGAACGCTCTTCAAAAATGCAGCCATCCGTGGTTTGGATTTCAATGTACAAAAGGAAACAGTTTTATATCCGTATTTATTGTACTCACAAAAAAATCGAAGACGAAAAACATACAGAAAATCAATTAATTCCAAATATTTTTCATGAGTCTGTGGTACCTCAGATAAACCAGTTTTATTGTTAAATATCAAAATAATGCATAAAATGCTTAAGGTCTAACCACACAAAAAAAACGTGTTAAAATTTATCTCAGTCATTTCAGTATAAGCAGTCTGAACTTTTTTTCTTGTCTTTACAGCTGTATAACATGGACACAACCAAATCCATATTCTTGGTCATTAAAATAAAAACTACCACTTAAACTTTAATTGTATTTTTTATTTATTATTTTACTATTATCATTATGTTTTGATAATTGGTTAATACTTACAATCAAACCATACCGTGCCCGTGGACGTTATCGTTTCCTTAATTGTATCATACGGGATAAGTTTTTACTCACAATGTTTTTTTTAAAATTATTATTCTGCATATATATATAGAAGAAAAAATAATAACGTGAAAATACTTCAATTAGTTTGTTATAGAGCATGCATTAGCAATATTATTGGTGTAAGAAATGATCTATCGATCGTATGTGAATGTAAATATTAACGTCATACAAAAAGGCGATGTAAATCCCGTGCTGCTTTGTAAAAGCTCGCTTTTTTCTCTCTGGTGCTACTTTTCCAGAGAAACAGGATATCAGTTCAACATTTAAAAAAAAACAGCAGTTGTATGACATGTGCAATGAAGACTTGTATTTAAGTGCAGTATAAAACAAACAGTTTGCATAGCAACAGGAAAAAATTATAATATAATGTACAGAGTTTTGCATGCTTTACAGGAGCTCTGTCAAACTGACGTGTCACGTGAGCAGCCCTGTGTTTTTCACAATGAATGACAAAGACCTACACCAATCACATGTCACTCTCTACGGTCCTGAGCTCTGACTGGTTGAAGGCGTCTGTGACGTAGCTCCATCTGGCTATAAATTGACGGCGCCATCTCCATTCAGTGCTTTACACAGTATGGCCGGCGATATTAGCTAGCACTCGCTAACTGTATTCTCTGCTAAAGGGAAGACGGCAACTTAAGAAAAATCAACACCTGGATTGCTTAAAGGACTGTACCTCAATAAATTATACCTGTTCGAGGAAGGATTAATTTAGCTGTAAACGTTAAAACCGACGTTGAATCCTTTTTGTTGGGTGTGTGTTGTCTCATGATGGAAGATAACGGTGCACATTTCTTCGAGGGGACCGAGAAGCTGTTGGAGGTGTGGTTCTCCCGGCAGGATGAGACCAAAGGAACCGGGGACCTCCGTACCATCCCAAGGTGTGTGTCATTTGAAGGTGTCAGGTGTGGGGTTGTTTCTCAGCAGCTGTACATATGGACCCTGTTTAAACACCGTCCACGTGTCTGGCTGTATTTCCTCTTTAGATGTGGGGCATGTCAACGGTGTAACGCGTTAAAACTACGAGTAAAGGTGACTTTCCTCACCTTAGTGATCAGTGAGCTGGTTCCTACGGAGACACATTTAGTCAGCAGTAAGCCAGCTCACACCGTCCCCTGGAAAATGGCCACCTCCCCCTCAGACAAGAGCTCTCTCCGGCTGAGTCATTCATTCTTTACCCAGGAAATTTATATCCGTTTACATCATAGATGGGTGATTTGATCACAGATTTGGTATGCTGGTAACGCTAGATTGGGGAATATCATGCCCAAAAACCGTCCTGTCAGCTAGTTTAGTCCACTGGTGTTTAGGCGAGTTGGGCTTTTTTAGAGAAATGCTCCCGTTTTCTGTATAGATATTAAAGGCCGTGAATTCGGACTACATTTACTATATTTAATTTATGGAGACTCCCTATGATTAATGTCACCAGGTGCACTGTATGACTCAGATTAGCCTATCTTTGCTCTGTATTATTAAACTTTATTCAAGGTGTTAAGCGCCACAATCTCATGTCCCAAACGAGTGTGGCGTCTTCTGTATCAATCTTCAGTGTTAGAATAATATCGAGATATTCCTATCATACTGTATAACCCAGTTTTTCCTCAAATACTTTAGAATACGCTTGTCTCTAAAAACTCTACTCCCTGTGGCGTCTGAAGCCCAGAGTGTGGCTTTACGCATGCGCAGAGTCCCTCAGAAGCACATTTGGGGAGAGAGCGAAATTCAATGGAACACCAATTCCAGCTAGCCAACCCTTTTACATCCTGGGGAAAATGTTAAAATAGTTAACAGTTTTTGTTTTCTGACTCACTCAGATTGTAAATATCTATGCCGTTCAATTTAACGACTCTATTCTTTCTGTGGCAGCCAACTTTGTCACCACATTGGGCGGGCTCGGTGTCATTTCCCCCCATATCCCTTATGCTCACGCGTCTATTAGCTCTACATTGACGTTTGTCTTTCTGATATTAAAGCGATAAAAACTACATGACTGTGTTTCACTACAGTGAAATTCAGAGCTCACGTCTTCGTGTCTGTCACCGTGAACTATGGGGTTATTTCTTTCTGCGTCATGTATTAACGGAGGCCTGACTGACTGTGGAGCATGTGGTGTCCGTGCTGCACCGCGTGTTGCTTCAGTTACAGCAGCCACCAACGCAACCGTCTCCTTATGAGAGAGCAGTCGTTTTAATGCCAACTCAAGCTGGAGGAATAAGACTAAACAAGATGCATGTATGCATCATGTTGCTATCATGATAGGGGGAGGGAACTCAGAGTTCTTGTCTCTGGGATAGCTCCATATGTTGTTGTAATAGATGAAGTCTGTATTTATGAATGTGGAGGTCAGCCAATCTTGCAGATAAAATCAGCAGTGTAACAATGAAAGAATAGGTGGTCTGTGTGTATAGCTGTACTGTGAAGGTGACAGCTTTCTCCTGACTGTAAATCTTACAGTGAGTGATCAGAGGAGTGAATGTTGTATTTTTAGAATACACTGCTCTGTGGTTGATATACTGAAAATATTGGATATTGTTCCAGTAGCCTGTATTCAAACTGTTGCACAGTGATAATAGATAAATAATGCTCTCCGTTCAATCTGTATGCACAGTTACAGCCAAAGACTGTCTCATTAACATGTATTGTTTGGAGCCACAGTAGCTCGGTCTGGAGGGACTTGGAACATGAGGGACGGAGGCTCAAGTTCTGGTCCAGGACAAGTTTAGAAACAGGCTCTGCCAGTTCACTTCCTAGGGACCCTCCACGTGCAGGTCTGCTCATGTCTCTCCATAGGTGCAGAACTATAGGGTCCTGCTGGTGCACATGTGCATTTCAGCCTGGATTGTACATGTTCTGCAACGGAGTAAAGCCACATTTCCTCTCAGGGATCAGTGTTGCAACACTGTTAATAGTCACAGATTATGTTGACAATGAGGCAAAAAAGTCAGTTAACCTTTACACACACTCATATTAGCAGAGTCAGTGTGAAGTCGTTTAGGAAGAACTCATGACTGCTGAGGACTGTTGCTTGTTGTGTTGCATTTCACTGACAGTAACCCTCTCCATCGCAGCCTCATGATCTGTTGTGCGTTCCACCAACAATGTGCATGGTTCCTGTTCAAGTCAGCACTGCAGGAAACAACCCTCCCGTCTGATTGGTTAGGAGGGTGCCCTGCTTTGAGGCACTTGGTTGCATTCAAAGAAAAGAGTGTCTGAGTGATGGCTGCTCTAAAAAGTTGTTGTAAATGGTCAGAAAGGCTGGTGACCTTTACCCCTGTTCAACGCCAAAAATCCATTAGATGCTTGCATTCTGCTTGGCACAGGCTGGAGCGTGCCTGAGGGGTCAGTCAGTCATCAGTGGAAAGGGTAAAATGGTTCGGATGAGTGGTCAGCATGTATGCATTTGTGTTTTTAAGTTTGCGTGACAAATACTCTAAAAGTGGTGGGGAAAAAAAGAAACATAGAGATGGACTCAGGGAGGAAATGTTGCAGTAGAACAGCTGTAAACATGAAGGGACATGTAATAAAGAAAATGTCAGTATCAAGAGGAATGCTTTTAAATGCTCCCCTCCTCAAATAACAGTCTTTTGCTGAGACATTTCCAGTACAGCACGGTTACCGTACGTCTTCAACGCACACACGTGGTCATTTACACCTGCTGTTATCTGCAGAGCATCCAGGGCTCATTCATGTCTGTGACACTGAATGAAGAAGTTAAGCTGTGACTTAAGTTTCAGGGTTAGAGTAAAGTGGAGTAGCATTCTCACAAGAATGATTTACGAAGACAGCAGCTGGTGAGAAACTGTCACCCCCCCCCCCCCCCCCCCCCAAAAGACTCCCTCCTCTGCTTCAGAAACACCTCCAACTCTTCCTGTCAATCTTATCAAACCTGGATCAACCTGCTCCTCAAGTGCAGTTCATGACCTCCAGTGGCGAGGTTCAGAGCTAAATCTGCCTCGCACTATGAGTGACTGTCCGCTCATTAACCAGATCAGACGGTTTAAGAAAAGTGTGTAGCTGATCAGGTGAATGAGGACCGGCATTCATTTACAGCCAGAGGGCAGATTACCGGCTCAGAAGGACGTTGTCAGTGGATCAGGCCTGCTTGGATGTCAGCCAATGTCCAAATAAGTCCACAAGGGCATCTGATTCACAAATGTGGAGCTTGCTCACATTACCTCAGACGGGACCTAGAGCAGCAGAGCAGCAGAAAGTCTACACCAGCATCTGTACACCTCAACTCGCACATGTTGAGAATTCAGCTGTGTGATCCTTTGATTCTGACCAGTGTGGTTAAAGTGAGAGTATGAACAAGTTTCACTTCCTCTCAGTGAGCCGCGTGTCCTTATGGATTCAAACGTCTCTGTGGAGTTTTAGAGATGATCCAGTTCTTTCCTGGAGTCTACCCCTGAGTAGACTAAAATAGACGCTGGTGCAGATTTCACACAGAAACAGGAGCTCGGTGAGGTAAAGTTGTCCCTCTGGTATGCAGCTGGGGAGCTGGCATGTTGCAACAGCTCTGATGTCACCAGTGTGAGAGTAATGTTTAAGATGAACTCGTCGTATCTGTGGGGTTTATTCTTAGAGGCGGAGCACATAGTATAGAATGGTGTATGAACATAAAAATTCATGATACCTGTTATGGATTGGGTTGTAATCTGGTATTATTTTGTTCTTCTAAACCTTGTGAAAGGTTTGGGGATAAACATCTCAGGGTTTAGCCTCTTAAAACTTGCCGTCTACATACGTGGACGTTACATTTCTGCCTCTCTGACCCATGAAACTTCATTTTTGGTGATATCACAATTTTACACCCATTTCAATGAGAGAAAAAAAGTGTAGTTGTGATAAAAACACTTATAACTAAAAACTAGTAGCTAGCTAGTAATACTAAAAACATCACTTCCTGTACAAAGACCAAGTTTTGTTTTTAAGCTTAATAGGTCTTGCTGATCCTAGATAGCAAAGAGAAATAGAAAATGCACATCAGAAAAACGCTTGGGTCTTCAGAGGTTAAACCAATCAGTACTGCACCTTCTCATGCTGATTGCTGAAAAGCTCACTGTCGGAATGAGAGAAGAAGCCTCACTCTTCAGTGCTGTCGTGAGCAGAAGGATGGATTGACTGTATTGATCCCTCTCATTGAATTTATTGTGACAGCAGACATCACACAGCAGCTGTAAATACACTGCAAGCATACAGAGCAAGCAGCAGAGGAAAATAAATGGCACAATAGACCGAGTGAACTCATCAGTATGGAGGAAAACATTCAGACTACAGCATCAGATGAAGAGCGACGTTAGCTGTACAGCCTACAGACTCTGGTGTAGAGTAAATAAAGGTAGTGTGGAGCATTTAGATGTGCAGTTGCACCATGTGCACGGTTATTGACCCTGCAGGAGCAGAAAAGCTGTTGCTTAACAACTCTATGGTCTCATGATCCTGTCGTATCACCAGCAGTGAGATGTGTGAACAGCACTGACACTCAGCGTGCATCACTCAGAACGCTCTCACTCTTTAGATCCTCTTAGTGTGGACGTACAGGATGGCCGTGCATTAAGCTCAAACAGAGCCAGGGTGGGGAGTTAAATTTAGCCTCCTCATAGTGTGGGAGTGTGTGTGCCTGGTCAATATTAATGACTGGTGTAGTTTGACTCTGGTTACATGTCAGTAACCAGCTGAAGGGAGCAGAGCTGTGAGGAGTGTTTTTAACCTGCATTTTACTCGTTTCTGAAGAGTAGAGCAGGGTTTAAGTCTGTTATCTTTATAGCATTTTATGGATCCTATTACCTGTTACAGTGCTATCTGTTACTTTAAAGTTTTTACATTTAACACATCAAGGCTCACAGCTGTGCTGCTTCTGAGTTAAGGGATTTTCATGGTTGTATCTTTGAAGCCTTCACACATTTCCTATCTGGTATCACGCCTGTATTTTGGTGTGAAACATCATACGATGATATTTAAAGAGTTCCTCCTCTGATTACATGATGATGAAAAGCTTCCCGACAGAAACAGTGACTGAATGAGTGTGTGTGCAGAGCTGTCACGACCAGGCTCACGCGTGTGCATGACACTCACTGAGGCACCTTTCTGGTTCAGAGGTCCCCCCCGAAAAGGCTCTCGATTCATGCTCCATCTTTTTAGGGGGGGGCACTATGTAACATTAGGCTGCTGGTAAATTCCCCTTTGAGCGACGGTTTCCCTCCTCGCGGTCTTTCTCTACTCGCCCAGGCCGTGCTGGGCTTCCTGCTGGACGCTCTGAATGGGTCCTGGCCGCTCCTGTGAGACTGTAGCGAGAACGTGACGCAGCTGCTTTTTGCACTGCGGCTGTCTTTGAGTGGTGGTTGTGGTGGGAGGGGGAGAGGGAGGGGGAGGGGAGGACGCAGTCTTCCTGTTGTTGTGGAGAGAGCTGCCTGTACCTCAGATATGCAGTGTGCTCAGCAGCGATGAACAGGGTCGATATCTGAGCAGCTCTCCTGCACAGCAACAAACAGCAACAAACCCGTCAGTCTGAAGCATTCCTCCTTCACTCATCAAGCTGAAGTAATCTGTAGTAGAAAGAAATGTTTACCCCTCACAGTATGAAATACATCATTGTTATTCTGCAGACAAACAGGTCTGTTATCTAAGGTGATTTCTTGTTTGTTCTTAATGCTAACCTTGTAACACCTTTAACGTACACCACTGATCCTTAAATGCAACATGCCTGCAAGCACTGAACCTGATGTTAACCAAATGCCTCTCTCTCTCTCTCTCTTTCCCTTTCCCTTATTCTCTCTCTCTGCAGGTTTGAGTGGGACAAACTCTTGGAGAATGTGCATTGTTTGATCATAAGTGTGACAAAGTCTGACAAGCAGGATGCTTATATACTCAGGTGAGTGAGTGAGTGTTAGAGCGTTCGCTCTGTTTGTGACGGATTGATTTAGAAAGCAGGATTAGACAGCAGTGACCTGTAAGCTACTTGCTGTCGACCGAACAGTCTCGAGTTATGAGACACAGAGCTTTAGAAACATGAAGACACACTGCTCAGCTCTTGAGGTGGAGAAACTACATCCAAATGTCCTCCATTTAAGGAAAAAAAACATGATGCAAATGATTTAGATAGTTTTTACATTATTTGAGTTATTGGGATGTAACTGCTGTCACAAGTGTTCACTGGATATCTCTTAGGTAACAGTGAACATCCTAGATCTTTACTTTTATGAAAATGAAAGCCCAGAAACCAGTCTCAAAAACTTAAAAAATGTGTCACTTTTGATCAAAACTCTGACTCTGATCTCTTTCTGAGCCCCAAACATTGTCACCTGTGGTCAGCTCAGAGTTTGTCTGATCCTCAGTCATTCAGTAAAATCTGACCCCTCTCAGAACTCTGTTCACTGAAGTATAAAACAAGAAGAATCACACCTCACTGCTTTCAGACCATGGGTATAAAAAGTTGCTCTTTGAAGCCTGAAATTCAGGACACACACACATACACACACAGACACCTGGTGGAAATTTAAAGCTCCTTGTGAGCAAATCTCAGTATCTGTCAATAGCTGTGCCTTCTCTGGAAACAGTGATCCCTGTTGATGGAGCCCTGTGGATATGTAACTTACAAGCCTATAATCATGAAGCACATTAAGTGTCCACTTCGCTGCAGAAACACCTGAAACTACATACACACTCATTCAAAAAAGTCAGACTATACAGCAGAAATAAACATATCTGCAGCCGAGTTAAAAAATTAAGGATTGTCTGATATATTAGAGAGAATTTTTTGTTTTCCCAGAGGCAGCCCTGTGTTGCTAGGAGACACTAGGTCCATATGCAGACCATGCCTTGCCCCTCCCCTGCTTGCAGACTTCAGAGTGAAGCAACTTCAAAACTATATCAAACTACGTGTTTGATAAAGTTGAAAAAAAATGAGGCTGTTCCCACTGTTTACAACATATTCTACCTCTCTTTACCATCTTGTTTTAGTATTGAATACAGTTCAATAAATCTTCCTAATTCTAAGATAGGGACCTATAACATTGTTATTATTGTGTCATTTTTGTGTTTAACATTGAGGGAGCAAAAGCAGCATCAGCCCAAGGAAATTAAGCAACCTTTATCATTCATCATCTAAGGGCAATCAAAAAAATCATTATTGGCACCAGCCTAGAAGAATCCATGAGCGCCGATCCCTACTCTCTTGACCTCATCCAAATTAAAACAAACCTAGGTTTGAGTCAAACTTTTTCAGTATATCCCCCTTATCAACACAATCGTCCTTTTCTGTCTACATTTCTTCTTTTCATCATTTTCCAAACATACTGAATTGGATTCAAGATCCAAAACATCCAGCTGCATCTCATAATCTGTCATTTTATTAGACACACAACTTAGCAGCATAGCAACAGTGATGGAGGCTTCCAGAGCGCTGGAGTAGGGAGTTCTTAAAGAGACAGTAAATTAGACAGAGATGAAATGCAAGTTTTCAAGGACAGCAGTCTTTAGGGCTTTTCAAAGTGCAAGGATCCAGGATGCTGGGTTCAAGAGGAGCCTTAAAGTTTCTTGAAGAGACAGTTGTTTAAATTGTTTCAGACGGGAGAAATTAAAAAGCGCATGAGCGGTAAATCACGTGAAGCCACAACAGCTCTGTCAGACGGCCACATGAAGAACACACAAATACAACCCATTATTTTCTCACTCAACATGGTTAAACTAGTTGTTCCAGTCATATTTGCACACCACAAAGTCACGTCTTCGGTCACGCCCTGCTCTCAGCGCTGGAGAATCAGATGTTGTTGTTCGTGACAACTTGAATGAAAACACGTTTCACTATGAGAAACAAACAGCAGTTATGTAACTGCGTGTTCCTCTTTGGGAGGTGTGAGGTTAAAACGCTGACTTTCAGGGTTCCTTCAGACTGCTGTGCCCTGAAGTGGCTGTGATGGTGATGATGATGATGAAGATAATTACTCACAAACAAAGCTGTTATATCATCTCTGACTAAGTGGAGAAAGTATGTTTGGCTGGAAAGTTTAGAGCTACAAGTGCAGACAAATAAACTGGCATCAAAGTTTGTAAACGTTATGTAACTCAGTTTAATTTGATTCCGAGGAAGTTTTTAATGCCTGCTGAAAGGGTAATTCCGCTATTTTTTAACCTCAGGCATGTTTCTTTGTAGCACGTGTTAAAGCTTTCACCAGCAGACATGAAACAAACAGTTAAGTCTCAACGAAATCCTTGGTGCAGATGTTTTTCACAGAGTTCACACTGAATGTGACAATACTTTTCAGGCAGGTTTTACAATGAGCCTGAAAAAAAAGTTCATAGGTTTGTTAAAGAAACAAAGAAGGGACATTCTTGGCCTACAGAGAATATTTTTCATTGAA
Source organism: Thalassoma bifasciatum (assembly GCA_008086565.1). Classification (NCBI taxonomy): domain Eukaryota; kingdom Metazoa; phylum Chordata; class Actinopteri; order Labriformes; family Labridae; genus Thalassoma; species Thalassoma bifasciatum. The sequence continues at coordinate 78,750 of RPOG01000977.1, read as the reverse complement.
ACAGGCTGTAACAGCTGCAGGTAGTCTGACACCAACCCCCTACAGGGCTCTTAGACAACAAAAATGACCACAATGTTGGTGTCACTCATCTTTCCGGTGGTGTGGTTTGATAAATAAGAGCTTCAGTTTGTTTTATAACCAATATAGCCTGAAGGTTTGGCATTTCCCTTTGAACGTGCTGATACATAATAATAGACCTATCTTCACCTCCACCAAGACCATCTTGGTGCACACACACTGTATAACTGTATTAACAACAATTACCATGTGCGGATATGTCAGGGCTAACCAAAACTTGTTTTTCCAGTCAATGCGAGGACAGTTTTCAAAAATGTCTTCCTTGTAAGTTACGTCAAAGAAAAGTCCTTTCTAATGAACCAATACTCTTGTAGTGTGGGAACATGAGGCCAAAACAGACTAAAAAAATCATTATGAAGATATGTTTATGCACGGATAAAAATATCTCCATTATTTCCTTTTTTGTTGTTCATTCCCAACACATTTACTCTCCTCACAGAACCCCTTATTGGTCACACCCATCTGTCTGTTGGAGTTATAGAGCTGACACTCAGTTCATGAGCGTTAGAGAGGAATCAGAAAGCATGTTGTGTGTCCCCTCAGGGACAGAGATAGAGGAACAGGCCTGATGAGTTCAAACAGGTTTGATCCAGCTTTACATCAAACTCTTCTATCTCACTGCAGATCTACAGACAACAGATCAGTCTGCTGTACAGATTCAAAGAGTCAGGCTTTGTTTTCAAAGAAGGAAAAGTGTTTATTGAAACCATCACAGCCAACAAATGGCTGTTATATAACAGTTGAACCTCACATCTCCCCTGGTTTAAATCAAACATCTCTTTCATCCCTCAAAAACAATGAACTCCACACGGGTTTGATCATTTTTAATGAGTTGGCTGATACATTAAATCCCAGCTGTGGCAGGAAGTTATAAAGAGTGAGATGTTTTCTTGAATGAGGATTCGAGGAAAGATCTCTTCATCTGTTTAGCATCCTCTTCTGTCGGCTCATAACACTGTTGTGATACTTTGATGTATTTGAATGTTTCAGTTGAGTCTAATGAAATATTAGTGTACTGAAACATATGGAGTATAATAATGGAGGCAAGAGTTCAGTTACTGTCAGTGCAAAGTGCAAACAGGTGGTGTCAGAAGATGAGAAGTTATTCAAACAATAAAAAAGGTGAAGTCTGAGCTTATTCTCTATTCAGACTCTATGTTCACCTGAACCTGTCAGTGAAATATTTCAGCACCTTTTCCTCAGTCATAACCAGAGTGTTTGAGCTGAAACAGCTTGAATCCCCTCAGCGTTTGAAATATCTTTAATCAGGGTGGTTAAAGGTTTAGAGTTCAGGGATGAAGTTATAAATGTGAAAGCTCTTTAATTAATAAGGATTAACACTTGCATCATGTCTTAAACATTCGAAAACACATTCAAAACGGTGTTAGAGCTCCAGGTGCTTCTGCCTTATGTAACACCAGTTGTTGAGGCTCAGTGAAGCTGCAATGATTCAAACACGTTTTAACCTTGTCCTGTGTTGTTTTCCTTCCTCCACAGTGAGAGTAGCATGTTTGTCTCCAAGAGACGTTTCATTTTGAAGACGTGCGGAACCACCCTCTTACTGCAAGCACTGGTGCCTCTGCTGGAACTCGCCAGGGAGTACTGCGGCTTCGATGCCATTGAGGTAGGAGAGCAGCTTTTTTCATGAAAACTAATACTCCACATGTGAGGCACTTAAATAAAACATACAACCATTAACCCACTCGTGGTTTTAATCTGCTTTTATTTTACAGAATTTTTTCTACTCCCGCAAGAACTTTATGAAACCAACCCATCAGGAGTTCCCTCATCGAAACTTCCAGGAGGAAGTGGACTTCCTCAGCCAGATTTTCCCTAGTGAGTGTCCCACTCTTTCCTTCTGTCTTCTTTTTGAAAGACCTAACATCTCCCATTACACATGCCAGTACAGCTGACAGTATCATGAAGTAAAAACTCAAACAGAGATATCTGTGTGCTTTTTCCAGACGGTGCAGCCTACTGCATGGGACGTTTGAACTCTGACTGCTGGTAAGCAAATCTACATCTCCTGCTTTAGTCAGACTTCATGTAATCTATAACTAGATCACATTTATTGTTTCAGAAGTTTTAGTGAATAAGATGTTTGGGAGCTTAATAAATCCCAAAGAAGCTTGTGATTTCAGCTGCACAGAGCAGACCCCTTCAGTCTTCTTTGAAAATAACTCTTCTTCTATATTAACGTCATCATTCATGTTTAACCTCTGACTGACTGTGTCCTTCAGGTACCTGTTCACCCTAGACTTGCCCGAGTACTGGGAGAACAAGCATGCAGATCAGACGCTGGAAGTTCTGATGAGTGACCTCGATCCAGCCATTATGGACCAGTTCTACATGAAAGACGGTGTTTCTGCAAGTGAAGTCACTCGTGTGAGTATTCTTTAAAGACCCATGTCTGTGTTCCTGTATTGTTAGGTCTCAGAGTGAGGAGTTAATGGTTTTTACTGTTTTACAGATGAGTGGAATTCGTGACCTGATACCAGGTTCTGTGATTGATGCCACAATGTTCAATCCTTGTGGATATTCAATGAATGGAATGAAGACTGACGTGAGTAAACTCATTATTTTAGTAATTGTACCCAGGGGTTTGAGCCAAAAACAAAGACCAGAAACTTTTGAAATTTTAATGTTACAGAGCAGAACTAGAAAATTAAAAACCATGGAAACTGGTTCGTACCAGTTCTTTTTTTATCTTGAAATTTCTGTCATGTTGGTCATGTAGCCCAAATACATCCACTTCTCATGCCCTGAGATTGAGACCCAGACCTGTGCAGGCCACCAAACAGAGAATTCAGAAGAAATATCTATAAGTAGTCTCACAAACTCAAGCACAATAACTTAGCTAGGTTATCATGTTCTCAATGTTGGCACATTATGCATAAAATTAGAATTTCTAAGTGATGTAGCTTATAGAGCCTCTGGTCAAAAGCCAGGCAAGGTGCCACTCAAAATGTGAACGAGAGGCAGAGGAAATTTCAGTCGCACTGATGAGACCACTGGAGTTGACTAGGATTCGATGCAGATGATGATTCAGTCCTTTACTAAATCACCCAATCAATGCCAACATACCCCGGACAATAATTCTTTTTGGTTCTAACCAGTTCAAGGATGTAAATTTTGGGGTAGAACTCAAAACTGAAAACTTTGAAATACCATTTCTGTTTGGATCCGATGGGGGGGAAAATTCTGGTCCAAAGCCACTCTCACCACTCTATAAAGTAAGACAGACCTTTTACGGGTAACAGCTCTGACTCTTGCGGCCTAAACATACAATTACATGCGGAAAACAGGAACTCCCAGCTGAAAAGAGCCTATGTTTATTACTTTGCCTTCTCACATAAAGGTTATTTTGATCCAAGCTCATCAGTTTACCTCTTATGCAGCAGATCATTCTTGGAATGGCAATCTGTAAGATAAAATAACTATTAAGTGGTCAGCAGGTCTCCTAGTTTCACTGAAATCTCCTGGTTTGGAAACTCCTAAAACAAAACCTGCCTCTCTTTTCAAATAATCTGTGTAATGTTTTTAGACACTTGTGTAACGGTTCAGTCCAGTCAGTATCAGAAACAAGCAGCGGTAATCTGTGTAAAAACCTCAGGATTCACTGAAATCCTATTTCACGGATGCTGGATGACGCAGTCCCCTGAAGCAATTCCCAAACTGCTCTTCACTGCTCCTCATGACTCAATCAGTGAGGTTGAATATGTGAAGTTGAAAGGTTAAAGGAGTAAAATCACTCCCTGTCCCATCCACAGGGGACTTACTGGACCATCCACATCACCCCAGAGCCAGAGTTCTCCTACGTCAGCTTCGAAACCAACCTCTCCCAGACATCCTATGATGAGCTGACCAGGAAGGTGGTGGAGGTGTTCAAGCCAGGAAAATTTGTGACTACACTTTTTGTTAATCAGGTGAGTTTCCAGATCACAGGTGAACCTTGGTTCAGGGTGAGTTTAATCAGAGCAGTTTCTGAAGCTGTATCTTTCCCTCCCGTTCACAGAGCTCCAAATGTCGCAGTGTCTTTTCTTCAGCCCAGAAGCTCGAGGGCTACAAGCGCCTCGACCGCCAGCTGGCTCAATTCAACGACTACAACTTTGTCTTCACAAGCTACGTGCAGAACCGCCAGCAGAACCAGCAGAGCTGAGGCTCCAAGATGAAGAAGAGGCGTAAAAAGAAAGACGGCCGCCGCGGGCCCCCCCGCAGCGGCCGGCTTCACCCCCTACTACGAAGTTTGTCGTCCCCCATCCCTCTTGTCCTCCCCCTTTCCCCCTCCCGCTGCTGCTGTCGTCGTTTAGAGTTTTCTGGTGCTGACGCAGTTGCAATCCCCCGTTTAACCTCCAGTTTGAGTTGTTTGCATTGTTGTTCCTGTGACTTAGATCTCTTGCATGAAAGCTCTTTTCTCTGTTTCGATATTCTAGCTCACTCTTGCTGTGATCTTGAAGTGCATGTAGAGGAATTAAACACGCTCTGTTCGAGGCTGTTCACCTGTGCCCAGTACGATGGCCCCTTCCTGCAGGTGTCCCCCCTCATACCCCACAGACAAGGCTTCCGCCCGCACTAAGCCAGGGCCCTGACATGCTCAGATCAGTGCGCCTCACTGCTCTCCTCCATGATTTGGAAACGTTTCGAATCCTTTCCTGAGTGCACTTTAAAAACCTCACGGTACGAGAAGACGGGCAGCCTCTGCTCCGTCTGATTGAATGTAACAGTCAGGGTAAGCTTTAGCCATAATAATCGTTAGTTTGTGGGGATGTATTCGACCTTGATAGAAAAACAATCGCCATATTTGCTGTTTAATGTCTCATTACTGGATGAAAAGTTAAAGGTTAAACAGCTCTAAGAGGAGACTTGATGCTTTGCTGGGTCTTTAAAGTAGACTCTGACACCTGCCTTCATTCAGCTGAGCTCCACCTGACAATCAAAGACGAGAGAGTCGCCATGATTTACACAACATGTCCACTTTTATAATCACTTAAATGACGGTTACTGACACACGGAAAAACCCATGTGTAGCACCATGTGGTTTATAACTACAAGAAAACAAACCTTCTCTGAATCTGAAACTAACCTGTAAGAATAAATAAATGAAAAAATAAGATATTAAATATAAGTAAAAAGATGTAATCTGAATGGATTTGACAGATCAGTGAGTGGATTTCCTGCTAACTCTCTGACATGAGAGGACATGATGAAACTGTAAACTAAACATACACGTCTCAAACGACTCCGGTTACGGTCATGACGACTCTTCTCTGCTCCTTGTGTTTCCCCAGAGACTAAGATTAAGGGTGTGTATGAATCATTGAAGACGTTGGCGTGTGCACTCTGGTGACGCCCTTCTACATCTATAGGAAGCTTCTATCCTATAGGACTCACTGCAATATTCAACACTCCATTCACACACACACACATACACCCAACACCAGTTAAAGTGAATGTAGCACTGGCTGTATAAAGCCCCCTCCCGTCCTCCATCTTTGAATGTACATGTCTCTAAAGGAAAGCCTGGACTAGGTCTTAGCTGAATGTCTCACTGCAGCAGTGCACACACATCCTGTTTAACTCCTCACTCTACACGCACATGAGGAAAAAAGGTAGGGATATGGAGCCAGTAGGGTGAACAGCATTGTGTGTGTGTGTGCATACAGAGGCGTACAGATGATAGAGCTGCAGTGTGTATAGTCCCCCCCAAAAACCCCCCCAGAGTCGGACCGTGAGCTGACTAGAGCCGGCCCTGCTGGCTGCGCCCCCGCTCCCACAGCTCTGAAAGGGAAATAATGAATCAGACACTTTTTGCTAAGTTGCCCAGCAAAGCATTTTTCTTCTTCCCACATAATATCATCGTGTCTCTGTCTCTTTCCGCCCCATACAGAAATCTGTAAGAGCACAATAGAGGCCCGCCGGTCTGAGCATGCCAGGGTGCTCCCGGATCATTCCACATGTAACCGCTGCATAAAACTGCCGTTTTATTAAATTTATTGTGCCCAGACAGTTTTTGCAGTGAATCAGTCGAAAATGTGACCCCCCAGCAGTTTTTCTTTTGTTTGCGTCCCTTTTGTTCACTGAGGGGGAAAATCCTGTGACACTATGGTGCATGTGACTACTAGTGCCGTGTTGCTTGACAGTGTAGTGTAGCGCCGTCTCTTCCTCTCGTCGCTGTGCTTCCACCTTCCTTTCGTTTAACCAGCTGTAGTTCTAGCTGCTACATCCTGATGTGTTCTTGGGTAGGTGGGGATTCTTCTTTTATTTATTTTCCTCCATCATTTCAAGTTGTGGCTGAGCGCTGAAAGCAGGTTAGGTTTCTTATTTATTACTTCACTAAACAATCGTCCGAGGTTCGCCCTCTCCGCCTGCCGTCAGGTTTGCCTTCACGCTCTTCTCCTGCCAGAGAATGCAGTTTGAATAGTGAGGCGGCAGGAGTCAGGACCTGCTTTCAGCCCGCCGTGAAGTACAGTCTGTTCCTAGAAGTATGTGTGCGATGGTTGCATCAGAACCTGTAATGGTGCTTTTATCACCTGAGGCACTTGGCCAGCTGGTTGGGAGAGTTCACGTGAGATCACACAGTGAAGTTGACACTGGAATAGCTTCCCTCTAGTTTCTGTCATGGCGTTTGGAGTGGTTTCATTCTTTCCTTGAGGACCAATCTCTGCTCTTCCATGACCTGCTCTGAACTGGCCGCCATGACAGTTAGAGATCTTTGATTCTGAAGTCTCACAGCGAGGATTTAATCTGTTACACACTGTTCTTGGATCAGGTTCATTTTAGCCTTAGTGGTATGCATCATTGCTCTATTATTTTATTTTTTTATACAGTGAACTCAAAACGCATTTTGCAGTTGAATGGTTATAGAGTTTTATACAAAGAGATTTTGTATTTTTGCTGCGGACCAATAGTCTCTTGTTGATCTTCCCCTTTTTTGTCCAAATGTTGAGTTTTGTTGTTGAACTAGTGTGTTCTGGGTTTAAGGGATGATGACCTTTTGGAAGTTGATGAAATCATGTTGTGTTAAGTTTTATTTTTCACCTCCTCTTCCTGTCTAAACTGAGGGACAGAAAGGGAAAGTGAAAGCCTCCCCTGGGTGAGAGAGAGGGTGCAGTTGCAGGGTGTATCAGGATGTACTGAAGGAGAAACTTTGCTGTTCTAATTCTTTCTTTTGCTGTTCTTTGGATGGTCAAGATGTGCTAAATATATCTGTGCTACGAGCTTGATGCTTCAATAAAAAGATATTATCTGTGCAGCTGCTGTGGTCTTTATTTATCTTGTTTCTGAAGCACTTCCTGTCATTTCTTAAAAAAGCTTGAGTCACACAAAATCACAAAGAATAAAAACCAAAGAAAATAAGCCACTGCTTCCACCACACTGAAGCTGGAGAACCTGAGAAATAAACAAGGAATACTAAGGTTTCTTACATACTAACAAAGTAAATGGAAAACCTGGTGGGATGGGGGTTGACAGATAAGGAATCAGAAGGTGTGTAAAGGTAAAGTCAGCTCAGAAGTCTGAACAAAGCTGAGACTGTCTCAGTCTTTGGAATGAAAAGCTTCATCAGAGGACTCTGATCTATGGTAGGGTCAATGACAGATGAGACTTTCGAGTAGGCTATTTTTGAAATGTTAAAAATAAGGATATATATTTGGCCATTGTTCAAACATTTGGAATGTAGTGCACACATGCATTTATGTAAAAACCTCAGTTCAGAGATTTCGGTGTGAAGATGATTCAAAAGGACAGCCTTGAGAAAAAGTTGTTTGTTGTGACTGTAATTCATCTGAAAATAAATATATTTCCTTAACATTACTAATAGTTCACCAGTATCAGCAATTAAATAAACAGTGTAAGAATGACCTCATGCTTATGGGTTTTCTTTTCAAAATTCTGCCTTGAATGGACCAACATTTTACATTTGAGAATCTGGTTCTCATCATTTATATTCTAACGCATAATTAAGTGATCTTAGAATAGCTGTCATGGCGTAATGATCTCCCTGATTCAGTCATAAAAATACCCACAACCGAGGCAAATTTGGCCAATTCCATAATGAACAGAGAGGGGAAAATTAACTTCTGTTCACAGAGGACATGTTACATTTTGCACGCCTTCTTTGCTATTTTATTATATTAGCAGTTTCAGCGTGTTATCAGTCAATATATGATGGTTCATTTTATCTGATAGTGCGCTATCATACATAATGTGTTAGTCATAAATATGATCAAAACTATTTACAAATATTTAAAAATATTCAGCACTTCTGCTTTTATTGCTCTCTCTTTTTAAATAAACTACAGAAGAATGTTACAAAAAATTAAAAAAATAATTCAGTGGTACAGTACATTGTACACAGTCTCCAAGTTGTAGCTTCACGAACACAGACATCAAAATTGTGAAAAATGTTGGTACATCATTTTACATTTTAAGCTTTAAGAGGCTGAATGGTACAAAGATAATCAACAATAAATCCTTAGAGATGGCTTCCTATGAAATGTGAGATAGTTTGACCCATGTCTTGATTGTTTATATGAAAGAGTTGGGTTTTATCACCTATAAGTGATACAGAACATGATGTGTGCACTGAAGTCCCCAGAGTGTACTGAGGAAGCACTGCCCAACAATCACATACAGGTGAGTCATGTGTGTCCCTGCGTGTGTGAGCAGAGACAAAGGATTCAAATAATATTTGCATACACAGCCTGTCAGAGGTCTAGTTTGAAACACAGACTGAGTTTTCACAGAAACAAGATCATCCACACTGAACATCAGAGGAGTTTTTCAGTGACTGAGTGATGGTCAAACTTCTGTGTGTCACACAAACATGTTTCAGTGACATTTCCACAGCACTGGTTTTAGGCCTCAGATAAAATTTCATGTACAAGTTATGTTTCCAGGAAAGTTTCTGAGGATCGGTCTAAATTTAACTGTGCAGCAGGGTTCTATGAGTAAGAGGACACACATCCATACAATGATTTACTCTAGAGGAATTGTAATATTCTGCTCCTCTTTGACTGGAAATCCATTAAAAACCATTTGTCCCTAAACTTGGGGTGTGTTATTGTTTCATGACGCATGTAACATACTTGTCTGCTTAAAGTAAGACCCACGGATTGTCAAAATATCCCTGATTCTATGACCAGCTGTGTTAGTCAGAAAAATAATATAATCCAGATATGAACATACAACTGAAATAAACTCACATTTCAATGAAAAACTCACATGAAAAATCATTTGTATTAATAAGTCCTTATAATGACTCAAACAAGTGGAAACCTGAGACAAGCAGATGTTATTGTAATACTGGATAAAATCTATTATGTCTGGCTTCTCAGAACGTCTGTACCTTTTCAGAGCGAAAAATAGTATCGGTGAGTACTCTAATGTAAGTACTTGTACTTGTACTTGGTGTTATAAAAAGTGGTATCAGTGTATCCCTGATCTAAATGTGTAGTTTGGAATGATTTGATGTACTCATCTAAACCCCCTCTGGTTGGACTGTCTTTTCTTTCAGTATCACATCACTGGAACTTTTTAAGACAACCAATCAGAGAGGGAATATCTTATCATGGATTTAAATACAAAGTTAAGAAATTGTTTGTGGAGTACGAACAATGTCAACACTGATATATTTCTTTCCTGTATCCTGTACTGTTGCCTGATACTTCCTGTATTAATTTGTAATTTTTATGTTTTATTTGTGTATTATCTGTATTTCTGCACCATACTGTTGACCATTTTGTCTTATTTTAATGTTGTTAAATTATATCTAGAAAGACAATAAGTGCATTTAGAATTGTTCCGATAGCAGTGAATGTACATTTCCCTTTCTTAAATCAATGAATTAATGAATAAGTTTTCATTTTGTGACTGGTAAGTCTTATTCTACATGTGTTTTACAGTTGTACTGTTGTTTTTAATGATTAAACGTGGCCTGCAGCTCCTCTAGTGGACAACATATGGTGCAGTTCCACTCACCGACACTAGATGGCAGCACTCTACCAAACCCGGAAACCGAGGCTTATTCCATCAACGAAGAAGAGAACAAATGTTATCTTCCGGCGCTGTGATTCACGTGGAGGAAGATCAGCGTGGATTCACCTGAGTGTCTCAGAAACAAGAATTAAGACAGAAAATGACCAAGTTAGACGGTGTGGTGTAAGTGTAGAGTTTATTTTTCTGTTTTTACAATATTTTGTTGGTAGTGAGTCTAAAAGGGCTCGTTTAGCTCCGAGTAAAGATATTTGTTAGATAGCATGTTAGCTTTAAGCTTACAGGTTAATGGTTAAATTCACAGTAAATCATTTGGTATTAATGCCAGACTCTCTGTCACTTATGTATGTTCATTTTAAATTTAGAAAACTGTTCAAAGTGTTAAGGTGGATGCGTCTGAGTGACATTAAAGTGCTGCTATAAGGACAGAGACACAGAGAGAATTAACAAAGCAATAAACAATACAACCTGATGTATAGAAACTAACAGGTTATAATGCTCGAAGCTTTCTTTATGTATCACAGTTACAGCCTCTGTTTGGGCCCATTCAGGACTCATTTACATCTTTCTGACTGGTTGAATAAATATCTGACTAACTGTATCTCGCCTCTCTGTTGTTGTGAATCCTCAGAAAACCAAAGACAAAACGCTCCAAGCGTTTTCTGGAGAGCAGAGCTCCGAAACTGACAGAAGATGTGAAGACAGCCATGATAATGAAAGGAGGAAACAGCAGTCAGACGGTCACTCAGGCTCTGAAGGATGTGGTGGGTAACACCTGAGCACCTGGTGTTATTATTAGTCAGTTAACCTGCCCATGACAAGCCTAAAGCTTGAGTGATGGGAAATGAATCAGGGCCTGTTTTATGATACCTGAGAGCTTCAGACTTTCAGGGAGAGCTTGTTTGGCATTTGCTTTGTTGTCTGCCACACAATGCTTTAATTTGCTTTTCCAGCCACCATGATGCATAGTGTTTTTTCATGAATGGCCTCAGTACACAAACTTATTTCCCCTTGACACGCCTGTCCGAACACGCAATCAAAAATTGCACCGTCTCCTCTCTCTGTCTGATTCGTTGGTCGTTCTCCATCCAGCACTGCTTTCATACTGATGATGAAGTGGTGAAGCTTTCAACAGCTGCTGTTTCTGATTTCTGATGACTTTTGATCTCAGATATTAACCCGAAGTCTCTCTCTGTCTGCAGTATGCTCTGAAGAAGCCCAACGCTGTGCTGTACAAGAAGTAAGAGCTTTGTTTCACTCATGGTCTTATAAAATACACCTGCTGGCTGACTTTAAACCTTTACCTCTGTTCTTTGACTCTTATTTTCTTTTTTTTTTCTGATTATTTTATTACACATTATCAAAGCATTCTTCTGTGAAAAAAACAAAAGTCTTTGGTCTCAGAAAGACAAGATACAGGAACTCTATAGTCCCCAATGCAACATGCAGCTTTGACGAGGCTAACAGGCTCTTACTTTGAGTATGATTTTATTTTGAGTCTTACAGGTGTAGATGAACGAGCCTCTAACCAAAGGGCAATCTCTGTCCCAGTGTGAAAAATGATAGTTTTCTTGAATCACAAAAGTGGAGATCAGTCTACAGTCTGAGTCTGAACGGGGCTCCTGTGTAAAAAAACAGCAAAAGAGGTTACATCTGCTGTTTGATGAGACGTGTCTTTGTGTTTCAGGAAGAACATCACAAGGCCATTTGAGGACTCAACATCTCTGGTGAGAGTTAACAAATGCTTCGTTTTTTACTGTCTGAGGCTCAACCTTGTGAGGTCAGAGGCTTTTAAACTGGTCTGACTGTAAACGGAGTTAAAGAGGTTGAAATAGCGGTCAAACAGATGTCTCTGTAAATGCATCATATAAATCTGTAGACACAGTGAGCAGTGAGCAATCCTGAAGCTGAGGGGGTGATGATTTTTGAAGAAGTATTCAAACTTTTCCCTAAGGTAACATGTCGCTCAGTGAAGCAACATCAAACAATTTAAAGGGGAAACTTTTTTTTTTTTTAAGTTTGGTTGTATGAGGTTGATTCCTCAGCTTCCTGCCAGTTAGAAAGTCTCATCCATCAGAGAAAAAGTTGCTCTCTCCTCCTCTGAATTCCTATAAGATATTTGACACAAGAAAAGGAGTGCTAAAATATAGATAAAAGGAGATGTTTACGCTCTGATCTGACCACGTTTTTATTTCTCAACAGGAGTTTTTCTCCAAGAAGACAGACTGCTCTCTGTTTCTGTTTGGCTCCCACAACAAGAAACGACCAAACAACCTCATATTTGGTACGGTGTTTTTCGTCAACTTCCATCTACAGCATTGTCCCCCATACATGTTGTTCACTCCTTTTAACCTGTACTATATCACAGTGTACAGATACAGAGAGTGGAAACTATAACTCACACTGACTGTCTTTGTATTCTCAATAGCAGCTGATGTTTTATACTCTCATTCCAATCTAAGAGTTTAATCTTTTGCCTTCATGGATGTGATCTGATGATGATGTGCATGTGTGTGCAGGTCGTCTCTTTGACTTTCACGTACTAGATATGGTTGAACTGGGGATAGAGAAGTACGTCTCTCTGAGTGATATTAAGGTAAGAGATTATTTTAAACCTGCATCTGTGTTGTTAACTGTCCCTCTTATGCACTAAAGCAGCTTATATTAGCCACCTATCACTTCAGTCCAGATTAAAACATCAAACATGTACTTTAGTCATGATGGTAAGTGTTGCTGGTGTGCAGTTACAACTGTTGGGAATAATCTGCTCCACTGTTTATGTCATAGTTTAACTTCTACTTTATTCTAAATGTCAAACATACTCTAACTCTGTGTGTATGTGTGTGTTTGTCTCCTCTCCTGCAGGTCAGTAAATGTCCTGAGGGAACCAAGCCGTTGTTGGTGTTTGCCGGAGAAGCTTTTGACATCGACCTGGAGCACAAGCGTCTGAAGAGTTTGCTCATTGGTGGGCTCAGATTTTGCGCTGTTACCCTTTGTTTTAGAAAATGTTGCTTTTAGAGTTGATTTGAAAAGTCTTCAGAGACCAGGTTGAGTTATTGTTTCTGCTCTTTGACCGCCTCTCTCTCTCTCTGTTTGATGGTCCGCCCTCTCAGACTTTTTCAGAGGCCCCACTGTACCTGCCGTCCGTTTGGCAGGTTTAGAGCATGTTCTGCACTTTACAGCCGTGGAGGGGAAAATCTACATGCGCAGCTACAGGTACACACACACAACACCTGCTTTGAATGTGACAGACTGTGCCCATGATGATCCTTGAACACTTGAGACCTTTGTATACGTCTGTGTCTGCAGGTGTCTGTTGAAGAAGTCTGGCTGTCGCACTCCCAGGATTGAGCTGGAGGAGATAGGACCGTCTCTGGATTTGGTGTTGAGGAGGACTCACCTGGCCTCAGATGACCTGTATAAATTAGCTCACAGACAGCCCAAAGCTCTGAAGGTAAGAGTCCTGAGTGGACTATTTCTGTACATGATACACATGAATCACCTCCTTGACTGAACCACTCTTAACCTGCCCTTGTACAAAAGCAGTTTTTAAGTTATTATTTTGGCTTTTTCATGCCTTTAATGGGAGAGGACAGGACAGTGGATGGAGTCAGAAACAGGGTGAGAGATGGGAATGACGTGCGGGAAAGAGGCCACAGGTTCAAACCCAGGCCATCTGTTTGAGGGCCAACCTCATGGGGTGCAACCTTGAGCACATGGTCATCTGTGCCCCATTCAATTTTTTAAAGAAAACGTGTTTTGAAGGTGGTACCAGAACCCATGAACCTCTGTTCTAACCTCTTCACAGTCAGTGTTTTTCCACAGCAGATACTCCTCATTGTCAAGTCTTTGCAGTGCACCTCAACCCAAATATCCTCTGATTATTGCATGCAATTAAAGGATGAATAAGAGAGTAATCCATGTGCATGTTTGCTGTATTGACTATTGAGGTTTTTAGTCTGATGAATAGTGATAGATATTAATTACTGGTTCAAAATTTGCCAAGATTTGTGGGTTTAGTTTCGGTGCAGCATTGCACTAAGGTTACTGTTAATATAAGTGGGAAGGACTTATATAAGTTTAGGGCTGTCTGGGGATCAACACCTGCTCAGACCAGCTCTGACATTACACACGACAACATGACAGGGTTTTATTAATTTTTCATGTCCTAGCTCATACCCCAGGATGTACGGTGATTATTTACCTTCAATCTGTGTAACGCTTAAATAAAATAGTGTGAAGCTACTGTCTCCCTCCAGCTCTTTTTATATGAACTTAGCACAAGCACTCTTGATCTGAACATGTGCTTACAGCTTCTCTGATGTGTTGATGCAATGTGCCAGCTGAAGATAGCAGGAAGTGTGGTCTGTGGTGCAGCTGATTAAACATGGTGCAGATATTGACAGTTTCTTGGTCAGTTTGAAGGAAAATAATTCAGAAATCATCCAGTATTCAGCTCCAAGCTGCAGCATGAACTGTGGGCTCAGGTTTAAAAGAGTCCTGTAGCTAAAGAGAGGGGGGATTTTTAGGTATAAGTTAAGTTTTAATCTTCACATGGAGAGCTCTGTCTCTGTGGAGTTCTTGAATTTACATCACTGAAGTGTTTCTAAAAATCTGCTCGAGGAAACATTTTCAGACTGTGACCCTTCTAATATGAGTGACTAAAGGCTTTAAATAGCTCCATGTGGACAATGTGTTACGACATCCAAAATTCAGTACTTAAACTCACAGCATGATAATGTATCCTTCTCTTTGACAGGCTAAGAAAAAGAAGAACATTTCCCATGATGCCTTTGGCACCAAGTTGGGCCGGGTGCACATGCAGAAGCAGGATCTGTCCAAGCTGAGGACGCGGAAGATGAAGGGTCTGAGGAAAAGGAGGAGAGACGTGGTGTCTGAGGAGCAGGAAGGACAAGCAGCCAAAGTGGCTAAAGTGGACGAGTGAGGGTCACCTGTGCAGGGTCCTGTGTTTAAAGACTGAGAACACCTGAGTGTGTGAGCAGCCACCAGGTGAAGAGGATCTGTTTCTGCTTGTATCGTCTCCTCCCTCTGTCTCTGCAGTTATTCCACTGGTGACATCTCCCCCTGAGGGAGTGTGCCTGTTTCAGGTGTCGTGATGAAGTTTTAACTTATGTGAGAAACCGTCTCTGACAGAGGAATTCAAACTTTTAACAGATTTATTTTTGTTATACCATGATTCTGTGTTCATGTCCTTCACGACTTTTATTAAAGTCACTCCATCAGTCCTTCCACTCTTACTTGTCTCTTTTCCCAGCATCATTTTAAACTGAAGTTCAACAAAGCAATAATCTAAATAAGACCTAAATTGTTCACCTTGCTTCTTGAAGACTGAACCGTGCATCTAGAAAGTATTCACAGCACTTTGCTTTTTCCACGTTTTGTTGGATTACGGTCTCATTCCAAAATAGAGCAAATTCATAGTTCCCCTCAAATTCTGCACCCAACATCTCATAATGACAATGTGAAAAAACAGGTTTTTTTTTATTTTTGCAAAATTATTAAACAAAATAAGGCATCACATGTACATAAGTGGTGCAGCGGGTCGTGCTCCAGTCTCACAGCAAGAAGGTCGCCGGTTCGATTCCCTGTTCTGGCATGGTTCTGTGTGGAGTTTGCATGTTCTCCCCCGTGCATGCGTGGGTTCTCTGGTACTCTGACTTCCTCCCACAGACCAAAACATGCCCACATTAGGTTAATTGATTATTCTAAATTGCCCGTAGGTGTGAGTGTGTGCGTGAATGGTTGTTTGTCTATTTGTCAGCCCTGCGATTGACTGGCGACCAATCCAGGGTGTACCCTGCCTCTCGCCCAATGACAGCTGGGATAGGCTCCAGCCACCCGCGACCCTGAATAGCAGGATAGACGGTTAAGAAAATGGATGGATGGATGTACATAAGTACTCACAGCTGTTGCTCAATACTTTGTTGATGCACCTTTGGCAGCAATAAGGGACCCAAGTCCTTTTGAATATGATATCACAAGCTTGGCACACCCATCTTTGGGCAGTTTGTCCCATTCCTCTTTGCAGCATTTCTCAAGCACTTCTCAAGCTCCATGTACAGGTGACACTGTTCCTTATGTAGACAGGTGTGTGCCTTTCCAAATCATGTCCAATCTACTGAATTTACCACAGATTGACTCAATTTCAAGCATGATCAGTGGAAACAGGATCCACCTGAGCTCAGCCAAACATAAAATCTGGAAATATTTGGATTGCTGGATGCACTGTATCTGTGAAGTCAAGCTAGACAACTACAGATTATGTGAAACTTTAGCTTTTGTGGAGTTAATCCTGTTTGAGACGCATTTCTAGGGATTGTGGGTCAGCTGGAAGAGACCACGCTCCTGATTTAGAGGCTTAAACACTACAGAGGAACACGTTTTCCAGTAAAGCAGACATGAACTACAGTAAGGTCATCAGGCTTTGGGGTTACACATTCAAAGAGGGTTCATCAGAAATCTATAGAACATGAATAGAATAGAAAAATTGCTGTGTGCATGGAAGCATTCAACTGTACAGAAATATGTTTAAATAAATAATATGTTTAAATATGTTTCCTCAAATGTAGGAACAGTGCTTAAAAGCTTGATCTTAAAAGCTTAATGGTTGGTTGCTTTGCTGTATGTTGAATTACTTTATGACCAAAAAAGATGTGTATCTGTAACAGATTTTTTTCATAGTAAAGAGTTAATCTTAAAATCATTCTCTCTTAAGTAGGGTGACCATACTCTGAAAACACCAAAAGAGGAGCCCTACCCGGCTACTTAAAAAATACTGCAAAAACACCCAAAGATACTTTATGATGACAAAATAGCTTCATAACCCATACATTTTTTTAAAACTCTTCTTTTCTGTTTAAAGTAAAAAAAATGTCTTTAATGTAAAGATGAATAAGGTATGGAGGAAAAAATATTAAAATGAAAAAACTGGTTTTGTGAAGAATTTTTGCTTTTATTAAGTCAAAATTTGAGACAAAATGTCAAATTAATGAGTCAATGAAATAAGTTAGTCAAAATTTCCACTTTGTTCATAAAATTTTGACTTCTTTTCTCATAATTTTCTTTACAATCTTAAATCATTGACTTTACAACTTCAACATTTCAACTTTTATCCCAGAATTTCAACTTTTTATCAAATTTTTGACATCTCAAAACTTTTTTTTTTTTTTTTACATTAATTTGACTTTATATCATTATAGCCAAATATTTCAACCATACATAAATCCTTGACAATATAAAAAGAAAGATACAATACATACAAGTTTATACATGTTTATATATAGACGCAAGAGGCATAAACCACAAAGCAACACTGCCATATTCCATTTTTTTCTGGTATGCCAGTTTTTATCTGGTGGTATATTCCATTATACCTCTGGCATACCACTGACTGAACTGCTATGCCATTTTGAGAACTAGAGTTTACCACTCGGGAACTGGTGTATTGCAGTCAGCTACAAATAGTATGCCAGATACCAATTTTCATTCTTGCTGTCACTCGTCAGATTTTTCTGTTAAGATTTGCTTCTTGTCAGTAAATGATTAAATGTTTGTAATACATTGTTAGTTCTGACTGAGTTTCTGTCTACACAGAAAATAAAGATGTTCTTGTTTTCTGAAGCACCACCAGAGACTGCTGTTTAACTTCTCATCACAAACAGCATTAGTAAACCCTGAGTGTAAAAAAAAATACTTCAAAAACCTCTCAGGTCAGCTAATGAAAGTAGGGTAAAATAAAGAATTTAATCAGGTTAACTTAAACTTGAGATCAGGGGGACACTAAAAACCTGTACCTGTAAGGTGTTTCAAACCTCAGAATCAACAGAAGTTATCCAGCAGTCAGTGACTTAGACACTCCTGCAGATGGAGACATTGTCATCCTATAGAAACAGCTGTCACAGTGGCTGAAACATTTAATCAGATAAAGAGATCATTCAGAGAAACTTCTGTGATGACCTAACTGAAGTTTTTCCATCAAGGAGGGAAATGCTGTATAGATGCTGTATATTTTATTTGTAAAATATATAAATCCCAAATATTTCATTATTCAATATCGAGTGTGAGTTGATCACTATTCAAAATAATGTGTATCTCTTCAGTCCATGCACAACCACAGTCATGTAAAATGCTGACTCCACAGATGTCCGGCAGACAGGTTACCTCCATGACACTCGACACTGAATCAGGAATAAATGGTCGATGACTCTCAAACTAGAAACTGTGAGCATAAGTGAAAACACTTCACATAAGCTTGACATTTCTGAATTTAAAATCAATTTTTTAAAATCCTCCGATTAACAAAGAGATTGGATTTCTGATTTTATGAGCTATAAGCTAAAATCATTAATGTTCAAACTAAAACTCAACATTTGGCACAATATCAACACTGTAAAATAGGGTTTTGTTCATTTGTTAAGCTAGCAAATTATGTCAATATGACAAAAGATTACTGAAGTTGAATGATATGCTAGCAGAGTCTCGACTACAAAATGTATCTCAACTTGAAAAATGTATGTCCAAATAAATAAGGGGCCTGACAATCACCTTAGCCCCTCCCAGCTGTTCAGTAAAGCTACAGCTTTAAAGTTTTACCTAGAATGCCTTTGTGAATTGTAACCTAGCATGAGTCAGGAAGAATGCAGTAGATAAGAGACCTTGCTGCAGATAGAAAGTTTGTGCGATGGCACAGGCTGTCTGAGCTCTCTCGTTCAATTAAGATGAAAATGGTTAGTTATTTCAAAGTATTACCTTTAGAAGTTAAGTTGGCAATCAACCAAAGTGAGACAAAGGTTGACACAAGACATCATGGTGTTAGAAAAAAAAAAAAAGACCTTTTTTAAATTTATTTTTTGTATATCATGTGTTTACATTTGAAAAACAAGATACATTTAACAGTGAGGAGTGATCCCACCTCCACATCTTCCAGTGCACACCCCTATGTGAAAGTGTCACCTCTAATTAAAAAAAGGACAAAGGGAACTGACATCCATTGACACAAAATTATGTGCATACTGCTGCATGTCTCTCCATCTGCTGGCTTAGCTCTTTTATTTTTGGCAGCTGAAAAAGGGAAGTGAAATTTAACACAGCAGAGAGGGGGGGGGGGGGTTGTTGGAATGACAAGTTAAACATAAACAAGAGTT
Source organism: Thalassoma bifasciatum (assembly GCA_008086565.1). Taxonomy (NCBI): domain Eukaryota; kingdom Metazoa; phylum Chordata; class Actinopteri; order Labriformes; family Labridae; genus Thalassoma; species Thalassoma bifasciatum. The sequence goes on along the minus strand of RPOG01000977.1, from coordinate 59,515 downwards.
TCCTCTTTCAAAACATCACAGCTAAGCTTAAACATTGTCATTAATCAATGTTTTTACTGTATTTTACTATCCGGTTGTGAGGGCTACGTGACCGCGACCAATCAGCTGCAGGATTCCCTTAAGCCCCGCCCCTCTCTGCTGTCTATTTATAATATTGCGTCTGTAGACCTGTGACAGTTACTCTGGGAACAGCTCTTGACTTTAGCGCTGCTCTTTGCATGGATCCAGCTGCAGATCACTTTACAGGAGCCTGAGTAAGATCTGAGCTTTATTCCGCTCAGTGTCAGTGTGAGCGTCATTCCTCTACACTGATCCTGATCCCCACTTACACACACACACACTCTCACACACACACAGACTCAGCTGACCTGCAGTGTTACTGTACCACAGCCTGACACTATGACAGAGGGGACCGCAGTGCCTGAAGGGGATCCAGCAGCAGCTAAGGATGAGCTGCCTGTGGAGGAGGAGGAGGGGGAGAAGAAGGAGAACGGGGACAGCAGAGTGAGTGTCCCGGAGAAAGCAGTGGCTCCTGGACCGGAGGAGGTCGAGTTCCAGCACCCTGAGGGCGGCTGGGGCTGGGTGGTCATGCTGTCAGCCATGTGGTGTAACGGCTCCGTGTTTGGGATCCAGAACGCCTTCGGGATCCTCTTCCTGTCCCTGCTCAGGGAGTTTGGCTCCGAGGAGGATGAAGACCTGCGCTTCAGGACAGGTGAGGACCCCGCAGGACACACGTGACCACAGCTGTGGGCTTGTTTGCTCCGTGGATGACTTTACGCGCAGAGTGTACGCGTACTGTATGTCTTTTCTACAGTGTTTTATCTAACGGTGGTTCTGTAACGTCTGTTTAACGGGCTGCAGTGAGTGAAAGTCCTCAACTCAGCTCACCTTGACGGTAACTTCCTCTCATGACGTTTAGTGGTTTCCCTAGAGAGAGAGAGAGAGAGAGAGAGAGAGAGAGAGAGAGAGAGAGAGAGAGAGAGAGAGAGAGAGTGTGTGTGTGTGTGCGTGTGTGTTCAACCGTTGACCTCTCCAGAGCTGACTCCTCACATGTCCCCCTTTGTTATCTCCTCCTCCAACAACAAATGATCATTACATTAGTCTCCTACATCTCACCTAAATCTGGCCTTACAAGGTTTCAAAGCTTATAACTGAAGGTCAAAACTCATCAGTGACACCTCATTTGAGAAATGAAAATCTGTCATGTTAATACGTAGCTTAAGTCCACACAAGGCGAAATGCATCACAAATATTTTGTTCCTCTCCATTTTTTATATTTAAATGTATATGGGTCAATGACAAAAAGAGGGTCTAAAAATGTATTTTTGATAATTTCTTTGAAAATGGATAAAAAAAACATATTTCTGAGTGAAGAATGATGTTTTCTAACAGATTTCAGTAGTTGACCAACATTTCAAAGATTTTAGGTTCATAATTTTTTTGTATTTTTAATTTGAGCACCCAAAAATGTCAGGTGGTGCAACCAAATATATGAAAATATATTTAAATGTTCCTGTTATTTTTTCTGTGTGAAATTATCGGCAAGTATCTCTCAAGTGTCTGTAGTGACTTATACATTTTCATTTTGTGTGTTTCATTTGTTTTATTTGTGAGTAAGATAAATAATTTGATGTTAAAATAACATTTCACATTATTACATTGGTTGTACCACCTGACATGGAAATTGTTCCAGTCAACAATGAAGTGAAAAAACATTTTTTATCAGTATTTCACTCTTTAGATGTTTGAAAAGGTGAACCAGTGTTTACAGTAAACCCGAGGAGACCGACTACGTCAAAGGACAAAGGACAAAATAAGAGAAGTGAAATTTTATTTTCAGATTACAATGCCAACGTGGTGGGACTGTAAACTGTTCCACTTTTAATGTCCTGTTTTCAAAAAATTTAAAGAGTTCAGCTTTAAAATTCTTTTGATTTGCAAAGAATGTTTTATTGAAAAAGGTTCAAGCATAAAATAATGCCACTGTATTTTTAATTTCCATTTACAATAACTGACATTCAATTTTTAGAGTTTAATTACTGTGGATACTTGTCAGGACGGTTGCACCACCTGACATTTTGGGGGTTTGAGGAACCAAAACACAAAAAAACACGTTATATTTTAATAGTTTAAAGATGTGTTCAAATAACACAGGTAGAATAAAGAAATACATGAAATACTCAATTCATGATGGAAGGAAATATTGCACCCAGACACAAAAAAAGGGACGTCACGTCATTGACCCATATATAATTTTGAAAATCAATAACTTCAAGATGTGTCATGCCAGACATGAGACATCCACCACATCACTTTTAAACCTGATTAACTTAATCTCTTTGAACTTTCTAAGTAAAACCTTGCAGGATTTAGAGAGCTTTTAGTCTGAGCCTCTGTGAAAACAAAACCAGCTACATCAGTGCTCAGTGTGCTCTTTTTGGTCAACTATGCTCTCTTCATGGAAAGGCTCTCCAAAAATCAGAAAATTGTAGTTGCCAATCACAGATTGTACCTCCCATGCGCACATGAATATGAATGAAGAGGTACAGCAATGTTTATGTCTCGTCAATGATCTAAATGGCTACATCCGGCTTCCTGTGAACGGTGTGGTGATTGGTTACTGTACGAGTGATTCTCAGAACTTTGGCCAGGCAAGCAGGGAGCGCTTGTTGGCCATCACAAGCTGTCCTGGAATGAAATCTCCACAGATTGGGTCACCATTTTCTTGTAGCTGAAACCTTTGACTCTTAGGAAAAGAAATGTTCTCAACGTTTCCATATTCAATTGAGGAGGAAATTCTATAAATCTGCAATTTTAAGAAAGAAAATAATTAAGAAATTTTACCACTTCAAATAATTTGACGAAAAAACACTTTTAATATGTTTGAACTTTGGATTCCTCTGGTCCAAAGGAAAGTGAATATTCTGTATATGCACTGCAGATGTGACATAATGACCCCAAACAAGTCAGACGTCCCATTTGTTGTGATCTCTATCCAAGCAAGTCTTTCACTAACTGGTCAAGAGAACTTTGTGACAAACTTGACAGCTGAAATGAGGAGATTCTAAGCTTTCTAATGGGATACAGCATTCCAGTGTTTGACACAGGTGTTACTGATAATACTTTGATGACATCATAGGAATGGCCAACGATTCTCCAGTGACACAGTGGACCATAAGATGCTAAATGAAACACTGACTAAAAAGAGCACCAACCCACTGAAACACAAACACCTCTGTGGGTAGAGTGTGAAGAACCCACAGCCTCCTCAGCACAGTTATGGTGGTTCACTGCTGAGTTCAGTAACCTGTGGTGATGATGCCCAAAACCAGGTAGAGCCAGGTGACACTTTTCACTTTCACTTGGTACTTCCTGTCTTCACTGAAAATAACTTTCTCTGGTTTTTCTTCACCACTCAGCTGTGTTTTGTGTTGCTTTTTGTCTAAAGCCTTGTGATCTCAGGACCTGAACTGTCCTCAGGTGGTCTAGATCACTCTGTCCTCCTAGATTTAGTGTCTGTAAGGTTATATGCAGAGGATGTTAAAACTCTGACAGCTGTTGGAAAAGAGTCTGATGATTGAGGAGCCGCACAGTCAGGAAATACCCCCTATATAAGTATATGTGTTTGTTTATGTGTGTGTATGTGTATGTGGCAGGGGGAATTCCTCCTCTTGACTTATGTCTCAGTGGCAGAGTGGGTCATCTCTCAGTTGGAAGGTTGAGAGTTTGGTCCCAGCTCCTGCAGTTAAATGCTTAAAGGTTGGGTCTGCAGGAATTTTTGTTACTGTTTGTTAACACAACATTCAAACTGGGCTCCTCCTCAGTGGATTAGTGCCAGGGGAGGTGGATGCCCACTACATCCACTTGCAACTGGCTATGGTGTGATTGGTTTGGGTTGCCACGCCTTTTTTTCCATCCAGAAACGTGTGGCTTTCTGTCCTTCTATGGTGTCATCTTGTCTTACTGCCCCCTGTTGGTTTGGTGGTGTGGAGCAATTGCTCATCTCTTTTTCTCCATATGTCAATAGCCAAAAACTGTTTGCTAAATATATTGTAGAATTGTAGAATAGGAACTGCATAAATGTACAGAGATAAAAGCCCTCTGTAGTCTCACACACACACACACACACACACCACATAGCCTGTCTCAATGAGCTGACGATCAGGTTTTATCCAATTAGAAACAAGTATTTAGGGTGCTGGGTTAACCTAGTAGTTAATTGAGTTCCTTAGATACAGAGTCTCATTCTTTGATGCTGGTTTGGTTCCAGGAACGAATGGAGAGGTTGGCACAGCTGAGTAGAATTTTTCTTGTAAGGAGCAAATCTAATATGTCTAATTCCAAGCCAGTGAGATGGTAAATACTCTGGAGTTGGGTTCTTTGGTTGGGTTGACTTCCTCTCCAAGGTCACAGCTGCTCTGTCTGCTGAACTCTACCATGAGCTACCTCCATTGAGGATGAGTAGTGTTGACCATGCAGCAGGACACTCTGTGCCTGTGGGGTTGGTTCGGATTCAGAAAGTTATGTCATGAGTCAAACCTTTGGTCCTAGATCCTGTGGAAAGGATTCAGTATCAACAGAGCTGCTGCTGACCACAGCTTTGTCTGTGGACTCACTGTGAGCCAGGACTGTCCAGTCCATTTAGTCAACACTGGTCCTAGAGCCTGGTCCTGTTCCCTCTGCAGTGTGGAATTTCCTCAGCTCTTGGTCTCATCTGTGATGGAGAGCTTTAATAACTTACAGCCTGAGTCATGGTTTCGGTCTTACCCATGACTCAGCGGTGCCCTGCAGGTGTGAGAGGATCTGTGCTCACTTCAGTGTCAGTTTGGAGAGTTAGTTCTATCGAGTAACAACATGAATTCTTTTTTCTGTATCTCAAAAAAGTGATGCTCATCTATAACACTGGGGAACAATTAAAAAAAAATACTTCTGTTGAGTTAGATTTTTATGCTGATTCAACTAAAATTGGCACTTAGATTCCAAAATTGCAGTCAGTTTTTTTTCTAGCACATTTCGCTTTTCCACCACAGCTTACTCTCTAGATAAGCAAAATTCATTGGAGAGTAAGCTGTGGAGAAAAAACTTGGCTGTGATCCACAGGCTAACTTTAGTTTTGATCAGCATAAAAATTTAACTCAACACAAATTTTTACAAGTTGTTCCCCACAGTTTTTCATGCAAACGGAGATCCTATTGTTCAAAAACTGAATGTGATAGAATAAAACTGAGATCACTTTTTGATTATGCACCCAAAAATGAGTTAAAAACAGCTGTTAGACCTAACTCACCAAAAATTGTGTTCCCAGTGTAATCGGTCACTGTGTAAGATGAAATGAAAACACATACTTTACAGCTCTGTTTACTTCATCATAATACTTTTAACTCACTGAGTCATTGCCTGTGTATCATGGGATGAGTTTTATCACCTTTAGACTCTTTAACAAGGACATGTTTCAAACTTTCACACCTGACTGTCAGTCTAAGTGTCACAGAGATGTCAGGATGGGGTCAAATCTGTAACTACTGCGCCGTGTCAATGTTTGTGTGTGTGTGCTGTAACACTATGTAAATCACACTCTAGTATAGTATATAGGATAGTGTATATAGTATGGAAGCAGAAGGTTGGGGGCGGGGCTTTGTTTCTGCAGAAGAGTGTTATACGGCGCATATCTACAACAGTGTGACCACGTCTGTTTACTTTTATATTGATCCCAAACAGAGTAACGTTGGTGTCCTAGTCTGTGTTTTTTAATGTTACGCTGTTGTGAAGGTAAACACAGTCTGTCCTCTGTTACGCCTCTGTTTCTAACCTGTGATGGCACAGTGGGAGGACAGCTTAGTGCTGCAGTGTTTCAGTAGGGAGAGAGCAGAGAGCTGCAAGCTGTATTTGATCTAGATTAATGTAAACTAAAGTGAAGCTTTGATTACTAACAGGGAAACTCCACAAGACATCTACGAGTACAAACATGGAGACGTTAAAAAGCTGCTGCTTGTAGCTTTGGTTTTTTTTTTTTTTTTGGTTGTGTAGAAACGTTTGATTTTTTTCAGCACACAGTTCTCTGTCTCTCTCTGGACTCATTGATAAGGCTGCAGTGAAGAAATCCTGAACCCTCTCTCATTCTGTGATCCAGAGAGAGGACTGCATCATGCACACAGCTGTCTCTAAACATCAGTCCTCTCTGTCAGTCTGCTGTCAGCCTTCAGTTTAAACACACTCTGGCTGAACTCTGAGGGCTTACAGTCAAATTGTTTGAGCATTGCTGAGTCAGAGTGTGTATGCTCGGCATACCTTCTTCCAAACGTCTGCCTCATCGTTTTTTCCTCTGACTTTGAGCAGAGGATGGAAAGCTCCGCTCAGTTTGACCTCATCACGATGGTATGACGGAGACATTCACGCAGCTGTAGTGAAGATGGCTGACTGTAGCATGCAGCGTGTTCACATTTAAAGGTGTAGGTTCCTCACTCTGAAACAATAACACACACTTCCCGCTCAGCCCTGTCTCAGCCTCCTGACGTGAGCAGCTCTCAGCTCTTTGTGTTTTTCCTGAACCTGTTTACCTGTTCCTACACACAGCTTCAAGTGTCACTTCAGCTTCCGCAGCCGTGTCTGCAGCAGGTCTTCCTGTCACAGCGAAGGGGGGATGGGAGTGTGAATCGATCAGCTCGCAGAGTTTTGAAGTTTAAAAGCGTGCAGGAGGAAGTGCAGAGGGTGGCAGGGGGTGATGGGAGGGGTCCTTTGCCTTGATGGGCAGGATGAGGGCTGAGCAGAGAGGATAAACAACATGAATCACCGTGATGGACCTCTTCCTCACAGACTCTTATTCTGGTCACAGCTCAGACATTTGACATTCTGTGTTTGACATGTTGAACACAGAATGGTTCTGTCTTCTTGTGATGATCTTATCTCTGAGGCTCCTCTGCATCATTCTCTAAAGCTTCAGTTCACGACTTGTCCTCACTTCTCTTTACACTCACTTGGTCTGAGGGCAGCAGATTCTCTCCCAGTGTCCAGATTAACACCTTCAGCTCATCCAGCTGTTGCCTCTGCAGAGAGACAGATGTTCCTGAAGAATCATAGAGACGTTGTCTTTTCTTTTACGTGTCCCCTAGACTTCAATCCTTAGATGAGGAGCCTGTATGTCTTTACCTCACAGCAGAGTGAGACTGGCCCCTGAGCTCTGCTGACATGATGGTACTTTGGTCAGAATTAGTGATGTACTAAAGAGCAGACCATCCGATAGGTCTCTGCGCTCTCAGTGTCTGTAGGGGTTAAAACTTGTGGTGGGCAGATCGATCTGAAATAACGATATTAGGATACCGACTTTGGTATCAGTATTGATCAATACTTGTGTGATGAGATCAATACTTAAGATTATCAGTTAATTGTTGATTCCTGTATTTTATGCTTCTGTAATAGTCAATCTATAAGTATGTTCAGGATTTTTGATCAAAATGATGCACTGAATGCTGGAATATAATAGTTATTGATATCCACGAACATTCAAATTTACCATTTTACCACAAAGTAGATAAAATCAAAGCACATTATAATTTTCTGGTTGGAAAATTATTTATTTTCTTTCATTCATGAACGGAAACATTGCTTTTAGTGGTTGAGTGTTATTCTTGATTAATTTTGAAAAGCTGCTTTTTCATGTACTAAGTACTTGGTATCAGATACATTCCAAATTTTGCAGTATCGGACACCTCTGGTTAAAACAAACACCGCACCACGGAGGAGTAGGGCTGTTATGAGTCTGTCTGATCCCTCCTGCTTTTAGAGAGTGTACATATACAAACATGAGGAGATGAACCAGGTTATTGCTATGAAGTGATCTAATGATCTGAGTCTATGTGTGAAAACGTCAGGCAGCTCAGGATTCTGACTCCGTGTGCAGACGAGGGACTGAACACACACTGAAACAACCTGTGTGTGTGTATGTGTGTGTGTGTGTGTGTGTGTGTGTGTGTGTGTGTGTGTGTGTGTTTGACTCAGCAGAGGACATACCAGCACACATGTTGTGACACGCTGCTTCCTTTGATAAGTTAACCCACACTCACATTGAAGTAAAGACACCAATGCACTCCTTTTCCCTGGAACAGACAAAATTTAACACATATTTTGTTCTTCATCCTGGACCTCCAGAGGTCTGAGTTTCAGGAGCTGGTCTTGTTTCAAATTTCACAGTGTCAGGGGACAAAGATGAAACCATGTGCCTGTCATGTGTTTAAGGATGATTACAGAGTTTTAAAGCTGGGTCTTGAGTCTACAAAAACCTGTCAGTGACGTCAGCCATTTGTTCCTGAGGAGCTGTCAAAGTCCAGAGAGGAGGAGCTGAGGAAGACATCAAACCTCCTGGGTGCCAAGCATCCACCTATCAGTCATCTCCACCATGCCACAAATTATGCAAATTTGATGGGAACTCAGCAATAGACATGTCAGAACTGATGAGTTCTCAATTTGACCTCATAAATCTATTAGGCACATTAATAGACACTCCCCACATCATCTTTTCGGTGATATTGCAACTTTACATCCGTTTCAGTGAGAAAAAGTGCAGCTATGAACAACAACACTTTAACTAAAAGCTAGTAGCTAGCTAATAACATTAATAATACAACTTCCAGTAGAGCAATCAAGATTTTTTTTGTACTAATTATGTTTTACTGCTATGAAATAGCAAGGAGAAATAAAAAATGCGCACAGGTGTTAAGAGGTTAAGGTGACCATATTCTGAAAACCCCCAAAATGTATACCTGGCACCTTGGAGATGCAGCAAAAATACCCATCACCTCCTGCTGGTCATGACCACAACAAGAAGAGGAGCGATTTTTGTCTGTAGAAGTACATTTACTTAGCATTTACTGCGTGAAAGTGCAGCACAGGCTGTCAAAGCATGTTTTCTGGTTTGATCTGAGAGAAGGCATGGCCTGGGTCTTTTGCGGCATGATGTATCCAGCGTGCATGTTCAACATCTTGACTGGTAGGTAAATCAAAAAAACACCAGTGACCCAGTGTAGTGCAAATATGCCACTGACAATACAGGGAATTTTATAAAATCCCCTCTTGACAGAATTTTACAACCTAAAAGGAGGACATGTCCAAGCGAAAGAGGACACATGGTCATCATACCTTAACCCTCCATACAGACAGTGAAAAGAAAGTCATGTGACATGAAAGTGACCTGAAATGGTTTGAATGAATCCTGCAGACCAGTTTCATCCAGCAGCTGCAGAGCAGGCTGCAGGATCAATGAGTTATTGCTGTGTCATGAACTCTGCAGACAAATGGTCCCAATAAACTTTGTCTGCTGAGGTGATAGATTTAGCAACTGTCAGACTTCTTCTGTAACATGAAGTAACAGCTGTGGCTGCTCTCTGCAGGGACTGCACTGATAAAAACAGGAATTTAACCTCACGGTGAACAGAAGCTGATGTTTACAGCTGACTGGATCAACATGCAGCGTTATATCTGTTAGTATCTTTATTTCATGTCATCAGACACTAAACTACAGCACTGATGACAGATTCCAGTCAGTCAGGATCAAGGACTCTTAAACAGTAGCTCATCCTGCAGCTGTTGTGGCTCTCTGTGTGGCTCTGGGTTAAAACAGTCCACTGGTTTGAGACTAGACCACACAATAAAAAGATTGCTTCAAACACTAAGTAAAACAATCTGTCATTCTTAACTCTTTGACAGCACTTCTCTACTCATTTTTAATTTGTCATTCTTTCACATGAGGACAAACAAACGTTTTCAGCTTCATTTCGTGCCTCCTGGAGTGTGTGGACATATTTTACATCAAACTCTTCTTTTGTTTTTTCCGTTTTTCAGGGTCACAAAAGTCAATCACTCTTTTCCGATCCATGTTCCTCATGTTGATTTGGCACAGGATGCCCTTCCCTACACAACTCTGCCCATTTATCCATACTTTGGACTGGTACTAATGAGAACAACAGCTGGAGCAATTTGGGGTTCAGTGTCTTACTCAAGCACGCTTTGAATCCTGGCCTTTTGAATGAGAGACGATAGCTGGTTATATTTCATATCATACGTAAACATTCTTCACTTCATTTCTTAACTTCTTTTTGTGTGGAGTTTGCATGATCTTCACATGTTCGAATGCTCTCTGAGTCCAAAAATGAGTGGAAATAGTCACTCTGGTGCACCTCCCCTCTCACCCTGGAAAAGGCTCCAGCCTTCCTGCAACCCTGAATGGAAAGAGGTACAGATATTAGTTTCCCCAACTGAGCTTAATTCACCTGCTTCAGGTTTGACTCCATCACTGTCTGAGAGTTGTCAGCTGGGACTTCTCACTCTGTCTCTTATGCTCTGTTTGAGGGTGATCATTCTACTCACCCAGCGAGTTTAAAGCACTCATATCCCATATCATATTTGATGTCAGTCTTAGTGAACTGGCCGTAGCATGCTGTCGAGCTGAGCAGCATCCCTGTGATGAACATCTGACTCAGGACTGAGAGGTTTTGCAGACAGACGCTTCCCACTCTGCTCTTTGTTGCTTATTCAGGCGGCTGGACAGGTTGGCACAGACTCAGGTTTCATACTCTCTGTATATGTTTCTTTCTCTCTTTTCATAATCTACCTTAAAACATAAATACCTCTGAAATGCAGTGGTGGGTCGTCAAGGCCTTTTCTGCTATCCCTGTCATAATGAGATGCCTTTTTTCTTCCATAATTATCTGAATGCGTGACTGAATTTGTCTGAATTAAATCATTTTTCAGTGCATTATAATAATGCACTGTTTGATCATAACTTTTACTGATGTCATCAGCAACTCTAGCAGGCTGTCAGTGAACTTAGCCATGTGCTGATGCAAAACTCTATGACCACTTATCCTGTAGGATCCTGAAGGATTTTAGAATGGATTCCATTTACAAGTGATGGAGTGTGAAGAGATGAAGTTTTGGGGATTTTTTTTAGTTCATTTAGCATTTTTTGTTCTTGTTGTGGTCACACCTAATTTATGTAGCTAGAGTTTGGCAGAAGATGGTGTTGCCTGGTGTTAATGCTGCAAGTTGACAGAGATTATGGTGCTCTTCAGGCGCATTGAGGGAACTCACTTACTACACCTCAATGAAATAATCTGACATGAGTGGCTGTTCTTAGCGGCCATAGCAGTATTCTTCATTTTCTATTAAACTGATGGCAAACTGATGCATTGGTAATTTCTCACTTAATCTGTTGAAGTCGCACAAGCATCCGGTGAACCTTGGTGTATGAATTGTGGGAGCTTGTTTTGAGTTATGTGGTCTTCGTGTGCACTATGGCTTCCGAGTGACGTAATGGAAGACCTGATGGTGATGCTGCAGTTGCTGAAGTAGTGCACAGTGGTGCATGTGCACGCCGCGGTTAGGACTGTGTTTACTGTAGATATCGGAACATCTGTAACAAGTGTGTGTATGTGTGTGTATATGTATGTGTGTGCATGCATAAGGGCCCTGATGGAAACCCCATGCTACACCACTGCTGCAATATGAAAGAACCAGCTGTTCATTTCCTGCTGCAGACACATGACTTCCTCTAACCACTTTCTGTTTACTCCTCCTCTCTAAACTCATGACATGAAAATCCAGCTCCTCTAAAGTGAAACCAAAACCTCTGTATCAACACCTAGTTGAGTGGCTGTCAAAAAGCCTCAGCTGGTTTTGAGTTACAGCTGAGCGTTTTAGTGGGTGGTTGATGATAATGGTAGAAAGGCTAAAATCCTGAGGGTGATAAATATTTGTTAAACTGAGCAGACTAACTAGATATGACAAAACATTGTCAACATTGGGAATCTTACAGACTTCCTTCAGCTGTGCTAACTTGACTAAAAGCTGATATAGAGTCTTTTTTTACCTTTGTATGAGGACTGACAACATAAATGCTCCTGTGTCCTGTCTTGTAATATTTTTTATCCTGGTTTAAGAACGTTCCTCCTCTGTAATTTTAAAAGCATGTTTCCGCAGTGATCCCTGAGGTAAAATTAGACTCTGAGATGTACAACCTGAGCCTGTCAGGTATATATAAATTTACTGATGATAGCTCAGTAGTTAAATTAGAACCAGTCTTCAGGTTTAAACATGTACAGGTTCATTTATGCCTGACATTAGATGTACACACAGAGCTCTAATTTCGTACTCTGTGTTCATTTTGTCTTCATGTCAGGTCAGAAACTATGAAGCCAGTGTGGGAATCATAAAAACTGTTGCTCCTCTAGTGTCCACTTTAGGTTTCCTTCTGAGTTCATAAACAGATAGATCATAAATGTATCTGCATTGTCACCATGTTGGTTGTGAAAATACATTTTAGCGTCATCTTCTCTATTGTTTGGTGTAACGTTTTACCTTGAACACTGACTTCTAGTAGATGTACTGAATACCATCCTTTCCAATGCAAATGACTAGGGATGGGTATTGATAGGATTTTATTGATACCAATGCCCTTATGCTATCGATTCTATGCTAATTTTCTGTGTCCACAAAGTAACTTCACAGATTTTCTATGTCAATAACATGCTATTGAGTTTTTGAGTAAATAAATATGAATCTTGTCTCTGGATCAAGATATCTCTACATATAAATTAATACTTGAGCTTGCCATAGTTATTCTGAAGTGGATCATCAGCCTGTGTTATCTGTTTGAAAAACATTTACTTGCTTGTTTTTTCATATTTTTGAGTTTCATGTATTGTTCAGAAAAGGGTATCATGATATGTTTCCATGATGAAAGTTGAAATTCTGTTTTAAAACCAAAGTTATATGAATAAGATGTATGATAACCATTAGCATATCAATGCAATTTCCTATATCAGTTAGCATTAAGCTAGTGCTATGTTTCTGGTACATTCAGAGATGTGTTAGTGTAAATCTCCTGTATGAAGTTAATTTACATTCCTTTGTATGTTCAGTTTTATAGCTTTTCAAGTAAGAACATCAAGCTGAAAATTCCTAATCAGAGGTTTCTTGGACAACTTTTGTTTATCTGCTAAGATAAACTAGCAGGGGCAGAACAGCCGATGCTTAGGCATCATGTAAAAAATCGATAAGGGAATCGTTTATCTTAGCAAAAAAGGCAAATGATGTTGATGAATTGAACCATTTCTTATTGATTCTTAAAAGGAACCGGTTTTTGATACCCATCCCTACATAGGACACATGGAGGTGTGAAAGCTGTGATGATTTCAGTGTTGAAACTTTCTGATCTATCCTTTTGTGAACAGGGAGCATAAACGAGTCTTAAGTCCGCCCATTAAACTGGCTCCATGTTTCAAATCTTTGGCTCCCTGAAGCTTCCTGCACTATAAACAGATCAGGGTGTGTTGAGCCACAGCCGTCCTTTATGATACTGCATCATAAAGAAAACCATGTTATCAGCCTCAGCGTGGCAGCTGCTGTCTTCTCTGGAGCCGCAGATAACCCGCTCCTGACTGGGGACTACAAATCGTGGTTGACCAATGGGAGTGTGTGATGCTGGGGCGGGAGGTCCAGCCCTCTCAGGTCAGTGGCCTTCACATCTGTGTGTGGGGCTCTGGTTCCCTCCCTGTGGAAAAATGACAGCCTGTGCCATGCTGCCATGAAAATAGAGCCAACAGGAAGCTGTGGACCAAACACAGACTTTAGACTCCTTCACTTGGCTGTTTTCATCAGGCTGGAGTTACCTGAACTCATGTGGCTGACTGACATCCTCATCAATAACGGAAAGTCATGTGACTGTTTGTCTGCTTAGTCAGTGTGAGAGGAGACAGATGAAGTCTAACCACTGCACAAAACCTTTTCCAGAACACCCCAAAGATTTTCAATGGGGTTAAGGTCTGGATTCTATAGTGGCCAATCCATGTGTGAAAAAGATGCCTCATGCTCCCTGAACCACTCCTTCGCAATCTGAGCCCCATGAATCCTGGCGTTGTCATCTTGGAATATGCCCGTGCCATTAGAGAAGAAAAAATCCATTGATGGAATAACCTCATACAGTTTCTTCTGGTCACTTGATGTTCTGCCCTAACCATGAATGAAAACCTGTAAGTGCAGAGAAGCAGCTGAGTGTAGTGTGTGTCTTCATCAGCTGTTGGTCTGTGAAGAGTTAAATCCTGCCTCCATGATTCACAGCACTTCTCTGCAAGAGGATGATGGTGTTGAGTGTTAACACTGAGTGCAACAATCGTACAAGAGTCACTGAACTGACTGGAAACAACAGTTGCACAACAACGTCAAACATAAAGTCCGTTAACTTCAAACCCACGCTGCACTGGGGGGAAACTGAAGCAGCTTTTCTCTTGATTTTATCTGTGTTTTTGCTTTGATTCAGACAGTTTCCTTACTGCAGATCTTGAAGAAGATTGCCTTAAACAGTGAACCACAAACGTCCCACCCTGCCTCTAAATCAGCGTCCATGCATGCCTCTGTTTTAGATTATGTGCAAAGTGATTGGTTTAGAGGGTCACATGACCGTGTCTGTACATGCTGCAGACTTTAAACTGAGTAAGGAGCAGTGAGAGCTGGCCTGTGTGGACTGAGAGACTGTGAGACCTGATGGATCTGCGGGCGAGGACTGGTTAATGTTTGAGCGAGTGTTTGATGTCAGGCGTGTGTGAACGTGAGCCTGCGTTTGGGTGAAGGTTGTCAGGAGATAAAGTGGACAGAAGGTAAACACATCAGGAGCCCAGCAGCACTTCAGAGGCGGCACGAGGACCAATTGTTTGGCCTCCTGCACATGACACGTTCTATCAGGCCACACACACCGCAGGCCGGGGGAGGGACTGAGAGCACAGGGGCCAATGGCTGCAAGGCTTGTTCTGAGGCTATCTCTGCTCACCATGACAACCAGGTTTATTGACAGGTGACTGGCAGCAGATGATTGGGTTTTTCCTAGTCAGCTCCACACACAGTCATTAAATCAATACACCAAGTTATTGATGAGTCAATAAGATCTAATGTGTTTCCACTGTGTGTGTGTGTGAAAAGTCAATAATAACACATCCTCTACATCACACACCTGTGTACAATAATATGTTAGCAGGGCAGGGGCATCAGGGCTTGTTCAATCTATTCACAGACTGCAGACTCTTCAGAAACAGAAACATACCAACACACTGTAAAGATGAAAAAGTTGTGTGAACTCAAATTTTCAAGGCAACTGTCTTCAATTTTTGAGTTTCGAGGCCAACTAAAAATCTTGAATTTAAACCATTAAATACATTTTTGTTGAGATAACTAATTATGTTGAAATGTTGATGCTTGGCATTTCAACATCCAGCATTTGCTGTAGGACAATGCGGGGGCCCCATCTAGTTATGGATATGTAATGGAAACTTAAAGTTCTGAGTTGTACGCCCTAAGAATGCAGAAAATGAAAACAGGAGCAGGATTTGATCCTTTGACCTTCAATTAACTTATGATCAGTTGAACAACTGAAAAGCTATAGTTTCAATTCAACACTTAAAAAAAAACACTCTCCTTCATAGTGATAGATGGTTGCACATGTTGGGAATTATAAATCCAGGTAAAGACCCCTGAAGATTTGAGTTGGAGACCCCACTCTTTGCTGAAGTATACAATTTAGTTTTTGCCTGAAACCTATGATTTGAAGTTTTGCCAACTTAATCCATAAAATGAGACAAACTTCACACAAAAAATGTAATAGAGGTAGTTGAGGTAAGTACTTTGAAGTTGTTTGCAACACAATAAAACATTTTTTGTGGACCTAATCTAAAAGCAGTTTTCAGGCCAACAATTTTTAGTTTTCATTTTTACAGAGCAGTGAGCACCATCAGGCCTGAGACACACTCAGAGCTCTGCATATACAGTGGAGTCTCAAGTGGAGCTGAAACACCAGTCTACATAAGGAAACCCAGGATGTTAGTTTTCTGTTTCATATTTGTGATTTCCCCTGTAAACCTTTACATGGCAGTAAAAAAAACTCTGTCATATAATTTATGAGCTGTGAACTCTCCTCTTCATCTTCAGACAGAGCCCCTCATGAATCAAAGACATGTAATTAAGGTAACTAAGTTAGTTTAGAGCAGCTCGGGGCTCATCATACATCATGTAGCTCCAGCTGGAGGCAAACTGTCAACATGTCTCCGTTTTCAATCACCCAAGTACAGATTCAGCGCCGGCGTCTGGTGCTCTGGCGTCTTTACAGTCTGAGCAGGGCTCGTTCATAACATGTACTGTCTGTTTAGAAAGTTTGTACTTACCACTGTAACTTAAATGCTGCAAAGATGGTGAGTCAAGACGAGATCATGCTCCTTATCTCCTCTTGGTGTTGGGTCTTTGTTTATAATATAACGTTATTGTAGCAGGTCTTGACCTGTTTTTATTTTTGGAAAGAATCAATTAAGGTTGAACAATTTGCAAAAATGATAAATGGGATTATTTTTCCCTGTATTGCAATTTATAGCGTGATTATTTTTAGGTTCCCCATCTCATATGTTATTGAGATAAACTGCCATATTGAAGGGGATGGTATATATTTTTTTATTTTTCTTGTTGAAAAAAACATATGAAGAATAAAAGTAGGAAATCAAAACCCAGGTGTTACTTAGATTTATTGCGGAAAAAGTAATTATTTCAAGCCTTTATTTCTTGAAATGTTGGTGATAATAGCTTACACATAATGGAAACCAAAAATCCAGTCTCAGAAAATAAGAATATTACACAAGATTAACAAAAAAGGATGCTTTAAACAGGAATGTCAGGCCCCTGAAAGGTTTTGCTCCTTTCTGATCATTCTCCAAGTTTTCTACCAATTTTCACCCATTTTTTCTGCTCTTAGACCATTTTGCCTGCAAAATCTTAGTTTTATTGCTACTTATTGCTGCTTTTACCTCTTTACAGCCTTTGGATTGTTTCTCTTGCAAATATTATTTTCAATAATTTGGCTCTTTGGTTGAGCAGGGTTGAGTAAGAATGGTGTAAAGAATGAAACGTCTACTGCAAAACAAACAAACAAACAAACAAAAAAACTGGGATTCTTGCACATTTGCAGTTAAAAAAATATTGCACTGTCTGCAATTAGAATATTGCAGCAGGCCATATTGAAGTTTAATCTAGTTTTCAATGAATTGCCCAGCCATTCAGTTCAGACCCAAATAGTCAAAGGTCACAGGTTAGCATCAGTGTGTGTGTGTCTTTCTGTTATCTTTATTGTTTTATTCTGTAACTTGACATGCTGGCACAGTTTAATCACATCTGGATTGACCTCGTCTCTGTGAGAACTAAACTAGCAGTGATTGGTAACTGGACCCTCTCTTCTCCCTTCATTCGGCTCAGACAGCAGGTTTCCACCAGTGATGGTTTCAGCACCATAGGCCGCTGTCATGGCGAGCAGTATCACTCTGTACCAAAAGAACGATCACATCCAAAGATTATAAGAAGCTTTGCTGTGACGTCTTCATCCTCAGACTGAGAAGAAACAGTCAGGTTTAATAGATACTGAGAGAAGCCGTTGAAGTGGAGAGTATCCATGCCGTCTCTATACTGTGAACTTAAAGGGGCGGACGAGGAGCTCCCCCAATCAGCTGCCAGCCCTCACACACCGCCCCTTTCCATTCCCTGATGCAGAACACAAACCCTCTTCAACGTTCGTGGCCCTCCTGGAGGAGTCATTGCAAGCATACACATGATGTGTTCCTCTGTTTCATGCTCACACATAAATTACTCTGTGGCTGCACCCCAACTTTTCTGCCAAGTCATCGTGCATCAGGTTTCACTTCCTGAACTTCACAGGCAGGCGTCCATTAGTTGCTGCTTCTCCCCCAGCAGAGCCTCCAGTGGAGCAGCTTGTTGGAAATGGCTTCCAGCTGCTGTCAGCAGGAGCTGCAGTGATGGCTGGGACTATATGTGCTATAGGCAGTTTGGTCCAACACGAGTAGACGTGTCCCTGCAGCCCGAGAGGCCCTGAGCGGGGCTGAGATCATCATGAATGAACAGTCAGGGCTGTACTCACCTCAGGACAAATCACTGTAGTCAGGAACAACCGTCACTCTGCAGACAGGAGGAGTGAAGCTGTCAGTGAGGGGATTGTTTAAGATAAGGAGGAGAAAGACATAGAGAAGGCAGTCCACCTCTGCCCCAGCTCCTCTAGGAGTCGCTCTGCAGAGGAGATACTGTCTGACCCTCCGTTCATGTGAACATAGCTGCTGCCGTTGTAGCACATGCATCTACTTGTGTTGAAGTTCAAAGTCAGCTCCAGTTTTCCTGCAGCTCTTTAGTTCATTCAGTCAGAGTTTGAAACAGATCATCTGTCATGTGTTTGGCAGGTTTCAGCTGCAGACGCCCCTGCTCTTGCTCCTGTGTAATTCTTCTGTTTACCTCGGGAGGCTGAGACATGATGAGTCTCAGCTATGTGTCAAACATGTTCAGCTTAACATAGAACAGCTAGTAAACCCATTAACCCTGCTGTTGGGGTTATGCTTAGGCTTCTTCTGCTTTGTTTTCAGTTCAGTTCAGGATTTCTTTTTTTCTGACAAAATAAGGCAGGATTTTATCTTTACTTTCTTCTCTTCACCTCCTTTTCTTTACTTTTCCTATATATTTTTCAATGTTACATGGCCTTAGGAAGGTCAACTTCAATTGTTTTTACATTTGATACTTTCCAAAAGCACTGTCACTGATGAAGAATAAAAACTAGTTATACTTTCAACCTGAAGCTGCAAAGCAAAGGAGAAGAACGTGGGAGTCTCTCATACTAATCTCAGCTGCTGCATACTATGAGGTACCGTCCCCTCAGCTGGCCTGCACTGACACTGCTACTGACCTGAGTATTGTTATTCTTTATTTAACCTTTATTTAACCAGGAAAAGACTCGATGAGATTAAAAATCTTTTTTCCAAGAGTGTCCTGGCCAAGACAGGCAGCGGCACAGTTACATAATTAAGACCAACACCAATACAAATATCACTGTCCAAAAAAAAAGTACACGGAACAACTACCTCCAGGATTTATAAGACCAAAACATTTGTAAACAGATACACCGGCCTCCAAATCATTCAGGATCTGTTTAAAAGTGCCCCATGAGCACCTAGTTTCAAGTCCTTTTGTAAGTTGGTCCAGCTGAAGGGAGCAGCAAACTGGAAAGCTTTTTTTCTAACTATGGAACAGAGGAACATCTGGTCCTGTTTCTGCTGTGTTTGCAGAAAGCAGCTGATTTATGAACACCTCTTAGGGCTCAGTTTATGTGTATTTCCGAGTATTCCAGAGTATTTCAGAGTTAAAATGCGTGAATTGAGGCAGAATGCTTTCTGCTGTTAAATGAAGCTTGTCTTTATTGCCCGTGTTGAGAGTAAACTTCAGAATGAGCTTGTCCATTAGCTATTTCCGTTGCCTTCAGTTAATAGATAACTCACCTGTCTTCTGCTTAGTACCAGCTCTACAGACCGATTCACAGGTGAAATGAAGTCATCAGGCGTCCATACACGCTGGGTTTGTTTGATGTTCTCAGCCTGTGAGTGTCAACAGGAGGTTTATCCCCCTGAGCAGCTGAACACAGACCTCTGTTTGACTCCTGAGATGACAAAGTGGGATTGAAATACATCTACAGATGAATGAATGAATGAATGGATGAATGGATGGTTGAATGGGCACAGACTTGTGGCTCATGGAGCTAGTTTTGGTCAGTGTTGGTAGATCCAGCCTCTCCCAACATACAAGCTTCATCTTCTTCTCTGCTGCACCAGGATGCTCCCTGTGAGGTGTCTCCTGGCTTTAGATCTCTCAGTGTGCATGCTTTACAAAGCTCTGTACAGGTCTCTCTGCTGTAGGTGCAGCTGTGGAGGGGTGACTGAGTTCAGAGCCCAGGAATCTGTCAGGAGTCAGACAGACGACTTAAGGCGACTCTACCTCCTCTGTCAGTGTCCAGCGGGGCTCCCGGCAATCGCTGGATGTCACTGGGACAAAGTGAATCCAAGTATTACATTTCTCATTCCTCTTTCTATGAAGCGTAAATGCTTTTAAATCAAGAGCCTGCAGATAAAACCGCACCAGCAATTTCCTGTTGTCCCAGAGGGATGCTTCCTTTCTCTGTTCATGCCATTTGTGACATTATGAAGCTTAACAGAGGGTAGATGTGAACCCCAGCAGAGTGGAGCCCATGATAGAGCTCACACAGGGAATCAGAGCAGGGCATTGAGCAAGAGCATGGTAACTAAATATAGGTCACATGTCAGTATTTCACATGAGGACATATGTACAGTACAGCTATACACTGAGGGATATCACTGCTCAGGGTAAACACTTAACATCTGCTAAAGCACTTCAAGCAGTAAACATCGTCTGAAGGAAGAGGACCTCTCAGATGTCTGCAGAATATCTACCTGCCATCCTTTGAAGCTGACTTCAGCCTGTGAACAGATTTACACGGTGCATTTAAGGACAGACGCACCTGAGAGAGCCAGAGGGGACAGAGGTCAAAATATCACAGAGGCAGACTTGAGTTCAGGAGTGGGAAGCTTCATTTCGGAACAGCTCTGACAGGATCTGAAGCCAGCACGTGTCACTGACAAAAACAAAACAAATCAACCCCATGTAACCCTGCAAACACTGCTCCCATTCTGCCTCCATTGGTGTGTCTCTGTCCTCAGAGGGTCTTTACATTTGGAGTCAGATCAACAATCATGAAAACACAATAGGAGAAAGTAACTGCTCCACTTCCTGTTTTTCCGCTGTTAAAGGTTGTTTCTTAATGAGGTCTGTGGAGTTAAACAGATGCTGTCAAAGGTTCTTTTTGAAACATAAACATCTGTGAACATTGTGAATTTCCCTCAGAATAATCTATCTATCTATCTATCTATCTATCTATCTATCTATCTATCTATCTATCTATCTATCTATCTTTTTGTTTGGACCAGAAAATTGCATAATACAAATAAAATACTCATGGTTCTATCTTCACTTCACTCTTCACAAACTCACACTTTTGTACAAACAAAGGTGGCATGAGATGAAGACTTCAATCCATGAGCTACAGCCTCTGAATTATGCATAGACTGTAAAGACTGATACAGACATGGTGATAATCCTATTGCTTAAAAAAGGGAGCTAACTGGTGCCAGTAACATAAGGTCACTAATACAACCATTACCAACAGTTCCCAAATAATCTTAAAGGGACTGGGAGGACTTTCTGAGTAATCTTAAAAAAGAATAATCCCTAGATATTTGCCTGATCATAATCCACAATTTCAAATGAGATTATAAGCACTGAAAGAGGTTATTTATAAATACCAATTCCTACTCAGGTCTGATTGGACCGCATCGATTTTCAGCCAGTCAAAGTCTCTATGACAACACCATGTCAGCTGATGAAGTTCAGCAGTGAGAACAGAGATTTTCTCTACTGAAAACAGTTTCTGAGATTTATTTATTAGTAATAGTGGATACTAGGGTTTGACTGTCTGACAGAAAAGGGACAGCAAAGTAGAAGAGAGCTAAACAGGAGAGTGATAGAGCACGAGCTAAAGGCTAAAACATGGGTTAAGCTTTTTGTGGTAATGTTCATTCCAACCCACATGCAGCAGTTATACAGGAGGGATCTGTTCAAACCTGAGAGTCTGTCAATAAAATGAAGAGCCAGGTTATGTTTGCTCTGCATGGTAGATGAGCACTGGTAGGATATAACCAGGATTCACTAATTTTACCTGTTACAGCTGCATGTCAGAGTGCCAAACCGTGAGTAGCACTAAATGTAGCCGGCTACTAAACTACACCACAAACTTTAAAAGTTTCCTTGTCTGGTCAAAAGTTATCTTGAACAAAGAAAATAAATGTCAAAAAGAAGATCCGCTCTCTATTAATCTCTCAAAACAAATACTTGAGTCATGTCATCACAACAGTTGCAGGAGCACTTCAGCCAGAGGAGTCTCTGCAATCCACTTCATACCGATTCTACCTCACAGTCATTTGAGAATTAATGGGTTTGTTTTTATAACATTTGTATTGTGTTATAAAACAAATGGTTTGCCCTCTGTTAACCCATGTTATTGTGTTGAAACTAAATAGTCATCTAATTGTGCACTTCCACTTTGTCTTAATTGCTGTGTTTGGATTGTTGTTGGAGTATAGGACATGTTGAGCCATTCAGGATGTGTCTGTTGTATCCTCTGCAGCCTGGGAAAAGAACATTTGGCCTTCAATGGCCAAGATATGCAACTGAAAACTTTTCTGGTCTTTAATGACCCTGAATTGCTCTCAGCTCCATCTACACATCTTTTTAAGATTAACAATTAAATAATTTGTCATATTTACTTTATTATTGTGTGAGAGCAACTTAATCAAAAGGGAAGTCATCTTTACAGGAAATCTATCTGTGATACTCATAGGTGCCACATTCACCTGTCAAATCCAGAAAAATGTCTTTTTTCCAAATTACAAAAGATGAAACTGCTGCCTGAATTGCTGAGAAAAATTTTCATTCCAGTAAAGAAACAGACAAGTGATGTCTTGATACAAGAAACTACACAAGTACATTTTTCTTACCACATATGCCAAGTTTTAGTCCACTCAAAAAAAATTCAAGCGCCACTTTTTCCTTTAAGTTACTATAAGTAATACAGTTTTTTCTGTGTTTTCCAGGTCAGTGTTGCCCATAGTTAGTCTTATAGGACAATTTCTACAATGAAAAAGACAAGAACACTTGTTTTGATTTTTGCAGTGTGTTGATACAAATCTAAGCTCAGACTGAGGGATTTTCTCTGGTTTGACTTCAACTAGAGACATATGGAGTATTAGATTGTTTTTCTTCCACCTTTCTGCATAACATCCACCCCCTGATGTAACCTGAGAGAGTGTGTATCACCTCTGACAGCAGGAAGAACCTGCACACAGGTTTATTTTACTCATCTTGAAAACATGTTTCCTCTCAGAGTTTCTCTCCAGAAAGCAGCTCAGAGTCTCAGAGTCTCATGCTGATCTTTCACCTGTATTATCACCTGTTCCTTTCACACTATCTGCTGAAAGATATGTGAGCCCACCAGGTAGTTGTTGCCTCCAAAACATGTCACTCATGGGTAGCTCAGTCGTCCTGTTTGGGGTCAAAGGGTGCTGCATGCAGCCTTGCACAATGTGTGTGTTTGCGTGCTTTGTCAGAGCTGTTTATCATCTCTTGGATGGTGATCAGATCTGTGTGTGTGTGTGAGCCTCTCCCCTCTGATATGAAACCTCCTGCTTTGAAATCTGCTGTAAATGTGTCTGGAGTTTCTGCAGCAGCATGTGACAGTGGTATTTAACCTTAGCCTCACAGAGGACTGCTGACCAAGCACACAGCTCACACAGAGCTGCTTCCTGAGGGTATCCTGACACTCAGACTTTTGCTCAGCTGATCAGCTGAGACGTTAGCTTTTTCTAGAGTTTATCTTTTAGATTACAAACAGTCTATAGCGTAGTTACTGTGAAGATTCAGGTTTTATTTCTCTGGAGAAATACAGTCAGACAGTCAGATCTCTCTGAGGCTGGTTAGTGAGTCGAGGTCAAAGGGACACAATGCTGTTTGTTTTTCAGACCTGAGTGTGTTTGTGAGACCACAATTACGTAACTTTGTTGTCAGCTCTGTCATAAGTTAGGGGACACATAAAGGATCAAAGTGTTGTTTTCTCAGACTTCAGTGGGTGGCAGACGTCAGAAAGTATGACAGAAACAAAAAAGGACACTAAACAGGTGATAAGAGGCTACAAGACACAAATGTGGTGCATCAATAAAAGCAGTCAATAATAACGTCATCAGCACAGTGTGCATGTCTTGATGAGTTAGTATTTGCCCTCTTTCTAAGTTATTGATGGCAGAGAGTGGAGCGGTCTGGCAGCTTGGTGATGAAGTCTCAGTCTGAAACTGCAGACTCAGAAGTTTAGAGCAAGGTATTCTTAAGTGATCAGTTTTTATGTATATTGGGGCTGCACAATATTGGG
Source organism: Thalassoma bifasciatum (assembly GCA_008086565.1). NCBI lineage: Eukaryota > Metazoa > Chordata > Actinopteri > Labriformes > Labridae > Thalassoma > Thalassoma bifasciatum. The sequence goes on along the minus strand of RPOG01000977.1, from coordinate 35,616 downwards.
AAAAAAATGATATTGCGATAATTTCATTTCCTGTGATATATATTGTGATTGCCACACTGTTCAGCTGAATTCTACCTAACTCTTTCTGAAATGATGACAACAGATTTGCACCTATTTTGCCCTGTCCTTCCTTTTTGTGCACTTGCAAAGAGTCTTAATCACTTTAATGATATATTGATAATTATTGATATTGGTCAATAATATGTAATTCGAGTGATTCCCCTCAAATCAGATCAGACTTTCTTTTTATGCTAAGTTTTATCTATTAGTAATGTGATTGGGCATAGAAGGGATAGATAAACTTGAAATATTCTATAAAACTTGTGATATGAGTATTGTGCAGCCCTAATGTGCATGTATGAGAAAATCTAAGCTTCAGCTCTCAGACCTCAAACTGATACTGATACTTTTATTGACACTTTGCTAAAGGGATCATGAGATGAGTGCAGAGGTCTTTGTCGATAGGACTCGTTAGTCATCACTGAGATGTGTTTTCTTCAGTGATCCATGTATTTGGTCCAGTCCAGCTGCCCCCCCTGCAGTGCTGATGATGGAGTGTCTGCTGTGTGACGCCCTGAAGTCAGTCAGCGTCTCTCTAGTGTTTTGATGCCCAGGGCCAGCTCTCAGGCCAGCGGATGTATCCTTCCTCTGTAATCAGACTCTTTGTTATCCTCTGTGAGTTTCATGACGTTACTGGGCCTGGGCTCAGCAGACAGTGTGGTTGTGTAACAGCAGGTAGAAGAGTTAAAGACCGAGCACACAGCCTTGAGGAGCCCCTGTGCTCAGTGTTTACGGTGTCTGATGTGTTGTTGCTGCTTCTCACTGACTGACTGACTGATCTCCCACTGAGGACATCCAGGATCCAGTTACAGAGGGGGAAAAATATTATGATCAAGTGTCAATATGAAGTGCAAAGGTGTGATGATAGTGGGGCTTTGTTATGACACTGCAGCAGAGTCACAATATGGGAAGAGCCACAACGAGGCGCTGCAGGTGATCAGACTCAAGAGAGCAACAAGAGTCTGACTCTTTGGCTGATCATGGGTTGTTTTTGGAATATTATCATGAATAACCAATGTTAAAATGTTTATTGAGTTACCTGTCCACTTTTCACCTGTGTGCAGGAATCACTAAAAAAGTACAGTATCCCAAATTTAACCATCATGCAAGGTCAGAGGTCACTGTGATCCTCGTTTTTACCATAACTCAATGATTCAATAACATAAGTACAATATGTTGTGGTCTCTGTTCTGCCCTTCCACTTGCCTTAATGGAATGCCAAAGCCTGAGGCAAAGAGAGCACATGACAATAAAAGTGAAATCTAATCAAGTATTTTTTTAACCTTTATTTAACCAGACAGAAGAGGAGCCAAGTTACTTTTGTAAAAGGGACTTGGATCTCTTTTACAAGGGTGTTTTGTATTAAGATGTGTTTCTAATTTAAAAAAAAAAAAAAAACATTACATGCATTTCTCTGACCTCATTGGCAGATTTTCTTTTACTCCTTACAAGTAATTCACACATCATTTTTGCCTTGAATATCTTGACATAAGATATTTTTCTGGAATTACGTGACATAAATTTTACACGCATTTTATTGAAAATAAGACTTTTACTCTCACTTAGATTTTTAGAGTTAAAGTGGGTTGTACGGAGATTTTCAGGTGAAGCAGGAAGAACATGAAGGGTAAAGCTGTTAAATAGAACAAACATCTGCAGGGTTGAAAGGCGCTGTCTTTTACCCTGATTTTTTTTTTTTTATGTTATAATGGCTTGAGAAGAAATCTTTCTGAAAGCCACGATGGTGCTTGGTAGTTACAGTACAGGCCAAAAGTTTGGACACACCTTCTCATTCAATTTGCTTTTTCTTTATTTTTATGACTATTTACTAGACTGACTGACTTCATTTCTTTAAGTAATGATGGTCACTCGTTTTTCTTTAGTTAGCTGATTGGTTCTTGCCATAATATGAATTTTTACAGTTGTCCAATAGGGCTGTTAGCTGTGCATTAACTTGACTTCTGCACAACAAAACTGATGGTCCCAACCCCATTGATAAAGCAAGAAACTCCACTAATTAACCCTGATAAGGCGCAGCTGTGAAGTTACAACCATTTCAGGTGACCACCTCTTGAAAAATGCCAAGAGTGTGCAAAGCAGTAATCAGAGTAGAGGGTGGTTATTTTGAAGAAACTAGGATATAAAACATGTTTTTAGTTATTTCGCCTTCTTTTGTTAAGTACATAACTCCACATGTGTTCATTCATAGTTTTGATGCCTTCAGTGAGAATCTACAATGTTAATAGTCATGAAAATAAAGAAAATACATTTAATGAGAAAATGTGTCCAAACTTTTGGCCTGTACTGTATATCAGTAGACGCCTGTGTACTTGTTTTCCACCGTCAATGAAAACAGTTAATAAAAGTAACATTCTTGATTGTTTTATTAGTCCTTTTGTCACGAATAAGTGCAATTATACAGCAACAATTACTGGCATGAAAACAGGGAGAACAAAACCAATAGTACACAATGACAACAGTCAAAGAACTGTGTGCTTCGACTGCTGCGGAAAACATCTGCCGCGAATTTCCTCAACTTCTACTTGTCTTGAGTGAACACAGGAACTTCCGCTACCTTATGTGGCACCAAGAAATAAACACACCCAATCAAAACACAATAAATGGCTCTAACATATGTGATATTTTTCCATGAGAACATCACCTTCCTGTCTGCTTTTGGACCATCTCTCCTCCTCTGCCCTGCACACTCCTGTTAGTTAAACCATCACATTATTCAGCCTCAGTGTTTGTTAAAGAATCAGCCACAGTCACACAGGTGCTCTGTGGGACTCTGATGGAGGAAAACCATAACATGAAGCTGCCACAGTGTGTGGTTGTGGGAAAACTTCTCAGGCAGCATGATGAAGTGTGTGTTTGTGACGCCTGGATTATTGTTTGTACTTTCTAAATCAATTGAGGAAGTGAAAGGAGGGTGAGTGAGAGTGAGCGTGTGTTTGTTTACATGGATACAAGATTAACAGTTTGATGATGTTAACATCTGTACGTTGCACAACAGTCTTCCTGTTTTCTGTTTTGGACGTGTAGCTATGATTACTGTTTCACGGTTTGTTGTGTGAGATCTTCCACCTGTAGTCACACTCTCTCCTTCTCTCTCTCTCTCTCTCTCTGCAGCATGGGTGGGCTCCCTCTCCATGGGGATGATCTTCTTCTGCTCCCCCATCGTCAGTGTCTTCACGGACACCCTCGGCTGCAGGGTCACAGCTGTGGGCGGAGCTTCTGTCGGCCTGGTCGGACTGTTGGCCAGTTCTTTTGTCACGTAAGGAAAACACAGCGTATGACCCCGACATACATACATCAAAACCCACGTCATCTCCACACAGAACAGAAGTGGAGGTTGTGTAGAACAGGTGTTACAGCGTCAGAGGCAGAGGAGGAGACTCAGACCTCTTTGAAAACCCTCATTATATGTTGGACGATAATGTGATACTGCTGACTGATATATAGTCTGACCACCTCACTTACGACATGCATACGTATGTGTGATAGTCACTCTGTCATGTGACCTGTAATGCATCATCTTGCTACTTCTCAGCTGCATGATGGGAAACCAAATAGAGAAAGAGATAAAATAATTAACAGAATAAGTGACCCCAGGTGTGCTTTATGTTAGGCAACATTTAGAGAGAGTTTTTCTCCACAACGAGGCGACACTACGTATAACTTTTATCAGGACTCTGCTGACAGGAGGCTCAGCACTTCACATCCTATTGTTAATCATTTCCTGGAATCCCACAGCCACCACACGTGAGCGCACACTCAGGAATATCTGATCTAAAGACAGCAGCAGTGTTCCTCAGCTCGTTCTCCATCATCACTTTGAGCTGCAATAAAAATACAAACACAGATAATTTACTGATGATGAAGCCACTGAACCAGGCTTTCAGACAGTAGGCAGATCAGCAGCTGGTGCAAGGTGCAGAGTATCTGCATCATGTGACTTTATAGTGAGAATGTTACGTAGTAGTTACGACAGTAGTTTGAAATCATTTAGGACGATAAGAATGTGTTTATTGAATCCTTATCACTTCACACAAATCATTCTGGATAGTTTAATGTTCATTTTCTTCTTTGAGTTATCAGACACTAAGAATTTAACCCTCTGAATTTCAAGCACTTTCTGGTCATTTCTTATTTCTGTCACATTTTTACTCACTGTGATCATATTTTTTTCTACATAGTTAAGTCCTGCACCTCTATAGATTCAGGAAAAGCATGGCTATGAGCTGATACAACTCAATTATTTCTTCATGCTTCAAGTTCTTAATCATTAGAATACAAAAAAGCAAAATTTATATTCTTTGGTTTCCTTTTTTTTAACCCTTTTTATAGGAAATAGTATATACAACACATTTCCAGGTACCCTGAAGCCTAAGAAACAAGAAAAATACTGAATTGAAAAGTAAAGGTATTCAAAGATAGTGAATTTGATGTTTTGAATTTTTTTCCTCACCATGATCCCATTATCACTGTAATATAAAGTCTTTCACCCCTATGGTTTCAGGACAACCACCACTAAAGCCAGATGTAACTCAACAATGTCTCCTGAGCAGCTTAACATCATCAAATTAGAGTGTTTACGACATCATTATTAGAAGCTATATACCCTTTATAAACAGTTTACAGCCACTACTGTCAGAAGTATTCACACAGTTTACAGTCTACATTCCAGTGGAATCGTGCCAATCTGAAGCCGAGGGACTGAGCAGAAATTTTACACCTGCAAGACAAAATCATGGGAAGCAAAATTCAAAGGATTAATGTGATTACAGGGTGTATATCCATTCTTCAGAGCTTGCTGGAAGAAGCAAGAAGCATAGAATTATAGAGGTGTCCTGATACAACATTTTCACTTCAGACATGACCATTATTGCAGTCTTGAATACTGGCTGATGCCAATATTGATACAACATCAGCACAAATGGTGTGACATTCTGCTTTACTTGTAGGTCTTCAAGGCTTAAATACCCTTTGGGGGAATGTTCAAAGTGTAAATGTATTAAACTTCCCCAGTTCTGTGCCATTACAGGAAACGTGTGCATGACAAAGTTCTGCACTCAGTTGCAACCTCTATTTCTGATTTTAACAAAAGCAACTCCCACTACTGGCCAACATCACTCGTTCTCCTTGCTGCTTTGTTAGTACCTTAGCACATGCTGATGCTGTTGTTGGAATAAAGTGGGCTCTGCATGCTGAACCATGCTGGAGCAGAGTCTGGAATGGGCTACTTCTATCTTAGAGCTTATTTTGGAGATTTTAGATTCAGGCCGATATATTCTAATTTTCATTTTTTTGCTGATATTGGACCAATATCGGGTATCAATATTGGATGCGGACACCCCTATGGAATTAGTCTTTTTTTTGTACAGAATACGGTGGAAGGGAACTATTTGTTTTCTGCAAATGTAGAAAGAAGATATGAGAATCAAAGCTATGTCAAGAAATTTTCATGTCTTTTCGGCCAGTTTTGACATGTTGCTGACACCACTTGTGACACATTCAGGTACCATGGTTGATGATGTGATCAATGAATGGTAGCGAGTGAATAACAGTGAAATTTGATCATTATTTCTGGTAAGAGCAAAGTCAAACTTATTGATTTGAGTCAACGCTACCCTGTAGAATTTTGTGCACTGTTCTAGTGAGTGCAGAGTCTTTGCAATGCACTTCGTGCAACTGGGCTACAGATGTACACAATCTGAGACACGGCTTTTAAGCACAGCAGGAGGCTGAGTGTAATACCATTTTATTTTTATAACTAAATTTATACTTATATTCACCATAAGGAAGATAAACATGTGATATAGGCTGTCACACATTTGAATCTCATGGAGTTAAAATGACTCAAAGTTAATAACTAACCATTCAGCAGCCATCTCTTTATGCTCTCCTTCCATTGAGTCTTCTACATCCAGGTCTGAATCTGGTTCAGACATTAACAGCTGGATTTCGACCTCTCCACTGACATATTTTTAGGCACTCTAGAAAGAAAGGGTTGGGGTTGGAAGAAGCTAATTCAATTTAAATATACACAACTCTGAAGCAGGAGCTTTGAAAAAAAAATGTTTGTCGCTGGTTTAAAAACTCCTCTAGATTTTGATTATGGAATATTTACACTGAAACATGATGAAGGCATTTTATGTAGACACTAGTGTCAAATATCAAAAAATGGGTGTGACAAGTTCTCTCTGATTGTTGCTTCCTGGCTAGCCTCACAACAATAACGTGAACAAAACAGCATTGACTTGTTTACAGACTTGTGACGGTTATCTATGTCTCAGTCTCTTAAAGCACAGTTGATCTCACTGAAGCTTGTGTGAAGTGGAGGGAGCTGAGTGAGGAACTTGTTAGTCAGAAGACTGATGAGAGTGAGCTGTTTTTTCTCATTTCTGTGAAAGTCACAGACAGGAAGTGAACACCCCCACTCATGTAATCATAAAGTAATTAACTAACTTTATGACAGCCTCATGTGGCCATTGTAGGAACTACGGACATTTCTCTGTGTTGTCAGATTATTGCTTAGAAACATGTTCACATCTTTTATGAGTCAGATATGTCATGGTTTGAGGCTTGATGTATCTTGTTGTTTGGTTTCCTCACAGGTCTCTGGGCCCCATGTACTTCACCTATGGCATTGTGTTTGCGTGCGGCTGCTCTTTCGCCTACCAGCCCAGCCTGGTCATTCTGGGGCATTACTTTAAGGAGCGCCTGGGCCTGGTGAACGGCATCGTGACGGCCGGCAGCAGCCTCTTCACCATCACCCTGCCTTTCCTGCTGTCAGGCTTGCTGGAGAAAGTGGGTTACCACAACACCCTACGGGTCCTCTGTATCCTCATGTTCATTCTGATACTGGCCGGCTTCACCTACAAACCCCTGCTGCCTGTCAAACCCTCCAGCACCCGCACCAGCCGCTGTCCCCCCATGCGCAAGATCTTCAACGTCAACATCTGGAAGTCTTTGGGATATCGTATTTGGGCCTTTGGTATCCCTGCAGCTCTGTACGGCTACTTTGTGCCTTATGTTCACCTGGTGAGTATGTGTGTTTCTTAAAAACTGACCCTTGGATGCACTACTGAAACATGTCAAGATTACTGTCCTGGGTGTCTTCATTCCACTCTGAGGGCTTAGGATCAGTCTGATAACAAATAACACATAAACACTTCAAGGCAGATTCCACCATGTGGTTTCCCAGAGTTTAAATCCATGTTTTGGATCATTCGAGTGAGGGAGGACAAGGTTAGACCAGAGGTCAGCCAGGAAGCTTCAAAACACAGATATGAAAACACACACAGTAACACGAGTGATGGAGGAGAGAGGAGGCTCAGCTAGAACCATCCAGGGATGGGATGGAGTGATAACATGAGATGGTTTATGACTCCCCCAGTGGGATTCAATTACAGGAACACACTGTTCATGTTTCTCTGCTTATTTTGAGGGATTCAGAGACAGTGACATCTCTCTAAATGTTTTATCTACCTATAAACCTCAAGAAATAGGATGAGAGTTGAAGTTAGGGATTTATGCATTGGGGTGAGAATGGACAGACCATCAGCCAATCAGAGCATGGCACTGCATAGTGCATGAAAAGTTTAAACACACAGCATCATGTATCTAAGAACACATACTCCTGTTTGTTTCAAACTGCCATAACAATAGACTCAACAAACCTACATGTGGTGGAAGCTGCCATCTTGGTTGTCTTTACCCTCATATTGGCTTCATATTTACTCTGCACTGTCTGTTCTGACTTCTAATAAAGTACTAGGTGTGAAATTTTTTAAAAAGAAAAAAAAATTCTTAAGCCTTCAGTAGATTTTTGTACTCTTTACTACTCATTTAAATGCCATTTTTGTATTTTCAACTAAGACCTTTGTCTTGACTTTTCAAATGAATGTGGCTCTTATTAAAAAGTAGGGTCTGCAGGATTTTTCTTAAAATAAACTGTCAATCTTGTTGGAATGATCCAACTCAATTGTAATCTTTAGACCTCTATACATGTGTATCAGTGCCTGTCTTCCTCGACCCCCTCCTCTGCCTGTATGTTGATTTTTTTGTTGTCTCTGCACTCTGTGTAAGATTTTTTAACAGCTAAGATTTTACTGCCAATCAGAAGTAAAGGTGACAAATGAAATCTGTGTAGATCAAAGTGTGTGTTGGATGTCTCAGAATACCTGTGCCATGTTTACCTGACAGTGACTGAACTGAGCAGCAGACCCTGACTCTGAGCGTTACTGTGTGTATGACGACAGTGGAGGCGGCTAACGTGACCGCAGCCTTCACACTGTGTGTCACAGCAGCGTGTGTCCACATGAGAACCTTCAGCTGTGTGGTCCTGATGAATGAAACTAAACAAACCTGACCGAGTCAGTCAGCAGCTCTGCCTTTATTCAGCCTTCACTCTGTAAACAGGTTTCACTTTCCCTCTGTCTCCCTTTACTTCCACATGAGAAACAGGATTTAGGAGAAAACATCTTGGCAGGGCTGCAGAGCCTGGACGAGCTGGACAAGCTGCACGGACTCGTGAGGTGTCTGTTTATTTGGACTCCATGCCTCTGTTATTAGAGGGAGATCAGCCTGTCCCCGGGGATCCCTGCCTGTGTTTTCCCAACACTTCTCCTGTGTCTGCTACTCAGACTGGGACACTGCAGGAGCCGGCTGCAGGCTCAGAGCCAGCTCTGGCCTCAGAGCCTCGGCAGCATCCTCCCATCCCTCTGCTCTCCTGCACTTAACCCTGGGCCTTTGAACTAGCACGGGACATACATGGGTCAAGCACACACTGTTCACAGGGGGTGACAAGGTGATGTCAGGTCCTTAATGGCAAGAGGAAGTGTCATAGGGAAGTCAAAGTTTCTATGACAATGCCTGCTGACAAAGATTATTTGCAAGAAGAGGGATCTGTGTTTGTCTCTGCTGAAACCAGTGTCTTGAATTTGTCTAGCAAGAGTAGCACTAGCATTTAATAATAGAGGGCACTGGAGCCGAACTATCTGACAGAGAAAGCATAGAAGAGCAGAAAATACCAAAACGGTAGAGTGATGGAGCATGGGTTAGAGGCTAAAACAGAAGTTAAAGGCTAAAACATGGCTTGAGGATAATTGTAAGAGCTAATTGTCGCGAGTTACTAAATGGTGGTCCAAACTCACAAAGTTTGCTTGTTGTCACGTTTCAAACAACAGGGTTACTTCGATGTTGATAGATACATTCTCTTGTCACATTGTATCGGGTAAAAAGTTGTCTTGAACAAAGAAAAATCACGTTTAAAGTAAGATCTGATCTCCTTTAACTTTCAAAACAAACACACCGCAACGGTTTGTGCGAGTCCTCTGGCCAAAGGAGTCGCTGCAGCACACTTTATATGGACTCTCCTCTCAGCCTCTTTAACATTAAGAACATAATCTTCATGATGAGCTTCATAGATGATGCTTCCTGTCTCTTTGATGTCTGAGTCTAATTAGATTTAAATCAGAGCCAAACAGCACAATGAATTTAATCAGGGAGCTGCTGTTTTTTTTACTGAGTATATCTTGGTGTGTTTAATGAGGAACACCTGCAGAGCTGTGGTGTGTGGGCTGCGGAGCTCTGGATCTTTAATGACCACTAAGCAGGCAAAGAGAGGGAGCAGAGAGATTTGGTTTGGTGCGGCGTGAGGCTCTGAGAGGGGGAACTCACGCTGAAGTTAAAACAGTCAGGTTTTAAAGAGTGAGCCAGTAATTCAGGTCTTATTTCTCTGTTTGAGTCACTGCAGTGTGTCCTGTTAATGCAGCAGCTTTCTGTCTCTGCAGATGAAGCAGATGGGGGACTTAAAGCAGTAAAGGTGACTCAGCTTCATGTATTTGGATGCATGCTTTTTTGGGGACAATTCCTAGTAGCTAGTAACTCTGGGAAACCAGTGGCTGGTGAGTAATACAGCTACTGTCAAGCCCTAAGGGGTAGTACACAGTAAAGAGGTGGTAAGGAGTAAGACTCACTCTGCCAGGATTCTAGTATGCATATTACTTATTGACTCAAAATGTGTTTACTAATGCAGCTTACAATACAGTTCTTCAGTCAGTAACACTTTTTCCTCAGCAGATTCTCCTTGTTAAATGATTTCACATCAAAGTGCACATTTTAATTCAGGGTGAAGTTGAAACCTGATCCTCTCTATTTGTTCTAATTGATGCTAAAGTGAATGTTCCTGGGGTGCAGGTGGCATAAGAGTCAAGGTTGCGCACCACGAGGTTCACCCTGTGGGTTTGAGTCCAGTCTGCCAGTTTTCTACATGCCATTCCCCACTCTCGCTGTTTTCTACTCTATCCACTGTCCTGTCGTTGCATGAAAAGCCCAAAAAATAACAAAAAATAAAGTGAATGTTTTGTGGAAGCTAGACAAGGTGAGCAAAACTTCTGTAGGAATATCTCTGCCCTTGTTCAGCTCTCTTTCCTCTCAGGGCCTTGAAAATTGACTCACATTTACACAGAAATGAGTCTAAGGTCTCAGTTCTTATCACTTCCTGTTATGGTTGAGATAACCCTAACCCTAAGATGACTGAAGCTTAGAAATGCTCTCACCAGCTCTACTGTCTGTGTCTGGATTGCTGGACAGTCTGTTTGTGATGTGGAGTTGACATCATGGGTGCTGTGTTTGTTTCCAGGGGCCAATCAGCCTTATCATGTTTGAAGCTCCAGGATAAACAGCTGCTGACTGAGACAGGAGTGAGGGGGGATATCTGAACTGCTGAATCTATAATCTGTAATCTGTAATCTGTTCAGAGAGTCATCTTTGTTCTCCCTGCTTTTATTTGTAATGAGTAAACACGTAACACAGCACCAACCTGCAACCTCACAGGAAGCCTCAAATACATAACAGCCATTCCTGATGCAGCGTGAGAGTCGGAGAGGTCAGTAGAGACGATCAGCTGGTGTGCAGCAGAGGAGCAGGATTTATGGATCTACTCCTCACGGGCTGATAGATCCGTCTGAGCAGACTCATCCTATCAATGAGTGGGAGTTGTGTGTGTGTGTGTGTGTGTGTGTGTGTGTGTGTGTGTGTGTTTGTGCACTGTGGCTGACTGCTGCAGGATTACGCCAACATGTTGCAGCACAGTGGATTCCTGCAGTGAGTCACCATCATGTTCCTGATAGTGCAAGATGAATATAGTGTTAGATAACAGAAATCTGCTGCAGTCAGGGGTGTAAACCTGAAGTGTATGTGCTGCTGGTCAGCAGGCCTGCAGCTCTGCTTCCTGCATGCATAGACTGACCAAACGTCCTCTTTTGCCCAGACATGTCCTCTTTTTTTGTCATAAAACTATGTCCGTTGGGCTGTTGTAAAATTCCCAAAATATATGTGTTTTTCTCAGCTAGTTCTACAGACCATTGATATTTATAACAAAACGCCGCACTGGGCTACCGGCATTATTCTGATGCATCAACCTGTCAAGATGTTGAGCAGGAAAACATGCTCTGACTGCTTTCACTGTACTCTCAGACAGAAAAGGCTGAAGTGGAGATGCACAGACAAACCACAGATTTACAGTCTTACCCCTCTTTGCATCGTGGTCATGACCAGTGGAAGGAATCATGTACTGTCTGCAAAGCTGGCACCTCTGTGTCAGACAGAAATTTACATGTCTTAAAATCTAAATTAAGCTTTAATTTAGATTTTGAGGCATCATTTATATTTTTGCTCAAGAGGAGTATCTTTGTATTTCTTATATTTCAGCATGTGATGAGGGTTTGTTACAAATGCTCATTTCCCCCAGTCAAAACAAAAAACAAAAAAACTTGGCTTTATTGAGAATCTTTTTCTGGCACATATAGTGTCAAAATTCCAACATAAAGGGGCACATATGGCCTCATGGATTAGGTCGCACACCATGTGGTTCGCCCTCGAGTAGGTGGCCCGGGTTCAGAGTCCGACCTGTGGCCTGTTTCCCGCATGTCACTCCCCCATTCTCTGCCCCCTTTCCTATTCTATCCTCCTCTGTCACAGACAAGCCCGAAAAAATAACTCAAAAAATTTTTTGATAGAAAAAGTAAAAACTTCAAGATTAAAAGTCAGACTGTGAGATAAGAAGTCAAGTTCTGCAATGAAAAGGCAAAATTTTAGCTGAATAGGTAAAACATCTTGGATAAAAATTTAAATGTTAGGAAACCTCAAAAATTTAAGATGAAAAAGTCAAAATTTTGAGATCAAAGTTCTGAGATAATCAGTTGAAATTTGAGATTTAAAGTCAAAATTCAGAGATAAGAAGTCAAAATTTTGAGCTAAAAAGTTGAAATTCTGACTTTTCATCTCATTAATTTCACTTTTAATCTCAAAATTTTGATTTGAGGCCTGCAAAAAAAAGAGAAAAGTCTCACCAAAGCCAGTTTTCCTTTTTTTGCAGACGGTTTTCTATACATTATTTATGTGTACATTATAGAAATTTTCACATTAAACTGTAAAGGAGTGTTTTGAATAACTGAAATGGGTGATGAAGCTCATTTGTTGTCTTTTTACTGGGCAGTCAGGTCCTCTTTTATGGGTTTTCAGAACATAATCACCTCATGCATGAATCCCCTCAGAGCAGAGCCCTTCTGAACACAGAGCACCGTGCTGTGTGGCGATGTGTCATCCAGAGGTCTTAGGAGATGGATGTGTGACCTGCGACTGGTCTGGGGGGGGGGGAATCATGGGAGTAAGGCAGCAGACAGACAGAGTCTTTGAGGAGGACTGCTGCAGCCTGCCTGGAGGGACAAGTGGATGGAAGAGCTCCACACAGACAGCAGGCCCTCTTTTGTTCCTCCCTCTCTCTCTCTCCCTCTCTCTGTTTCTCTCTGATCTGATTGGTGCCCTGATGGAGCAGATATAGAGTAGCAGCGCAAACATCTGTGCTGCTTTTCTTGACTGAGAGTGGAAACTGTGGGTCACTGGCAGCAGAAACTGAAGAAAAAGAGGAATGCTGAAATATGAACGAGCTGCTGCTGATTGGTTGGCTGTGCAGTAACATGACAAATGGCTGACACTGTACAGACTGTAGAAAACTAGCTTCACTTCTCACATGAGCACAGCTGGCTTGTTATGCAAACTGTTAGCAGCACTGTGCACCAATGTAAAGCATTAACAAAGCACATGAAACCCTCCTCCAGTCTAGATCTCTTTTGCTGAACATCTGTTCTCATCTGCTTCTGTCTGTCCATAGATGAAACACGTGGAGGAGCGTTTTGGAGTCGACGCTAATAAAGAATTTCTCCTCATGTGTATTGGCATCACGTCCTGTGTGGGACGTCTGATCTTCGGCAGGGTGGCTGACTACGTAAATGGAGTCAACAAAGTTTACCTTCAGGTGAGTTTATGGTCTCAGATATCACCTGTGCACAAACTTCACAAACTAAAACACAGATGTTTTTAATAACTTTTCCCTTCTTCTAGTTTGTATTAATTCAACAAAATAACATCAGGGTTTGATCACTGAGGGATTGTTCTGCTTTTACATCCACCAATCCTGCAGAGAGAAAAAGAGGACTTTTCTTCAGAATGCATTGAAAGGGTTAAAAGCATCACAGACTGTGCTGCAGAGCAAACAGCATCTCTTTGTGGGTTGTGTGCATACATCAAAATAAGCTGTGATGTATTTATGTGCAGCAGTTTTTCTTTTTTTTCACAGTAACTTAACCTTACCACAGAAAGTGCACAAACAGCACAATGATATTTTCCCCCAGCTGGGACCTAGGGAGAAACGCACTGCACTCGTTGAAAGGCATTCTCCAATAAAACTTCTTCAGTGATTTTGACATTAAAGGGACTGTGAGGGCTTTCTTAAAAAGGTCTCCACTCTAGAGACTGATCATAATCTCCAACTTAAAAGGAGATTATCAGCGCTAAAAAGTAAAAAGAGTAGAAAGCTAAAAGAGTTCATCCATAAAATGAAGTGCCCGATTACATTTGCTCTGCTTGGTAGATGAGCACTGGTAGGATATGACCGGGATTCACCAACATAATAAATACTTCTAAGAGCACTGGGCTATGAATAGTGCTAAATACTCACTACAAACTTACACAGTTTGCTTATTGTCAAGTTTCAAACAACAGCGCTATGTAACTGTTGATAAATACATACTTCACCGCGTTAGGTTCAGTAAAGAGTTGTCTTGAACAAATTTATTGTTCAAAAGATCTGTTCTCCTTTCATTTATCTAAAAGAAACTGAAACCAAAACAAAATTGGTTCATAATAACAGTGGAGAGCAAAGGCTTACGAGAAGCACTAATGCTAGCTTTTCCAGAAAGTCCTCACAGCAACCTCAATTCTCCCCAAAATATATGTTCATACAGTTTATAAGAATCATGAAGAACTGTGGTGATGCTAGCAGCTCATCTCAGTCACAATCAGACTCAAAACAAGAGCAAACTGCACAGAGCCACATAACATGAGCGTGCTTATGGCTGAATATCTTTAGAGTATATGCATCATAAATTACTTCTTCAGTGCAGACAGGGTACAAATGAGTCACTATTCTCTGTGCTACTGCAGCTGCTGCTAACATCCGTATGCAGGCTAGCTCATCTTATCAGCTCACCGCATGTTCAACAATATTCAACAACAGCTGACACTTTCAGCTCCTTTGACTACCTAACAGACTTCTAAGTTTATGTTTTAGAGCTGTAAACTGTTACATTTCAGGAACACAGAGACGAACACAAAGTGGCTGAGTGTGAGTTAAGCTGACCTCATGAAACCTTCTGACCACTAGAAACTCTCTGAAACAGCATTTAGTGGATCTGATGACGATCATGTGACTCCTCAGTGAGACCCAGACTTGTGTTGAGCCCACAGAGAAGTGTTACCCTGATGAGGAAACAGTGTGCAGATAAAATGATTAACCTTGTAAAACCCTGAGTCACAGTTTTAACCTGGGGTCCCTCCCGTCCAGGTGACGTCCTTCTTCATCATCGGCCTCATGTCCATGATGATCCCTCTGTGTAACATCTTCGGCGGGCTGATCGCCGTGTGTCTGCTGATGGGGCTGTTTGACGGCTGC
The DNA here is from genome assembly GCA_008086565.1 of Thalassoma bifasciatum. Classification (NCBI taxonomy): domain Eukaryota; kingdom Metazoa; phylum Chordata; class Actinopteri; order Labriformes; family Labridae; genus Thalassoma; species Thalassoma bifasciatum. The sequence goes on along the minus strand of RPOG01000977.1, from coordinate 20,534 downwards.
TTCATCTGCATCATGGCTCCCATCGCCTTCGAGCTGGTCGGGCCAGACGACGTGTCCCAGGCCATCGGCTTCCTGCTGGGCCTGATGTCTGTGCCCATGACTGTGGGACCCCCCATCGCAGGTAAGAGACGGAGACTCTGTGAACATCCTCACTGAGGTTTGAAATGAGCGAAGTGTTTTACACTTTAAACTCTGCAGAGTATGGTTGAGAGTTTATGGAGACTTTTATGAGAGCTTGAGAGGCACAGCTCCACATGGTGACCTTTGACCTCTCTGAAGGGGTTATAGGTGGCAAGAAGTTTCCTGTGCTGTAGTCAGATCTGAACACTTCTTGTACTCCATCTGAAACCAATCACCTCAAGCTGAGTGTTTGAGCACTGATAGTACAAATTTTTAATGCTTGGTCTCTGAAAGAGGTCTCACAAATTCAAAATTACAGCTCCCTCTTTTTTTAAGTGTATGTTATATTACATTAAATTGTTTTTTGAAGCTCTTTCCCCTCATCCTGTGGGCTGGTCAGGTTCACTTTGTAATTTTGCCATATTTTTCTGGGGAGTATCAAAACTATATACTTTAGGAAACTTCATTGTATGAGCAATCAGAAAACAATGTTTCCATTCACCATGATACCTTCAGCTCTGGAAAAAATTAAGAGACCACTGAAATCAACATCTCTACATATTTGAAAATTTTACTCAAACACATACCTAAAAAAAGGGGATTTCATCATCTACAGTCCATAATATCATTAAAAGATTCAGAGAATCTTGAGAATTCTCTGCACGTAAGTGTATTTCTGTTTTACACAATGCCTTAACAACATTTGAGTTGGGGTTGTATATTATAGAGGCCTACTATGACTATAATGAGACCACAAGATAAACGTATCCTTACGATTAGGGATGATTAGGGATTACAAAAGCAACCAATTTGTCTTATGAAATTAGCAACTATTTGCAAGAACTGCTGTAATAAATGTCTCAACACATCTGTAACTGGGAACATTGGATTCCTTGGCCCTGAAAATGGTTTCTAGGAATGTATAGTTTTCATGCTCTACACAGAAAAATGCCTCCAAAGTTAAAACCCAAACAGTAAACCCCACGAGACACTTGGTTGTGTGTGTGTGTGTGTGTGTGTGTGGATAAAACACTTCTGCAGTGCTGTGGCTGAGCTCTCAGTCTGCACACACACTGGGTTATAGAGCTTTAGCACCATCCAGTGTTCACTTCATCTCGCTGTGTCTGTTGAATCTGAAATCAGACATTAACAGGTTTCTGTAGGTTAGCAGCAGCTGAGGCTGTGTTTATATTCGTGAGAAATGTCTGACCTCTCAGTTTCACCACCAGCTTCAGGAACATCCGCTCATGTGAGCATCATGTGCAGAGAGTTAAACCATCTGAAACACAATGACTTCATTTAAAGGCGTGCAGTCTGCCTGTGTTTCTGACTGTTCATTAAACCCTCTGAGGTAACAGGAGGAAGAAACAGCACGTCACTTAAAGAGAGCACACAGGTAATAAAACAAAGAGCACAGACAGGTCTCCCTGTGCTATGATGGCTTTAGAAATGAACTGGAGCTTATAAACACACATGGGAAAATCAACCACTACGTATGTTCACACCAGTCAGAAGCCAGGAAGATTCAGGTCATCAACAATAATAATAATAATAATAATAATAGTAATAATAATGAAGGATGCACTAATACTAGTATCGGTGCCGATACCAGTATTGGTATAAGGTGTTAAAAGTTTAAAGTGTAAGAAGGAGCAAGGCCTTGTGCTTCAAAAGAAGTCAGTAAAATCTTAAAATCAATTCTAAAACATACAGGGAGCCAGTACAAGGAAGATAAAACATTTGAAAGCACAGTACCAGTAGGTCATTTATCAAGTGCTGGGAGCCAATGACAAGGATGTCAATTTTTTCCTCAATTAACTGTTTGTTTTTTTTGGTTTGCTTTTTTTGACATCCAGCCCTTAAAATCCTTACAGATTTTAAAATCCCTCTCAGCTGTTTCTGTTCTGAAGTGTTTAACTGATACGTACAGCAAGATACTTCAACACAACAATGAAAAGACACCATGGTGTTCATTTATATGCCCTAGAGTGAGCATGTAAAGAGAAAATAAAACAGGCCCCAGAACAGAACCTTGCAGTACACCAGACTGAATTGTTGAATATGTAGAGTAATTGTTTCCTCAAAACACAGAATCTCCTGTTAGTAAAATATGATGTGAACCAGTTTAAAATTGATGGAGTCGCAGTTAGACTCTCAGCTGATCACATCTGACTCTGAACATCAGTGACCTCCGTGCACAGAAACACACTCCAGCTTTATTTCTTTGTACCTGCAGGCTTCTTGAGGGACCGGCTCGGCAGCTACGACGTGGCCTTCTACCTGGCGGGCATCCCCCCGATCTTTGGAGGAGCTGTGCTGTGTCTGATCCCCTGGCTGGAGGCCCGACGCAAGAGGAGGGAGAAGGAGGCGTCTCTGAAGGGAGACCAGGGCGTCACAGAGAAGATGATGGAAAACGAGAAGGCTCAGGGGGACGTGCCAGCCAGCAAAACAGGAGAGTCTGTCCTCTAAGCGCCCCGCTGCACAGACTGAAAGAGAGGCGTGGACCCAGACTGGGACTCCTGAGGACTGAGATTCAGTGTCTGTGTTTTTAACTAAGATTGTAATGGCTGCCTCCAGTTGCAGCGTGCCTGAAAATGCCAAAGTGATGAAACATATCAGATTCAGAGGTTAAAACCTGATCTTGAAGAACTATGCATTCGATGATTTTAATGATAGTGAATTAATTTACAGCAGAAAAACTTGAAATGGAAATGAGGAAGCTGCACATTTTAACACAAGGGAAAGATGGCGTGCTGAACCTAATATTAATGCAACACTTTCAGATTGCACTCTTTGGGTAGTCTTTGTCCTTCTTTACGATCCGTTTTTTAATGTTTTCAATGTAGAAGTATTAGATAAAGATACTACAGTGAGTTAAACACACAAAGCTCACTCTCAGCTCAGTCAGTATCTGTTTAGTGTCAGTGTGAAGATTCTTTTTTTTTAAACCTGCCGTCCTCACACCACCTGTATTGATCCTGATATTGTAAACTCTTAGGCTGATCCACAGCGACGATTTCTGAGGGATGAGATTAGAACTGAGAATCAGAGTTTTTAAGGGAAACAGCTTCAGTGAAGACCAGCATGTGACTCATAAACACCTGATTTCTATTAACAACAAGCTTAATAAACTCAAAAACAGCTCAGGATATCTGCAGGTCCTGATCCTGAAGCAGAGAATAAACTGAAACTAAAGGCGAGGGCTGCTTCATGTCCTTATGCTCGTCACCTGAGCATGAGGCTCTTTCTCTGTGAGCGGTCAGTATGTACCACTCAGTCATGATAACAGGCTGCTCCTCAATCCTAATCTTTATTTAAAAAGTGACTGACAAACCTCAACAGTGTTTAACATTGACATCTTTAAAGCATGAGCCTCATGTTTCAGGAGTTTCTTCATCCTCCTTTACTAAAAATTTAGTTTAAAAAAAGTTATCTATGTCTTTTTAACGTTCATTCAACGCTCTTATCACCTGATGAATTCAGCATGTCACAGATATTTATCTTCATATTGTTCAATCTGGTCGAATGTGAAGATAGGAAGATAAAATCCACACATTTCAATTTTGTGTGATTTAGAGAGGATCACCTCACAACTCATCCAGTGAAACCAACTTCATTTAAGGCGTAAGCAACTCTGCAAAAACTGAAATCCAAGCAAGCATTCATTTTATTTTTTATCAAAAACTGTATTGTTAGACTTAATGTGAGCCACATTCAAGAGATAATTCCAGAAGCATGTCTTATTTCAAGATATTAAAAGTCAAAAAATAATGTCTGAATGGCTTGAAAAATCAAAATCGATATCTACCAATAGGATAAGACAAAATTTACTTGTCAAGTTTCTTTAAATTACATTGCTGTATTAGAACAAGAAAATATTTTCTGACTCAATCGGCAGGTTTTTTTTTTGTTACAAGCAATTCAGATCTCATTTTTGTCTGTGAATAACATGAAATAAGACATTTTCTGGACTTGTCAGTTCAATGTGGTTCTAATTAAGAATAAGAAGACATTGTTTTGGATTGACAATCATTAGAGTGACTGGGATTATTTCTCTTTCTATGACCTCTCAGTGAGCACAACACACACCTCTCAAAGGTAAAACATTGCTTTTTGGATGCTCTTTTAAAAATCACAGAGTTGACTTTCAGCAGTATTTTTTCAAACAAGCAGTGAAACTTCCACTTTGAACCATTTTCTCTCAGTAATTTGGTCTTAATGTGTCTTTGCAAAACACAAAGATCCAGTGTGTGTGTGTTTAAATGTGTGTTTAAGTGTATAAGACTCTGGTACAGTGGACTAAAACCTCGACAGCTTTCCATATTAAACACATTTAACGAAGCAGCTGACTGGGTCCAGGTCACCAGGTCATCACCGGGTGATCACTCTAAACATCTGACCTCTTCACAGGACCAAAAACACAACAAGCTGAGGACTCTGGGTAATCACTAACTATCATTAGACTATTACCAAGTTAATTATCTCCCAGCTCTGTAACCTCCTCTGTTTCCTTTTTGTATTTATTTTGTAGTTTTTTTGCCTAGAGATCTTCTTGCATGAATTGATTTGCTTGAAGCTTTGATTTCACTCAGACCAAAAAGTGTAAAAGTGTCTTAATCCTGTTTGCTTGCTGTCACATGTCTCATTTAACCCTTTGGGGGGGTCTCTGAACATGTCAGGGGTCAGAGTTGGAGACAGTTAGTGTGTGTTGATGATGTTTCCACTTCAGACATGTGACACTCTCTTCCTTAGACCAGCTCCATCTCAGCTCTGTTCATCCATCATTGACTGTGACAGAAGAATTTGTCAGAAAATATGACCTGTACAGTCAAGCACAGAGTTTATAAAATCACTTTGTCCACAGGGGGCGCCATCATCCACACAAACAAAGAATTCCTTACAGGAGCTTTACTGAATCACCAGAAATGCCTTTTTTATGCAACAACTGTGACAAAATGCGTTTACATATCTCCTCTTAATATGAATATTCCTCTGATTGAATCCCTCTGCTGCCTTCAGTTGAAGTGCATCTTTGTTTAATTTCATGTTTAGTTTACTTACATCTACCAATGAGAGCCAGGAGTAATTTCTGATCTCAGGAGTTTCTCTGTGAGCTTTGATTGTAAACTTCTTTATGAACATTCAACCTTTTATTTTGCTGTACTTTATTCTTTTTTTTTTTTTTTTTACTAATTTGATTTGATCATTGCCTTTTAGTTTTTTGTTTTTTTTTAATGTTCAGTGACATCCAAAGAGACACTTTGAAGACAGCTGAACATTGCATGATTTATTTTTATTGTTTGGATGTTTTCTTACTTCAGTCTTAAGGTTTGAGCAGAGGCTGCGTGTGGGAATAAGAAGCCTCAGTGTTTATAGCATTTACTGTTAATTTGCTGTCATTATATCGGCTTCATTCATCATAACAGTGTACATGTATGCTTTTTGTTTTTGCTGTAAGTTTAGATGAATATAAACTTTACTCTGTGTAGCTCTGCTGCGAGAAAACATCTTTTGTTAATCTTTCTTTTTACATGAATCTGCTGCTTAGTTCTCTTTTATTTCTCTTATTCATGAGTTAGACACTTAGAGGTATTTAATTTTTCGTGCTGCAGAAGCAGAGCTAACATATAGAGGATGTAAAGATGGATTATTTTCAGCATTTCAAGGTAGTAAAAATGACTTCTAATTTGTCTGTCCATGTTTGCTGCTGGTAAAGTCTGTTATTACAGAGCTCCAGACTCAGATTTATTACATACAGAAGCTTTAATCACTGTGTCCTGTGGGTGCAGCACGGCTCTATCCAAGAAATGTTTTCCAAGAATGGAAACATTTTTTTCTCTCTGCAGTCAAACACGCTCAGACAGCTCAGTTGATCTCCACTGTAACTGTCAGCATGGTGTCAGCTGAGGTAAAGAGCAGTAAAACTGAACCTGGATAGTGAACACTATCAGCTCCTTCCCAAACATTTGCTGTGTCAGTCTGAGGTTTCCTGTGTTCAGGGTCTAATCACATGAATTATCTGGTTTAACCAGAGCCTCTCTCTGCTGAAGACAGCAGGATCTTTAAATGATCTGAATGAAGGCGTTGTCTGCCCTGAAGGAATAAAGACTCAGTATGTTAAGAATGTTTTATAGGAGACCGTCTATGGTTTGAACCAAAGAGGTAATGATTACCCTACAGTAGGAAACACAAGGTTCAAAGTACAACTCTGACAGGTTTGACCTTAAAGTTACTCTAATGAGGTTTTTCATCATATTATCACTCACTAGGAACAATTATCCAAACTGCAACCACAAAAGGGACAAATAAACATAAAGTTAAAGTTTCCCTGCATGAGAGTGTGTGCAAATTCAAAATAAACATCAAAATTAATCTACTAATACAATGACAAGCATCCTTCAAATATTAAACTGTATTTTACTTAAAAAAAAAAAAAAAACTCAACAACCTAAGTACAGTCATAAAATGTCTCATAGTTTCTCTCTGGATATGGTTTTATTATTTCTGGACCTTTGAACTTCTGTCCAGGTCCAAACACCAGAGGCCGACATTTTCCTCTGAGCGCGAGCCTGTAGGCTGCTACTTCCTGTTTGCTGTTCCTCCCTCACCCCCTCAGCTGAGACTGATAGGAAAAAAAACAAGAGATCTCACTCCGCACCGAGTTTGGGATATGAAAGCGATCAAGTCCCGATCATGTCTGTACTGTTCAAGTAAATCTGGCGGTCATATTGATTGGATTGTTTTATTATTTAGATATTGTGGTTTTAAAGATATTTATTCATTCTCTTATCACCTGCTGCTCAAAGTGTTTGGGTGAAGTCATTGAAAGCTCATAATGACCCCAAAGCTGTCCAAAGGTTACTGACGTTGGTAAACCAGGCCTGTGTGGTCATAAAATATATAAATTACATAAAATATAAATAATCTGTCATGGAGAAATGACAACGACGAAAAATATAGGGATTACATCAACTGCTATAGTCATACTTTTTACATTCATTAAGTTGGATCCACAATCTTACACAAGGTAATTCTATCAAATCCATTACTTGTCATATGCATGGTGAATAGTTTTTGTTGGAACCTAACTCATTATAGTTATCACCTGAAAATTTCTGACTCTATTATCTCAAAATTTCAACTTTTCATCCCAAAATTAACTTTTTTCCTCAAAATTTTGACTTAACCCTTTGTTGCCAAACGTATCGTATTGATAAATAAGTTCAAAGAACTCCATCTCATCAACATGATAAATAGTTTGTTTAAAAGCCTGTTAAAAATATATATTTTTAAATGTATTCTATCACCTTGAGGATTGTCATACCACTACAGTCAGCTGAAGTTGTATTTTGCCCCTTTTCAAAATGTCTGCTCTCATGAAATCATACACACATATTTTCAGAGAAATCATTGCTTGATTTTCATGAGATTGCAGTAAGAATAATTTCACAAGACTCACTTCTTTTTATACAAGTGTTTTTTTTAGCATAAAATAATTGCTTATATACTAAAAAACTTTAATTAAATAGATAAAATAGTACACAAAACTGCCCAGAGTATCAAATGTGATTCTAGAAATATATCACAAATGAAATGATACAACAATATTTTGTGGATAATGTTAAAAGGGTTAGATGAACATCTCAGTTCCTAAAAATTGGAAGTTGCTGACTTTTTTTTTTGGATAGGTCGGGCTTTACAGGGTTAATTTAGGCCAAAAAAAACCCGCATAAAAGCCAACTTTTCATTTTCATGTTTTCCATTTTTTTCATTTGTGATCTGCCACGAATACAGATGTATAATAAATTTGTTTATTCTGGGCTTTAGCCTATTGACACACCGAGAGAGCCTCTTGGTGCATAGACGATCTGTGCAAACGTCCAGCAGCTTTACATTGCTGTTAGCATATGGAGGGTCTGAGGCTGCAGCGGTGGTTCCCCCTGACAACATCCATGAACCACCAGCTGATTTAGGCATGACTGACTCCGTTTAAACGCTTTAGACTCGGACATCAATAGACAGGACGCGCAGACGCGACAAACAGCCAATTACAGCACAGACAGCTGTCGTTATCCGTCCACCGGAGCCTGTGACAGACAGCGCAGCAGCATCACAGACCGAGCACCGACCGAGCACCGGGCAGGTATGTCTTCATCCGCCGCTCGAGACTCAACCGTGAAGAAGAAGCACGTTCGGTTCGCTAGTATGGAGGACGACGACGACAACGACGACCAGGAGGAGGACACCCTGTTTGACAAGAGGAAGGACACCGGGACACGGGGGCTGAAGAGTGCGCTGAAGGCAGTGAAGAGGACGGCTAGACCGGGATGCGACGACCGGGTGGAGGTGGTCGGCGGAGGGAGGGGTGGATACGGCGCGTGCGGCCGCTGGATGGTCACGCTGGCGCTGTGTGCATCTTTCCTGGGCTTGGTAATGTTAGCAAACACGGTTACACCTCAAACCTGGGTAGTTAACCTCACATATTAGCATTACTAACCAGGGTATGAACTGATAGAGTCCTCCAGATTAAAACTAGCTGGTTGAGAGTCAAAAAATAACATCATATGTTATTTGAATATTTGAATGTTTTTATTTTGCTGGCTAATGTCCTAATGCTAAGATATCATGTTAGCGTCCATGACAAACACTTGTTCACAGTAAATGCGCTGTTTATAATGTGTGTAAACAGGTGAGCAGTGAATAATAAGCTTTAACCGGTGATTGAATATGTATCAGACGTATTACCTGCATACTTTATGTTATTTGAAAGGCTTTTGGACAATTTGAGCCTGTTAGAATGGTACTCAGTAACAATTTTATCTCCTCTACTGAATCTGAATAACTTCACTGGTGTTTCTAATGCACCTGTAAAACTGCTCTGGTAAAGGAAAATACAAAGATCCCAAAAGAGCCTCTGATCATCCAAGATCTATCATCATCTGACACAGAGCTTCCTGCTTTGTAAAAGTTTTTCTTTCATTCTTTCATTCAGGAGCAAGGTCGGTTGTAAAATGCAGAAACAAATGCTTCAGTATCCTGAACAGACAGGATCCACAGAGCTGTCAAACTCGCTCTTCAACCATGATATCCGCATGAGATTACCCAGATCCATCAACATACACCTGTTAGCCCACTTACACCTGAGACAATGATTTTTTTTTCTTCATCTGCTCTGAGGAAACTAAACTAAACGCACACACACACACACACACACACACACACACACACACACACACACACACACACAAACTGTCTTTGTTATTTAGTAACATCCTGGTTCATTATTATTCAGTTTCAGCACTTTTAAATAACGCAGCTGTGACAGGATCAACCTTGAACACATCATCACAAAAATGAACAAGCTTTTTATGCTGACCCTGCTGGAGGTAATCAAACAAGGTCATGCTAACGTTTACTGTACTGAATTCACACTTCTCTCTCATTGTTTCAGGGGATGAGCATCTCCGTCCTGGGCCCCACCTTCGAGGACCTGGCTGTGAACGTGAAGAAGAATATCAGCAACATTTCCTACATCTTTGTCGGCCGCTCTGCTGGGTACATCGGCGGCTCGCTGTTAGGCGGTCTTCTCTTTGACTGCATGAACCCTCACCTCCTGCTGGGTAACCTTCACACACATGTTGGACACAATGAGAGAGTGGAGGATTCTCTTTAAAACTGTGACACAGAGACAAAAAGATGTGCACTGTGCTATCTTCGTCTCCTGACTTGGATCCCTCTGCCTCTCTCTCTCCCTCAGGGTTATCCATGCTGGTCACGGCGTTTGGGATGTGTGCCATCCCTTTCTGTAAGCAGGCTCTGATCCTCACCGGCCTCATGTCCAGCATCGGCATGTCTATGGGTGTCCTGGATACAGGTAGGAGCTCACCTGATGAGAGGGAAGTAACATAACAAGGTTTTCATCACATGTTAGAGAGTGATGCTGTAGGAAATATTTTTAGGGTTGATCTTGGAAGCTTTCTCACATCCTTAGAAGCCTCAGACAAGTAGATTGAAAAATCTATTGGTCTTACATCTAACAAGTACTGCACTTGGTAGAATCAGTTACCGTTTTTGGAATTGCTTTTACATGGCTGAGCGAGTGAAGGGATGCAAGTACAACAGTGCCAGCTGGAGCACATGGATTTCAGCATTTTCACTTTTTATTTCGAAATTTAGACTTAAGCAACTCTAATTTTGACTTTTCTCTCAAAGTTTGACTTCATTGACTCAAAATTTTGACTTATCTCAAATTTTTGACATAAGGGCAAAAAAATCTTGACTTTATCAGCTTCAACCTTTGATTTTTTATCTCACAATTTAGACTTGATCAACTCTAACTTTTGACTTTTTATCTCAAAGTTTCAACTTTATTGACTCAAAATTTTGACAATTTATTTCAAAATCTTTGACTTATATCGGTAAAAAAAAAATCTGGATATAATCAACTCCCACATTGCAGTTTTTATCTCAAGTTTTTGATCGTATTGACCCAAAAAATCTCAACAAAACAACTTTTTAATTTTAATTTTTAACTGGTGGAAATAGGCATCTATACCTCAGGTGCTCTGTATGTTGAGATGTTAAAACTACAGTCTAACCAAACTGCATTCCATTCAGGTGAGTCTGTTTCTGGTACCCGCAGGCTCCACTGGGTCACTTCTTATCAGCGAGTCTCCTTCCTCATTCGTCTTTCACTTTCAGACCTAAAGAGGTTACCTTAGGTCACCTGTGCAGGATATGCAATTATTTTTGACATATTTTCATGAACCAGGGCCTAGAAGTGAGGGATCATTCACAGCTTCATCTTTTCCTCCCCTTATTTAAAGTCAGTTTTCCTGAATGTGACCTCTTACATTTCTGATGTCTCCTCTCTCCTCCAGGTGGTAACGTCCTCATCCTGAACACATGGGGCGAGCAGGCCGGCCCTCACATGCAGGCTCTTCACTTCAGCTTTGCTGCCGGAGCCTTCGCCTCACCCATCATCGCTAAGTTAGTGTTTGGACCTGGACTCACACCCGCAAACTCCAGCCCTCCTCTGATCCCAGAGCAAACCACCAAAAGCCCCGACACTCACACGCTCATCCGCTACGTCCACAGCAGGACCAGCACGCTCAAATCCATGTGGGCCTACATCGTGATCGGCTGCTTCGTCTTACTCACCTCCTTCCTCTTCTTCATCCTCTTCTCTCGCGGCAGCAGGTCGCGGGAAAAAGCTCGCTCTGTTTCAGGGAAGCCTCTGGTGGCCAAACACCACAGGGCGCTCATCATCCTGCTCTTCTTCTTCTTCTTTGCCTACGTGGGGGCCGAAGTGGCGTACGGCTCCTTTATCTTCACGTATGCCAAAGACTACGCCAGCATGCCTCAGGCTCAGGCCGCCGGGCTCAACTCTCTGTTCTGGGGCACCTTCGCCGCCTGCAGAGGGCTCGCCATCTTTTTCGCGGCGTGCATGTACCCGGCCACCATGATCCTGCTCAGCCTGGTGGGCTCCACCGTGTCGTCGCTGCTCCTCTGCCTCTTCAGCAGGGAGCGAGCTGCGCTGTGGATCTGCACCGGGCTCTACGGGGCGTCCATGGCCACCACCTTCCCCAGCGGTATCTCCTGGGTGGAGCAGTACACCACAGTGACAGGCCACACGGCGTCGGCATTCGTGGTCGGTGCGGCGCTGGGTGAGATGGTTCTGCCTGCTCTGGTGGGTTTCCTGCTGGGGAAGTTTCCGGACCACCCCTTGCTCATGTACCTGGCTCTCATCACCGCCACCTGCACCTCCATCCTCTTCCCCGTCATGTTCAAACTGGCCACAGCCCCCAGCGGTCAGAGCAGGAAACCCCGCGCAAGGGGACGACCCGACACGGACGACAGCGAGTTCCGTCAGGCGCTTCTGGACTCAGGAGCCAACGAGGAGGAGGAGGACGAGGAGGGGGAGCAGGAGAACGAGGCGGATCAGTGGAACGACGCAGACTTTGAGGTGATCGAGATGGACGACGCATCCAGTCTCATCAGCTCGCCGAGCAAAGAGCCCTCTCCTCCTGACGTCACGGGGCTCACGGCGGGCTCAGCTGCATCCAGCGCCCAGTTTACAGAACCCACAGGAGGGTTCTCTGACACGGTGTCTCTGGTGGGAGACTCCCCCCGACGCAAACTGCTGCTCTCTCTGGACAGAGAGAAGAAAGACTGAGAGCCCCCCCCTCCCGCTGTGATGTTTCTACAGAGAGTTTACAGACAGTGACAGAAACTCCTCAGGTGGTTGTGAACACCTTTCTGGCTTTGGTAGGATTCAGTGCCTTGCTCAAGGGCACACAAGCAGAGAGGACAGAATGACCCAGGGAGAGTCGTCCTCCGTCGTTCCTCCATCCTGCTGCCATAAACAGAGTTTTTAAAATGTGATTTGATTTTGCACTTTTCTGTGACGACGTCCTCAGATGGAAACGCGACAACCGCAGTTTGAAGCATTTTTCTTCTTGTTGCACTTTTTTGTAAAGATCAGATTCTCGATCGTCTCATCTTGTCAGTTTAATCATCTTTTTCTTTTTCTGGTTGTGCTGAGGGATGGACAGACATTTAGAGGGGGTGTTAGGTTATTTCAGTGCTCTATCTCACTTTCCTGTTGCTTAACTGAACAGATGATGTGAAGGAGTCTCGGTGTGTGATCTGACTCTGATGGTTCGGTTTGTTTCTCTTCCTCAGGCATGAAGCTCAAACAGAGAAACCCTGAGTCCTGACGTCAAACTGCTTTTGTTTTCAACTCCATTTAACTCAGACTGATCTGACTGCAGTGTTGGGCGATAAAACATTAAAGTAATAACATTACTTCTTCTAGAAACAAGTCGTGTAACAAATAATTCTTGAGCTTCCAGTAATAATACTACAATAACTCATTGCTCCCTTAATGTTATCATTAACCTGCTAATGATTTTAAGTACAACACTTGCAGATTTAGTTTGTTGCGAATATCAGCTAAGTCGCTAAGTTGCTTGATGGTTGCCAGGTATGCTGTTTTCTTGCAGAATTGTGCATCTTTTTTGGCACTGTGGGTAGATGATTTTTGACCAATGTGCTTATCTTTAAATGATTAATGGACCAGTGCTTACACAGCACTTTTGTCGTCTTTCTGACACCTCTGATCTCTCTCACCCATCCACACCACATTCACACACTGATGGCAAAGAGACTGCGATGTTAGGAGCCATCAGTTGAAGCTAATACATTCATACCCACTCACACACCACTAAACAACAGTGGGAGCAATTTGGGGTTCAGTGTCTTGCTCAAAGACACCTCAGCATGTAGCTGCAGGAGCTGGACTTGAACCCTTGACCTTTTGATTCTGACAGAGAGGTGACGACTGTACCACTGAGCCGCCCTTTACCGTTGTTGGCAACCCTAACTAGCTTTAAAGTTGGAGCAGTACATGTTTACAATCAGTGGCTGGAAATTCGCCATGGTAACAGCAATATCAGTGAAGGCTAAATAATTTGAGAAACAGCAACGTGCTCATTGGTAGACTAATCCAGCTAAATGAAGGTTCTAAAACTTTGTTTTTAAATGTTTTCAATGGGTGATTCACCCAGCAGGGGGTCACTGGCTCCCAGCACCATTGTCACTGGGGGTCACAGATTCAACCCTCGTTCTTTTTTCCCTAAATGAAGCAGTTTGAGATGAATTCAGTGTTTCTCTGACGCTTTGAGCCAGTCTGTGTTTTTACTGGTGATCCCTGAAAAGTCACCTTGAGCCAAGTAAAGACAGTGGTCACATCACTGAATGACAGATGTCAGGTTTTGATATGTAGGATTTGTCTTTGTTCAGTCTTGTCTTCATTGAGCGGGACAGTGAACAAGAGACGTGACAAAGAGCGAAGACGTGGAGCAGGATGTTGAGCAGCACTTTAGTGTTACTAGGATTAAAAAGATGAACTCTCCCTGGTTTAAAAACATCAGACTTGAAGCATTTTGTGAAGTTTACAGCTCATTCTGCTGATGCTCTGTGTGAAATGATGTCTGTAACAAAGATCCTTCTGACAGAAACAGGTGTGTGTGTGTGTGTGTTTACCTGGATGCTGACAGTAGATTCAGAAGTTGTCTCCTGCTCTGATCTCTTTGGTTTCTTTGAACTGAATCACGAACTGACGAGATTTTCATACATTAACTTTTTATTATATCAATCTCAAACCTCCACCCACAGCAACGTCCATTAAAAAGAAAGAAAAACACCTCCTTCATCTTCATATCTTTACATTTTTACAAACACACAGGCCCTGTGTGCAGCTGTCAGAGGGGCTGGGGGTCAGTCTGAACACAATCTGATGTTTTTTTCTTTTGCACAAAAACGTACACAAAGCCATGACCACACGAGGAAATAATACTCTTCATGACATAAATTATCAAAATACAGTATTGCAACAGTCCCAGGTGATTTAAAAACTGAAATGTTTCCAGTTCAAACACTCGAGAGAGAGTGAAGAGTCAGATTTGTAGAGGTCCAGGTCAGAGAGAGGGTGAGCATCCTTTCACTGCCGGACGGAGCTTCTTTTCTGTAACGCTAATGCACAGTGAGAGTATCCATGGAGCTGTACAGGTATTTACAAAAAGACTGCAGAGGATATAAAAGTAGTGGAGAGTGAGTTAGTGGTTCAATGTCGTCTGTTTGAAGGAAGCTCCTTAAAAAGCCACAACAGGAAACTACAGTCACGTCTGCGTCAAACAGCAGATTCACTCAGCCCGGAGCAGCTAATGCAGATGGCAGCAAACAAGCATGAAGACAAACGCGAGGGGGAGGGAGAGGAGGAGGAGGAGGGGAGGGAGGGGGTGAGGGGGCACGACTCCCCTCGGCGTCTTCCAACAGACAGAAATACTGAACAACATTTACAGGATGAGGGTCGATCAAAGCACCGTTTAAACATTTACAACTGAACAGACGATGACACACGGGGCGCAGAGGAAGAGGAGAAAAGAGAGGAAGGGGGGAGGCAGCAGGTAGCACCAAGTCAGAGGAGCTCCGGGTCCAGGAGCCAATCAGAACTGCTCCAGCAGCTGTCGGAGGTAGGGGGCCTTGGAGAGCTGTCTGTGGACCCGGGACAGCTTGTAGAGGACGGGACAGTCCAGAGACACACAGGGCACCTGACGCTCTGCACAGCCGCTGCAGTTCCTACAGATCTGAACACACAGATTAAAAAAATATAAGTGAAGAAATGTTTGACAAATATACTCCAAAACATCAGAAATCAAAGTCTTCTTCCTGCCGCTCAGCTCTGGTGGTGTTTCATCATGAGACCACGGACTCTGTGTCAGGAGTTAGACCGAACAGAGATGAGGAAATGATTCTCAGGCTCAGAGCGTCACTGTGGGAAGAGTTACCTTGTTGCATATGTTTTACCAGGTCGTTAGCAACCCATTCAACATACGCAATATGATGTTGTCAAAGTATAAACAGTAACGCCTTTGTCAAACATCAGAGCGCTTCATCGTCTTATAATGCTTTGACTCTTCACATTTCAGCCACTAAGTTTGTTTTACAGTTTCCTTGACCATCAAAACGTAATCAGTGAAAGAATCACTTGGATAGCGATCACATATGGGACGTTTTACCTGTTTGGGGTCATTACGCCACATTCTTAGCCCGCACCCTGAATATTCACTCTCCTTTCCACCAGAAGAATCCAGAGTTCAAACTTATCAAAAGTGTTGTTTCTTTACATTATTCCAAGCGGTGAAATTTCTCCTGTAAAGTCTGTTGTGTCTGTCTGCCGTGTTCATTTTAAAACAACAGCAGCTTCACAGTCCTCAAAGTGCATTTCCTCCTCAATGTGAAATCTGGCAAAGCTGGGTATGTTTGTTTTCCTTAAGGTTCTAGCTACAAGAAATAAAACCCCTGACTTCGCTGTTTTCTGTTGAGTTTTCATCCAAGGACAGCTTGTGATAGACAACACACACTCCCTGCTAGACTGGCCGATGCATGAAAGCTTTATTAGAGCTGTTTCCTATTTCTTGCCGTGCGTCTTCATTTACATTCATGGAAGAGGTACAATGCATGACTGGGAACTAAAATTTCATGATTTTTGCCAAAACTTTTCATGAAGAGAGCAAAGTTGGCTTAAAAGAGCACACTGAGCACTGATGAAGCTGGTTTTGTTAACACAGAGTATTTGGGCGAGAGCGTGGACTGAGTACAACTCTGCCTGGTGGTTACCTGAGATTAAAAACTCTCCAACTCATACATGGTTTGCCTAGAAAGCTCAAATTTCACCCAGATGTAGTGGATGTCTTATGTCTGGCATGAAGCATCTTGAAGTTATTGATTTTCAAAAGTGGGTACAAAAAATAAAGAGAAAGGTGTTATAGCAGCATTTATCCTAATGTGAACTTTAGCCACTTATAAAAACATGATGTTTTCTGAAACTGGAGACATTAATCTCTCAAATGAGGTGTTACTGATGGATTTTGACCTTTTGCTTCTTCAGTCATAAGCTTTGAAATCTTGTAATGGCTCAGGGTTGGAAACAGAGCAGAGTCACATGATAACAGACTGGATTATTTTGAAGAACCAAAACTGCACATAAAGCAATTGTGACATTTAGAGCTGACTACTGAATGGAGCAGCTGTGTTTTAGGAAAATTTTTTATAAATGTGTAGGTTTTCTTTTTGACATTTTAAGATCCTGAAGGAGTATCATGTCACTCATACCCCCCCCCCAGACTCTCACCTTCAGCAGCTGGTCCTGCTGGCCCTCCCACTGCCTCATGTCCTGGTGGAGAGTGACGGCCACTCTCTGAGGCTCGGCGCGGCATCGCGAGCACACGCCCAGCTGGGTCAGCTCGTCACACACGGGGCAGTGGAGCGTGGTGAAGTACTGAGAGATGGTTCCTTTCCTGCCCCCTTCCTCTCCACCCAGAGCTGAGGAGCAGGATGCCTTTTGCACCTGAGGGAGAAGTCAGGAAATAGAGTCAAACTGTGAACATGATGTGAAAAATGATACATTAAGTCTTGCTTGAATTCTGGATTTATAGACCAGATTTATTTTCTGCTTCTCTGATGACGTCAGCCTGGTGTGTTAAAAAAGGTACAAATTGAATCTAACAAGAACAAAACTCTGTCTTTTTCTTAACATGCTGTTATGAACTGCCAAAATAACATTTTACTGCCAGTTTACTCTGTTTTATGCAGCTCTAATCTCACTAAAGTGTTCATTTATTGTCAGGCTGTTCTCAGCTCCTCCAGCAGGTGGCGTGTGTGCTCTGTAAGAGTGAACATCAGTGTTGACACAAAGACTGAGGCAGCAGCAGCTCCACAGTTTGATGAGACTCATTCGATCCTCAGCAGGAAGCAGCGCAGAGATGTTCTCCACATCCTTTGTTCTCTTTCTCCTCAATAAATGGGGGCTTTTATTTTGACGGGAAAGGAAACAAACTAACCACCAGCCTCCACCTCAAGCTGATTGTAATCAAAGAAACTGTTTTGAATCAGATTGATTCTTTCACACACACAGAGTGAGACTGAGAGCTGACTCAAACATCAAACTCCTCTCTGACTCACCCTGGGCAGCTCCTGGTACCAGCTGAACACGTCCACGCCAATCAGCTGGAACATGCGGGCCAGCGGCGGCAGGATCTGCTTCGTGATGTAGTAAGTGGCGTTTAGGCGGAGACTGGCGTCCTGAAGCACCTCCATCGGCCGACGCACCAACTGGATAAGGGGAACGCCGGGCATCCCATACACCACCACGTAGGGCACCCGCTCCCCCACCCGGGGCTCCAGACGACGGTCGTACGCCATCATCCTCCTGTGAGAGGACAGACAGGATCAGGATGTTTGATGAAGTCAGACGTTCAGGTGGAAACAAGCAAAGAGCACAAAGTTCTGCTCAACAACCATGATTCATGTTTCTGCTGCAAACACAGCTCCACACATCAGAGAAGAATCCTGCTGCTCATGAATGAGGCGGAATATTTCTCTCTGAAATCACAGCTTTCCTCCATCCATTAAGAGCTGGGTTGCCTAGCAACAGACTCAGGTACTGTACATGCAGCCAGACAATGAAGCGCTGTGAGGAGGGAGTAATTGGATTCACACCGACTACTGTTACTGTAGTTCACACGGAGCGCTCGCTCTCTCTGCTGCCCACACACACACACATACACACACACACACACACAAAGACACATCTCTCGGTGTGCAGACTGAAAAATAAAATAAAGGCGCAGGGAAGAATAAACAAGCTGAACATTTGAGAATGAGGTCGCAAAGTTTTCTGAACCAGAGCATGTGTGATGAGGAGCAGGCTTAAAGAACAGTTCTGATTGGCTGTTTGTATGAAGAGCAAAAGCAGGAGGAGCGACAACACTTTTCTATGATTTCTTGAGTTGTAAACACTGCGGCTTACAGGAAAGGATGCTGTCTGCGGATTATGATGGGCCGCTAAGAAGCATCACAGCAATGACCATAAAAAACCTGACCTTCAGGTTAAGGTCTTTGCACATTGAGTCAGTTTTTCTTTCCAAAACTGATGCACGACAGTTGAAAAAGGCATTCGGTCCCATTTTATATCAGTCATGTTTGCACGTTGAGACTGGAACTTTCACCCGTCTTTATTTTTTACAGGACAGATTTGATTTTCTGCAGTTTTTATCTGTCCAGGTCACTTTGATTGATCAGGGGCACCATGGGCTAGTTCTAACTTAATATTATCACATGTACCGACTCGTTTCCTGTAAATCCTGGCTGTTTGGATGATGAATGAAGATGTGTGTGTATGTGTGTGCCTGCTGTCAGCTACAGCTCAGGATCAATTGCTTTGTTGAAATTGGTGTTTTTCTTTTTAAGTGTGTGGTGCCAGTAAAGCAAAAAGTGGATCAAACTCGACCACTGACATCCTTAAATACACCTGGATGTGATCTGGATGAGCTCCTGATTTCTTTTTCTTTACTCAAGTAGAGAAAGAACTACAAAATTATTGTCTGTGCTTGATGATTCCATTTCTCTCATGCTCCAAAAAACATTTGAAAATAACGGACTGTGTGCAAAGGCTTTTAAGGAACAGACCTCTGCTGCTGGGTGAGGAAATGTTTGTTGTTAAGAGCCCAGTTTAGGGCCTATATAACAGTTTCACTTTTCTTCACACACAAACACAGAGATGCTCAACAGGCTTCTCCACTTCTCAGGGGAAGTCAAACAAACTTGATGAACAGAGGAGTGAGAGACAATTTTACAACATTATTTATACCATTGCTGCAGGTCTGAAGAGCAGCATGTTGATCATGCTCTTTGTTCCTACTTCTGAATGCATTAGGAGACAAAACTGGTCTGATGTGATTTGTGCTTCATCAAAAGTAAAACAATGAAAGTTTAAAATCTTTAGTTTGGCTCCTTTGTGCTCAGATAACGCACACACTACCTGACAAACTTGGAGTGAGGCACACACCTGAGGCACTCACTCAGTGCACTTCAGTCTGGTCTGTACTGATAAAGTTCTGAATCTCAGTCAGTTTTTCTGTCAGCTGACTCTGCAGGCAGCTTTAAGCTGAACACGACCAGTGAACTGAGTTTGAGCTTCATTTTTTATTGTTGTTCCTTGAATAAGTTCATACAGACTTTGTTTTTCTCATGTTCTTGATCCTCATTATTTCTGAGGATCTGCATCGTTTCTCTCTCTCTCTCGTACACTCACCTGGTGAGCTCCAGGGCGGGCACGCAGGCCCCCGGGCGGTACGAGCCGCTGCCTCTGTACTCCTTTGCAAAGGTGAGATCCTGCATGCTGGCCCGGCCGTCCAAGACCTTCACACACTGATGCTGCACGTACTGCTTCACCTGGCTGATGTCACGAGTCTCAAACAGCAGCTTAATGGAGCGCTCCAGGATCTGAGGAGACACAGACAGAGATGAAAGAATTAACAGGAGAGAAGAAGAGTAAAGATCTAATCAGAGAGTCCAGTGGGGAAAAGTGCAAAACATTAGACTTAAAGTTAAGAACACAATTATCCTCTGACACAAACTTCAGGGTTCATGAAGAATAAAATCAACATCAGACAAAAAGTCTGTTTAATCTGAGTGAATCATAATTAGAGATGGAAACATCAGGAGAAACTCTTTGACTCTGCAGCGCGCAGACACAAAAGCAGCCTCTCCTCTCCTCTGATTGACATGAGTGGAGCTGTCTGAGTGAGCGAGAGCGGGAACAGGAGCAGGCCGGGCTCTGATTGGTGGAGAGCGTCGTGAATCAGGAGGGGAAGGGGGGGAGAAGGAGGGTTGGTTTGCCTGTTACCTTGGAAACAGCGGGGCAGCCGTCGCGCCGCACCGTCTCGATCCCTTTAGCATCAAACACCGGCTCCTTCTGGTCCAGGCTCTCGTACATGTAGCCCACGTAGCGCTTCTTAGTCTGGAGCACACAGGGCAGGTACACCTGGATGGACACACACACACACACA
>RPOG01000976.1:0-201028 GCA_008086565.1 Thalassoma bifasciatum | reverse complement strand
ACCGTAAATACAAGTATGACTCATATGATCATCACTCTGCCCACATCATCAACCAGAAATAACAGCTGCTAATGAGAGCAGCAGCTCATGAGAGGGCTAAAGGGACAGTCCACCCCAAAACACAACTTCACTTACCTGCTGATCTGAGCCTTAAAGCTTTAGTTACCGTGCTCTTTGTTTACTCTTTCACACAGCTAAGGTTGCACTGTTTTTTCTGTGGTGTATTATTCATTTAAAACTTTGTAAAGGCCGAACATGATGCACATAAGAAATATTACAGGAGCTTTTGTGAGAATAAATGGCTAAAAATGCTACATTAATAAGGGTTGTAAAAGTTGCCAGATTTAATGTTCTCTCTCTGAAAAGGCTGTTAGTGCTTTTGCAGAATCTAAAGACCTGTTTCCACCATGCAGTTCAGTTCATTTCGTCTCAGTCCTGCACGTTTCCTCTGACTAACACTGGAACAAGTCCTTAATTTAACAAACGGTTATCCCACTTTTTGGTACCCTTCTGTTGGGTGCGATATTTTCAAGAAGAATAAGATTGGAGCATTGAAGGTGTGTGCTGTCAGTTATTAAAAAAATGGTATCAGCAGGTCAGGCTTTTCAAAAATCAGTGATCGCAGCACACGAGCATCATCAACGTTTTTCAGAATCACGCAAGTATTGTAACACTTTGCCTTCAGTTTGTTTGTCTTCTTCCTTTTTGTTGGACTATTTGGTGGTTTCAACAATCTGAAGGTGCATTATATTATATATATTATTATATATTATATAACCCACTGGGCTGTGGAGCTGAATACATCAAATGTAAACTGGCAGCATGGCGAAGGAGAAGCAGAGCTGGTAGGTAAGTTATACTGAGTAAAAGAGGCAGCGTGGACCGGGCATGGCACTGAAGTACGACTGCTATGATAAAGAACCTGAAACGTAAACACCTTGGGCTCATTGATGAGGGGGCAGGGGCTCCAATACCCTAATCTGCTTCTTTTACATGCTGTGAAATGAATGGTTTGTCTCTTAAAACTCATCTTGACTTTGTGTTACATCATGTATGTCGCCTTGTTTAGAAAATGGCATCGCAAAAATTGTGATCTGATGCTACAGTGACACATAACAATGCAACCATAGCCGTTTTCTAACCTTTTGGTTGTGTTTTGGGGTGAAGGAAGCCTCTAATTATGCTTTTTTAACATGCATGTATATGTAAAACCAACCAACATATCTGAGCACCTGCAGCATTATTACGCTCTTCATGTTACATTTATATAAAATGTTAAGGACAAATACTTTCCTAAATGTTTCTGCATGTGTGTGAATAAACCCTGGAGAGGATTTGAGAGTTAACAACCAGAGCAACAGGATTAATTCATAATATACAGCTTAGTCCAAACGAATCACTCTTACTGAAGAAAACAGAGTCATGATGTCAGTTGGTGAGTGCGAATGAATGTTCAGCTCATTTTGACCTTATTTTCTCTGCTCTGAATTTAATCGCCTGGATGAGACGGAAATTAATACTCCAACTGGGGCGGGTTATTTTAATAACTGATTGCTCATGTCTGTCGTCTGTATCCAAATATAAATCCTGACTTAACTCAAGGATGAAATCATAGGGTTAAACAAATTTAATGTTTGTTAAAAGGTGAAAAATATCAAAAGGAACAACATTTCTAATGATGTTGAGAACGATGATTTTTACATACAATACACACTCTATAGGGGTACTTTCAGGTTCTTTTGTATTATAACCATGTTTTTAAATCCTTATTATTATCAAAGGTGAGGGGTCTTGTTATTATTATTTAACCCCTTAATGATAAAAACAGGATTTTTTGATATGCAAAATTATCTTATTACAACTCTTAGATACTTTATTTTTCTGACATTTTTGATTTCACATTTTTTTGTGTATGTGAAAATGATCGAGTATAAGTATTTACTGAACTCTTCTTATTTTGTGGATCTGTAGAAAGTCTGAATAGTTGTTATACCTATTTTTCAGAAACTAGCTTTATTATTTACGTAAATTACTGAAAAAACACTAAAAAAAATATTCGCTATAGTTGCAAAAAATCTAGTTTTTGATGCTTGATAATTTTTCTATTTTTTTTTTTTTACCCAAGTCTGTAATTCTGCAGGTTAAATGGTTAAAACAAAAATAGTTTGATGGACTACGTTAATTTTAAATATCGTTTGAATCTATTTAACTCTAATCAGATTTAAATAAAATTAAAAATAAGGGAAAAAAGCGGGAATTCTCCTCAAGTATTAATGTGCATTGCATTTTTAAGCAATAACATGATTATTATGAATCTTAAATCTGGGACCAAATAAAAACATGTTGTAGTTTAACGCTAACGTCACGTTGTTCGCTAATAAACACGAGATCGTTCAATGAGCAGCGACGCAAACAAAGAAACATTTCCAAGGCAGTAAAAACACACAAAAAAGAAGTTAATTTGTAGATAATAAGTGATTAAAATGAAAACCTGCTCCTAAAAGCATCACTTTGTGCCTCACACGCTGTTAAAGCAGCTAAAGCTTCAGCTAATGAGCTACATCAACATCAGTTATTAGCATCAGGAGCTAATCTGAGCTTAAATGCGTCAGAAAGTGAACTCACCTCGACTCATCGGAGATGTTCCGGACAAACAAAGACGTGTTTGGGGGCCTCATGTATCTGGCCATAAAGTTTAACTCAATCACAAGAAGAAAATATTTAAGACTGAAAATCTGCAGCTAAAGAATGTGTTGCGCATGCGCAGGGAGAAGGCGCCTTTCGTCTCTTGTTCTCAGACAAAAAACCAGCGAAGAGGAACAAACAGCGCCGCCACAGCGCCCCCAGCGGCCACAACTCCACCTACAACAACCAGGTTTAAATCAATACAGCTCTGGAAAAAAAGAGACCACTGCAAAATTTCAGAAATCAGCATCTCTACTTATATGACAGTCATTGTGTTGCCGTGTCTGTTGAATTCAAACACAAGCTCACCTGTTTTTACCTGTTTCTACCTAATAAGGTACTGATGAGGTGATCACCTGAAACAAACCTTATTTAACTAGGAAATGTATAAAAAACATTGCTTTGGTCATTTCTCTCCTCTGTAAAAAACTGCTGGAGAACATGAGAGATGTTATGGCAAATCTGGGTTATTCTACCAAATGTTGATTACTGAATACTTCCTACGTTAAAACATTAGTAATTTTTTGTTTAAAATTGAATATGAGTGTGCGTGGTTTTTTTTTTTTTGCATTATTTGAAGTCTGAAAACAGTGTTGTTGTTTTGTTTTTTTTGTTTTTTTTGTATTTTGACCATTTTTCATTTTCTGCAAATAAATGTTCTAAATCACAATATTTATAGATGGAATTTGGGAGTCATGTTGCCAGTAGTTTATATACTAAAAAAATGTTTATTTTACTCAAACAAATACCTATAAATAGCAAAATCTATAAACAGCAGTTGTTAAGTTGTGACAATATGTCAGAAGCCTTTGTGCTGGAATAGTTTTACATTAGGGTGACGATGATATTCTGGAAAACCAAAGAGAGGACCCTCTACCAAAGTTGACAAAGTAGCTCCATAACCCAAACATTTATTTAGAACAGTCCCTCTCTATTTGAGGTGAAAATTTTGTACATGTATTAAAGCCGATTTCTGCCAGTTAAAAATAACAAAATGGAAAAACTGGCTTTCTTGATATTTCTCCTTTTTTTAATTAAAAAAAACTTGAGATACGAAATTTCAACTTTTGCACCATAATTCTGACTATTTATGTCAAAATTTTGACTAGTCCCTCAGAATTCTGACTGATTATGAAGTAAAGTAATATAAACTTTGGATATTGGAGACTGAAGATGGGAATTCTAAGAGCATCATTTGTCTAAAAGTGTTGCATTTTTTGTGTGTGATTCGCGTCTTATCCTAACTCTCAGTGCTCTTTAACACATGATACTGTGCCTGGACTGAAATTCATAATAAAAACAAACATTTTGTGTCATTTTATCACTGGAATTTATTCAGATCAAAGCCTGTATCAGGACTTATTTGATTCATGTTATTCCCAAATGGACGTCTGCTTGAAGCTGGTCGAGGGTTCACAAGCTTCCAGGTGTTAATCAGACACGTTTGCTTTTGGAGATGAAAGTCACGGGACCAGCGGTCATTGTCTGCGACACAGAAAGAGAAACATAAATAAATAAAAAAAACCTCACACTGTGTTTTTGTAACAGATCAGAGACAGAGATAAAGCTGCCGACCTCGACCATCTCGTCCCCGTGGATCTCACGGACTGATGTGAACTTCTCAGACTCAGTTATCAGCTTCCCATTCTCCTCCCTGACAGTGCACTGGCAAACACACACACACACACACACACACACACACACACACACACACACACACACACACACACACACACACACAAAATATGTTTGGACTTTTTTTGCTACTTATACTGGGTGTAAAGACCAAAACTTCATGGTCTTTTCGGCCCCAGTAGCAACACAATTACACTTTAACAATGAGACTAATCATAAAACCAAACTACGCTATGGTATATTTCCCATATAAATGTAAATTGCTGCACAAATAACTTTCATTGTTCTTTAAATTTCTGTATAAAACTTGTTAAACCATCTTACATTTAAAAAGCCTAAAATCAAAAGCAAGTGTTTATATCTTACTCTTAATATAAAACACATTTAACTGTCAATTTTCAGAAACACGTCTTATTTCAAGCTACTAAAGGACAAAAATGATGTCTAAATTACTTATAATGAGTAAAAAATAAAAGCTAATGGGGTTAGAAAAACTTGCTTGTCAAATTTCATGAAATTAGAATGATGTCTTAAAACAAGAAGCTTCTTTTTCCTACCCCACTGGTAGATTATTTTTTCTCGTTACATGCAATTGAGACATCATTTTTGTCTTTAAGTAACTTGAAACAATACATTTTCTGGACTGATCTGACAGGTGTGGCTCATATAAAGTCTAAATCTACATTTTTTCCTAAAAATTAGACATAAACACTTGGTAAGATTTTAGTTTTGCAGTGTAACATGTCTCTAAGGTAAATCAAGGTGGTTTAATAATTTCTCCAAAGTTAAATCATTCATATCTGCCAATCTCAAAAAAATAGTTGTCTTTTTTTATCTAAAGAAATATCTTTAATTTAATTTACCTTAAACTTTCTCCCATCCACAGCAGTCATCTCCGTCTCTTTCCCGATGGTGAAAGAGTGAACTTTGGTGACGACAGGAGTTTTTATGGTGCAGGTGAAGTTTTCACCGCTCTGCTCTATCACAATCACTGGTTTGTTGTCCTTTCGCATTTTCACCATCATTTCAGGAGCACCTTTAACATATGAAAATTCAAAATACTCAGTAATGATCACATACTTTCAAAGAAAACACACCCTGTAATTATTTTTCTTCTATTACCGATTGTTCTTAAGAAATCCTCAACATTTTCTTCAGAATAAACCTGCCAGGTGCCACTGAAGTCCATGTCTGCTTGTGATGCTTGCCTGAGGGTGTTTGTTGTTCTTCATGTCATAACCCCATCACACACACACACACACACACACACACACACACACACACACACAAACACACACACACACGGCTGGTTGGCATGTCAGGGACTCCAAACTCCCTGTTATTTGGACTGTAGTTTCCGCTGAGAGCCACAATGGAGAGATCTTTACAGGCCACAGAAATAGAAACTTAGTAACGTGGATGAAATGACACCAGATTCACCCACAACAACATTTTCATCCTGTGCTTAGGCAATAATTCACCTTTTATTTCAGGCAGGTATTAAAGCTTGTCTTCATTTGCAACATTCACAGACATTTTTTTCTTCTTGAAATATAAAAATACTTCGACTGGTGAACATACAGGAGGCAGAAACACTGGTAACACTTTACTTTACATGTCTGCAAATGTCATAGGAATCGGGTAATAATTAGACAATCTTCTTAAAACTCATTATTTGAAATTACCCTAAAATATCTGACAGCTGGGTGAAAATGAGTAACTGTTTTGTTCAGTTTCTTTGACATTTTCTCCAGATTCAAGGTCAGTAGTTAAAAATTAGTGAAAGATTTATAGCTAATTGTGGACCTAACTTAATATTACTCAAAATGCAGTCAGTAAATCAGCTCCTATTCACCACCATCTTCTCTGGAAACAGAAGAATATAACTACATAGGGATTTTAGGACAGGTCTCCATACTTTTTGTGCTGAATTGTGATTTGCTATAAAAGAAAATATACACTAATTGTCCCCTTCTTAACTTGAAATTCAGAGGAAGTTTCAAAGAAGTTGAACAAAACAGTTACTTGCCTAAAATTAAATTTGGACGCTGTTTCAAAGAAGTTACATGCTTGTTTACACCCAATTATCATAAAATTTAGAGAAAATTCCAATGAATAATAACAAAAGTTGTATAATTATTCCCTAATTTGTAGACCGGTAAAGTAAAGTGTTTCAGGAACATTTTAAGGCAAACATTCAGGCAGTTCAGCGCTTTGAGGAGCAGATACGACAAAGGTGACTCTGAGCAAACTCAGGTACGTAAACACAGACACGTCAAGCTTCCTCTGGAATACTTTGAAGCTTTTTGACGTCAAACGAACACAAAACAAATACATTTTAAGCCGACGAACATTGAAGAACAACAGAGGAAAAGGTTTGTTAATACTGAGCCGTGGTGCAGTCCCTGAGAAAACACTGACCAGTCATGCAGCGACGTTAAATACAGGGCTAAAGCTTTTTTTTTACTGCAGAAGAAGATTAGGGCCACTGGTAAAAATATATATGTGTATATGGTCGAATATATACAAATATATTCTATTACTAACATTTTTGTTGACTTTTTCCCAGAATTCTGACTTTTTTTCTTGGGATAATTAACATGAAAATTTCAAACCTTTGTTTTTTCTTGTGTTACCAGTGGCACCTGTCTTCATCTGCAGCTCACACACCTCTCTTAAACAATATTTGCAATTTTCTTTTCTTACATTTAGGATGATTTTAACACTTTTGGAACACCAGGTTTGTGCTTTTTGTCTCTGTCTTTACTCAGTTTAGATGAGTTTAGAAGAGTCACATGATGGATGACTGTTTTTATGCGCTGATACCAAAATATATGAGGGATTGAAGCATGTATATTTCTTAGCTCAAACTATTTTCATAGAGAAATTCGACAATGATACGTCCAGATTTGGATGTTACCAAAATAAAGGCACCGGTAGTAAACTTTGTATTCATCTCAACATGTAGATGAAAGCAGATACTGATATAGGCTTTAGAATATATGTAAACTGTAGTTTTTTTTTATTTTTATCTTCTTAATTCCAAATATTGGGCTTAGAGGTGCTACACTCCACCTGTCTGGTGCTTCAAGTTTGTTTAAACTCCTTCTTTAAAGATACTGGCCTCTTATAAGACACGAAATACGAACACTTAAGTCACTTTAAATATATCATGAGATACCAAAAGCTGAGTCGTGCATGCTTTGGTGATGTGTTGCAGGAAAGACGTTTTTGTAAATTGACTGAAAAAGCTCCTGTGCATGTGCTCGTATCACGGAACAAGTAACACTTTTGGCAACGTGGATTCATAAATATGAAGCTTTGCAACGACTCCCATGACTGCAGGAGGAGCAGACTACATGAATCTGTAAACATGTTTTTGTTTTTTTATCACGAGCGTCCGGATCTGTCCTCCTCCTCCTCCTCCTCCTGGTTTGGGCCGGGGTCACTCAGACACCGTGGAAGCTTCTGTGGCTGCTCCCCCTGCTCCTCCTGCTCCTCCTGCTCGTCTGAAACCGTCTCCCTCTCCTCCTTGGCCCCGGTTGCCCTCTGTGCTTCTCTCTGATTGGCTCTCTGGGGGGATTCCTTCAATGCGCCGACAGCGTCTGGAGCGCTGGGGAAAGGCCGAGCCGTGAGGCCCCCCGGGCTCTCGCTGTCATCGTATGTAAATACCTGGTTTTCTGAGAGACACAAACAAGAAGCTGCTGAGAGAAATCTGACAGGAAATTCATGACTTATTCAACAGAAATGAAAGAGAGATGAAAAAAACATCAGGTAGATGACAGTGTATGGTGAACAGGTGGTTATACAGAGTTTCTGCTCACCCTGTGGGGATTTGGTTTGTTTAACTCCTAATCCACAAAACATTATCTTCCTGATTATTACAGGGCTAACAAGTAAAAACACAAATGTTACTTTATCAACCTTTAGACTCTGACAGAGGATCATTTCTTTGATTTCAAAACAGTTTGGAAATTCATAAATTTGGTTCATAAACTAAGCTCACAAACACTTCCATGTTTTTGTGTCTCATCCAGCAGTCCTGCAAATGGGCAAAATCACTAAAAATTAATATACAAACACATGAAAAACATTCAAAGACACATCTTTAAAAATAATGCACAGGGTGTGAAGTTGTAAAGTCCTGTTTCAACTCAATTCAAATCAATTTATTCGATTAGCATTTAAAGACCACCCACAACAAATACATTATAGATTCAAATATCACATGATGGTTGAAGCTAATTGAAAGGATTAAGCTTATGCTTGTTTTGCCTACCTGTTTTGCAATAAATAAATAAATAAACTTAATCAACTTGATTACATGGTCTGAGTAACACCATAAGTTTTCTAAATGGAAAAAAGATATACATTTTAACAACATGTTACAGTAGTAAGAATAAACTGATAAAATCCTTAACAATATTACAACCAAACACAACCTTTGATTCACTTTGAGTATCAGCTGATCATTTATTATATTTTTAAAGAATCATCATCACAGTGTCGACTTGGTAAGATAAGTTACCTACAAACACAAACTAGATGCACTAATACAAACTTATTGGTAGATGTTTAATATATGTTTAGGTTAATAAAAGTGATAAATTATTACCATAACTTTTAATGTTCTTTTTTTACTTTTTAATATTTCTTATCTATAAAAAGTGCCTCATTTAGTTCAAATATAATCCCTGTGTTTGAAGAATAGTTATAATAACAATAATAATAATACATTTTATTTATAAAGCACTTTTCTGGACACTCTCAGACGCTTCACAGAGGATAAAAGCAACAAGTATGATAACTCAATAAAAGTAATAATAAAACCAAAAACAAGAATAAGACAAAACAAAAATGATGGCTAATAATAGGATCAAATCAGTGACTTTGCACTGACCTGCTTCGAAGCAGACTTTCCTCACAGGCGGCGTTTCCTGACGGTTCGCAGGGACGGTGAGGTAGTGGCTCATCTGAAACAAAACAAAACTTTTAAAATCCAAACTCATGACTGATAACTGCGATGATGAAATTCAGGATTAATAGACGTTTCATCTCACCCTCCTCTCCATCTCCACCCTCTGTCTCCTGAAGCGCATTTCGCTCACGTTGTCCTCAAACGGGTCCATGAACAGGTCATGGCGGCTGTAAGAGCGAAGCTGAAGCCAAAAGATAAACCAGGCGGTCACAATATGATAAGTTTCTGCTTTCTCAGAAAATACAAAGAGGGAACGAGCTGTTGTTTTTGTTACTGACCCTCTGTCTGGTTTTCTGCAGGTTTCCTCGCAGGATCTTTCGAATCTCTTCTTCACGGCTTTTAGAAATACTGGGGATGGCTCGTTTTCTTCCTGGATCTCTGGGCTGAATGTTTCTGCGGAATGACACAAAACTTGTCACTGATACTCATCAAAACAGAAGAGACAATTTTATAAAGATATTACATTAATGGTCATGGGTAAAAAGTCCACAAGGCACTGAGACACTCTTAAACACTTTTGGTGATGGAATTGATTTCTCATTTTCTACCATTTACCTTGGGAATATTCCTCCCCACCTTTCAAAGAAGGATAAGTACCTGCTAAAAAAAATATTTTTTAATTTTATTATGGCTAGATGTTATGACTCAAATTGAAAATATGGAAAGACTGACTTTTTCACTTAATCTAAGGAGAGAAACATTTCTGCAGTATTGGTAAAAATGGATTGTGTACTTTATTTTGAAGGATTACCGAACCACTGCGATATGAACTGAATTTATTTTACTCAACTACAACTTAAGAATGCACAGATGACCTGTTGGTTCTTTTTCACTCATCTGTACTGCTTGTTTTCTCTTGCTTGTTAAAAAAATTGAAAAAAACAACTCTCTTCGCCTTGTAGAAGAGAGGAGAGTCATTAAAAGCAAGAACCTTGCATTGAGATTTTCCGATCAGGGTCAATGTTTTAAAGCTTATTAGGCTGTAAGAGGTGCTTTAAAAAGCTAAAAAATATACCTCAACAAACTTCAGGTGTAGAAAAATCATGCAAAGGCAAAAAGCCAAAGTTTCAATTAAGTCAGGAGGAACACAAAGTTTCCAGCAGACTCAATCACACTTTATTTATACACGATGTTTGTGACTAATAAAGTTTTGGGCATCAGAGTTTAAAAACTTTAAACAGAAACTAAGAGTATCTATATTTTTCTGTGTAACTTTTGGTTTTTCTGATCAGGTTGTGTTCCTCTTATGTTGGTTTGAATTCTCCGCAGCAGGTGTTGGCATTTTTTTTAACCAGAGAAGTGAAAACATGATTTATTTTCTGTCTGACACTCACTGCATGGAGACGGACGACACGACGTTGGGCAGCTTGGCCGCGCTGCCGCTCTCCACCAGCATCATGGCCTGTTTCATCTCCAGCTTGTTGTAGAAAGAGATGAGCTGCGGCTCGGTGGAGCGTTCGCCGGCGATCAGCCACCTTTTCACGTAAGCTTTGTTGAAACGGTTCAGCCTGAGTGAAGGACAGAAATCAATTCAAACTCACTCGTATAGTTTGAACCATGTGGACCTCAAAAAACTGGATGTAAAATCTCACTTGTCTTTCCAGTGATGGTGTCCATAATGTCCACAGATTTCTTCAATCCCTGTGAGCAGATGATCCAGAAACTACAAGCAAGAGGAGATGAGTTAATGTTTAAATAAAGAGACCATATTTCAAAAACCCATTAAAGAGGATCCCTAACTCTTGTAGATTCAGCAAAATACCTAAAGGAAAGATACTCAAAGATGACAAAGAAGGTTCATAACCAATGCATCAATGCAACCCACAGGGTGAAAATTTTCTATAATGTGCTTGAATGATGTATAGAAGCCCATTTCTGCCTGTTACAAATATATGAAAATGAAAAACTGGCTTTGTTAACTTTTATTTTACACACAAAAAGTCACAATTTCCAAATTAGGCAAATAATTTTGACGTATTTACCTTAAAAAACAGAATTTTTGTCTCATAAAATTGACTTTAAATTTTAACTTTTCATCTCAAAATGTTCTTTTTCCTCGTGGTGACTTTAATATCTCAAAATATTAATTTTCTATCTGAAAATATTGATGTTTTATCTCGTGACTTGGACTTTGTCCTCTCAAATTTTTGACTGTTTCTTGTACTTGAACATTCTAGATCCAGAATTGACCTGTTTCATCTAATTTTCTCAAAATTTCTACTTTTAACCTTAGAATTTTGACTTTGTTATTCAAATTGAAAC
This sequence comes from Thalassoma bifasciatum, assembly GCA_008086565.1. NCBI lineage: Eukaryota > Metazoa > Chordata > Actinopteri > Labriformes > Labridae > Thalassoma > Thalassoma bifasciatum. Next base: position 189,468 of record RPOG01000976.1, on the reverse strand, counting down.
TTTTTACCCTAAAATATGACTTTATATGGGCCAAAAAAAGTCCTCCACACTGGTCACAGCCACTAGGAAAAAAAGGGGTACTACCATTTATCTGCAGTTTGTTTGCAAAAGTGTATTTCCACTTCAGCATTTTCTGTCTGAGAGCACAAACAGTCAGAGCGTGTTTTCCTGCTCAACATCCTGACAGGTTGGTGCATCAGAATAATGTCAGTAGCCTAATGCGGCGCTTTATCATAAATATCAATGGTCTGAAGAACAAGCTGAGAAAAACCGTGACATTTTGGTGAATTTATAAAATCCAGACGTTTGGTCACCCTAGTTTATAATTTCTACGTACAAATATCTCAACAATGAAGAGTGAAACTACATCTTTTTAATCTTTCTTTAATCTTTTAAATCTGACCTGCGTGTGAATCTCCTCATTTATCGATCCTTTACTTTCCTTTTTCCTCTTCACAGCCAGAAGCTCAACCAGAGGCCTGATCGTCATTCCCTGAGAAAAAGAAGTGGAAAATTCATCTTTCAGTGTGGACTCTAAAAACACTACAACGCTGCGATTACAGTCAGACTCCAGCAGAGGTCGCTCAACTGGTTAAATAAAGAACTCAAAGAGCTTCTGGTTTTATAATTTGACTTTTAAAATCAGCTGTTTACTGTGCTCATTAGCATTATGCATCCATTACAGATTGAAATAGTTTGTTCCCTCTCACCTGCACAAAGACGGTGAAGAAGATGACGGTGATGATGGCCGTCAGGAACATGTTCTTCATCTTGCTGTCTTTCAGCAGGAACCCCAGTGAGAAGGCGATTGCTCCTCGCAGGCCACCGTAGGCCACGATGAACTGATCCTTTTTGGTCAGTTTTACGATGCGGAACTTGTTTATGATGAATGTGAGGCCGATGACTCCTGAGACACACAGGAAACACCAAGAACTCAAAATTAATACTTGAATTAAGCACCATTAATAAGACATGAGGTGTAATAACTTGAGCTTCAGACTTTCTAAACTTTACTGAGTTAAAAACAGGGAAGCTTGAGATTTCCTCAGTGAAAATAAACTGATAAAATGACAACAAAACGATGCAATGGTGCAAAAACTGGCTCAGGCTTCATGGTTAGATTTCTGTCACTCCCTCGCCTTCTCTCCCAGTTTCCTGCTCTGTCCACTGTCCTTTCTGCTATAATAACTTTGTAAAAGCCAAAACATATGATGATATGAAAAAAAGAAGAGAGGTGCATAACATCACGTACTGACCGAGAACTCTGGACACCAAACAGAGGACGACGGTGAAAATGACGAAGGTCCAGTTCCAGGCGTGAGGACCAGCCACCGTGGAAACACCCAGAAAGATGAAGATGAGCGTCTCACTCACGCTGCTCCACATCTTCAAGAAATATTTGATGGTGGTGTACGACTTGTGGGAGATATTGGCTTCTACATACGGCCGCATCATCACGCCACAGGCAATTAACCTGATCATGACAGGAAGAGGAATTAGACACAAAAACACTCAGGATAAACTCTTAAAACGAGGAGAAAAAGGTAGAAGAATTTTCATTTCACGCTGGTGGATCGTAAGCAGGTTGTGAGAAGAGCTTCAAAATGCAAAAAGAAGAAAAAGAAGCAGGAGGAAAAAATTTAATTTAGTGAAAACTGCAGTTTGATGCCCTCCACAACCAGTGACGCTTAAAGCCATCAGAGCCATTGAGATTACATTGTTTCTCACCACTGGATCGAATTTTCCTCCACCTCTTAATATCTAATGTTTGTGTCATGGGAGGTGATGAAGCCTTTAAAGCGGTTTCTCTCTCAGATGCCGTCTGATAGTTTTTGGGCTCAGTGAGCAGCAGCAACAATCTTAATCTGAGTCAGAGATCAGCCTGAGTCCTTATCAACAGCCTCTGCAGGAGAAATAACCCTCTATAACCCATAACCCTCAGGATTTTATATGACATTCAAACCTTTTCTTTTAACTTTCCCCCTAGTCCACAGATTTTCTCACACTTTTTTCAGGGCACCAGGGGTGTGCACAGAGGGGGGGGTGTCAACCCACCTGTTGCCCATTTGTTAAAAAACGTGCTCTAAAGTCAGCTCTTTGGAGACAAATGTGCACTCAAGTGTCTTTTTGGAGTTCCTCAGTTATTAGGATCTATATCAAACACTGATTAAAATGAAGAAATTGATAATATATCAGCTGGTTATCAGTATTGATACTCAGTTAAACATCAGTGTCTTTATTCCGAAAGAAATATCAATACAGAATCAGGTATTAATTCACTGTCAGTATTGATATTGGTATCTATACAACTCTTGTTTTAAATACTTGTATAAGCTTAGTATTGGTGGTTACATTGGCATTAACCAAATATTTGTTTAATACAGTTATGGGCTTAATATCAGTATTAGTTCTGGTATTAGCTTAACAATTGTGATAATACTGGTATATAGTCTAGATTCTGGTACAATTCTGGTACAATACCACTAAAACCACTGTTGTCATCTTGATATTAGTTATAATACGGGTTTTTATTCGTTAACAGTATTAATAAAACATGCCCTACTGGTTAGCAAACCACATGAATCTGCCCCTTAGGTCAGTAAAAACATGAAACTTCCCTGCTGGGCGCCAAAACATGGGCAAAAGTGTCCAAAAAGGAGTCAAAACACACACAAAGGGCCCTCATGAAAGTTAAAATACGCTTAACTTGCTTCTTAAGAGTCAAAATACACTCAAAAGTGTTCTCTTAGGAGCCAAAATACACTCATGAGCCCTTTCAAGAGTCAAAACACACACATAAGTGTCCACATGGCAGCCAAAATATGGTAAAGAGCCTTCACAAGAATCAAAACACGCAAAAGTTACTTCCTTAGAGCAGGGGTTCCCAAACTTTTCCTTCTGTGACCCCCAGAATAGCAGCGTTAGAGACTGGCGACTCCCTGCTGTGATACGACACTAATGGGCCAATCCAAAAACAGATATAAACAAACAAAAAAAAATCCTGAGGACACTTAATTTAACACATCGGTAGAAAATTTACTGACTAATGTGCACTTTGCTGTGTTCACTGCATCAAACTTCAACAAAGAAATGTGAGAAACAGATAAAACATTTTCCGTTTGCATTATTTTATATTATCTTTAACCCCTATTTTTGCTTCTATTCTTACGATAATGGATAAAATGTGGAATTGTTCATAGTTTTCGATTTTGGGACACATTCCACGACCCCATGTCTGGCGACCCCCAAAGGGTCCCGACCCCCACTTTGGAAACCACTGCCTTAGAGCATGTGCTTTCGTGCCCTCATGTGAGACAAGATTTGCTTGGGTGCCCTCTCAGTTGTTCTTCATATAACACTTATTCTTTCATAAATTATATGAAAGACAGATTGCTGTGCAGATTTAGATTTTTTCCCATAATTTTCTCCCTCAGTCAAAAGATTTACACACACTCTTGTCTGAAACAGAGCACAGAGGCCGAGCGACTCACGACATGATCCCCGACAGGTGGAAGACCTCAGCGGAGAGGTAAGCCATGTAGCTGTAGAGGAAGACGAACAGCGGCTCGATGACTCGGGTGTGGGAGGTGAAGCGGGAGGTGAAAGCGCCCAGGACGCCGTAGATCGCTCCCACCAGGATTCCTCCGAGCGAAACCACGAGGAAGCAGACGACACCGAGGAAGGCGTCGCCGACCGTGACTGTTCCTGCGTGAGAGAACTCCTTAAACAGGTGATACAAAACCTGCACAGAGAGAGAGAGAGAGAGAGACAGGTGTCGTCAAGTGTGTAGTTAAGATCACTCATAGAATCACCTTTGATTTCACAGAACAGACAGAGTTGAGGTTTCTTTGCTCACCACGGTGACGGCGTCATTGAGCAGCGACTCTCCAAACACCAAAATGTGCAGCAGCTCGTTGATGTGGATTTCCTCGAACACGGCCAGCACCGCCACAGGATCCACGGCCGAGATGATGGAGCCGAACAGCAGACAGGACAGCAGGTCCACGTTCCCCAGCCCCGTGCCCTCGATCTGACACACGGCGAACATCATCCCGCCGATGAAGAAGGCGTTCCACAGAGTCCCCACCACCGCGAAGACCAGGATGGTGCCCAGGTTTTCTGTGAAGGCTCGGATAGGCAGGAAGTAGCCGGCATCGAGGATGATGGGAGGCAGCAGGTAGAAGAAGAAGAGTTTATCGTCCAGGACGGGAGCTTTCTCTCCGATCGCTCTGATGATGCCGCCGACGAGCAAACCGACAAAGATCAGGAGACAGCTCTCTGGGACGACGCCGGACACTCTGGGAATAATGTGAAAACCTGCAAAGAGATGGAAGAAAAAGTATCTTAAAGTCTCTAAAATTTAACTTTTATCTCTCTCTTTTTCTTCACAGAATTATTTCTAAGCTTTTTGTGCCTTTATTTGGAGTTGACAGGAGGATAAAGGGAAAAAAGGCTGCGAGTTGTATCTGAACCCAGGCCATGATCCAGTGCTGGTCTCATGAGGGGTGCAACTTCACCACCAGGTCATACAGGGCCTTGGCTTTTGTCTTGCTAAAAAAAACTTGATATAAAAAAAAGAGTGCATTACATTTTACTTGTTGTCTGTGAAGAGAGTCCGTATTAAATGGATTGCAATGACTTCCTTTGGTCGGGGACTTGCACAAACTGTCAAGATGTTCTTGTTTAGAAAGCGAAGGTAGGTTGGATCTTCTTTTTAAGCACTAATTCTACTTGTTCAAGATATCTTTTTAGCGGATACAACGCTACGAGGTGATTTAATTAACAACAGTTATGTAACACTGTTGCTTGAAACATGGAAACAAGCAAATTTTGTACGTTTTTATTGTAGTTTAGAAGCCAGCTATATTTAGTGCTACTCACACCCTGGTGCTCTGAGACAGGCTGGTACAGTTCAGCGCTAGTGAATTCTGGTTATGTCCTATCAGTGCTCATCTACCCAATGGAGCAAATGTAACCTGGCTCTTCATTTTATTGATGGACTCTCAGGTTTGAACAGATCACTGCAGAATAACTTCATCATGTGGGTTGGAATGAACATTGACACAAAATGTTTAGCCTGTACTTTGGCCTGTCGCCCATGTTTTAGCTTTAGCTCGTGTTTTAGTCTGGAGCTGATGTTTAGGACTTTGGCTCAAGTTTTAGTTTATAAGCCTGTTTTTTAGCCTTTAGCATGTGCTCTTTCACTCTCCTGTTTAGCTTTCTTCTGCTTTTATGTCCCTTTTCTGTCAGACAGCCCAGCTCTTGTCTCCACTATTACAACTAAATAAATCACAGAAATCATTTTCAGCAGAGAAAAATACACAGATCTGTCTTCTTGCTACTAAACCTGTCAGCCGGCGTGGTGTCGTCATAGAGACTTGCCTTATATCTGGTCCGGCCCGACCTGATCGAGAAGCTGAGAAATAGCATTGAAATGACCTAATGTAGCGCTGATAATCTAATCTTAAATTGTGATTTATGATCAGACCGTTATCTAGAGATGAGACTTTTTGAAGTCCACTTAGAAAGTCCCCACAGTTTCTTTAACTTTGCTGTCAGCTGTGCAGAGACTGAAAAGGGGCATGAGGAGAAGTGTGTGTGTTTAATAATAATCAGGATATAATAGTCAGGATGAAAAATCTGTTGATGTCAGAAATGCGTCGTGTCATTACTCAGTGTGTTTACATTTCGGAGCACATTAGACTCTAAAATTGATTCTCTCAATCATTCCTGCTCCACAGCCTCATGAAATTTTAAGCATGTTGCGTCAGCTGCTGAGGTTGAACAAACTCTGTGACTCTGCTTCTGTCGACTCTCGAGGCCTTGACGCTCACTCTCTCTCCGTCATGTGACTTCATGGTGAAGGCTGCTGCTATAGAAGTCTTCAGCAGTGTTTAATGCAGTCAGTGGTCAGTGTGTGTGTGTGTGTGTGTGTGTGTGTGTGTGTGTGTGTGTGTATGTGTGTGTGTGTTTGTGCGCGCGTGCAGCCGTCCTCGCCCCCTCCGATCCTCTCTCAGTCTGTACACTGGGATCTTTGTTATCACACACTGCATTAGGACAGGAAGTCGGACCAGCCCTTAGAGACGGCAGCTGGACCAAACAGATAAGATGCTGAGGAGCTTCTCTCTGCGCCGTCAGCCAACGACAATCTGCATGACGGATTGCTGCAGCCAATCAGAACCGTGTGACACGATAATGTGGTGGCATGAGGTTAAAATGAGGAAATTGAAATCAAAATGAATCATTGAGGGTCTTTTTAAAATCCTGTGATGACAAACTTATTTAAGATTCAGGCTGTGGCTGCAGAAAGACTTATACCCCTCTGAAACATCACTATTTAGAGACATCAAGAAAAGTTACTTTTCACAGTCAAAAATATGGAAGCCCTTGTTTACAGAAGCCAATATTTTCTACAACAAATTTGCTCTGTTTTCTCAAAATAAGAGGTTAATTTAAGTTGTTTTCTTGAGACAATGTGATAATTTTCTATGCAACCCATCCTTAAATTCAACTGTGGTCACACTGTCTGTGATGCATTCAGTGGCACCATGGCAATTCGGGTTTTCTTTGCAAATGACTGATGCTACTGATGGTTCATTAATACATTTTTTTCTGTCTTGACGGTCCCTATAAATTTCTGGAATAAGTTAAAATGCATCAGAAAGGTCATGTTCAATTGAATTTCAGACTGTAGTTCAGATGAACTGGAAGATGGGTGGTGTAAGGAATTATCCCGTTATCTTGAGATAACGAGAAAAATAAGTAATTATTTCAAGAAAGCACAAAAAATTCACTTGTTATCTTGAGAAAATTGAGCAAATTTATTGAGAAACTCACAGCCTTTAAAGGCTGCTCTACAAAAATACAATTCATAAATGTTTTGTTTCTTCTGTTTAGGGACACACCGATCCAACTTTTAAAATCTAACATCTGTATTAATGTAACATTCTCTTTACTTAAGTATGAAAATGAGACTAAGAATTATGTTTACGCAACTTCAAGCTCTTGTTTAATATGTTGCTGTAAGAAACAAGAGTAAAATATCTCCAAACTGCTGCGGACTACAGTGTTGATGAAAACAAGACAAGAGCATAGAACTAAGGTAAATAGATCTGTCCCATGGATTGAAAACTTGACTGATAATATTGCAAATTTTTGGTGCTTGGTTTTTAAAACAATGAAGAAACACAGTGAAATATGAATGAAGTACATTTAACACAAGAAACACACCTCATATAAATATCTCTCCGAACTATAAACAGGGTTTTAATCTGCACTTTACTTTCACTTATCAGCATCATCATCTCCACAACATCTACGATAAGTGAGTATCACTTATTTCTAGCTTCGGCTCCATTAAATGCTGCATGACTCATAAATTGGATGATGTAAAGATGAAGTGACTGATTGAGACAAATGATAGGAACCGAAAGAAGCTGGAAACCAAATGAGGAACCATGATTTGATTTCTGAGCAGCCTGCAGAGAAATATTTGTTTTATAATCAGCAGTTAGAGCTGAAAATACGAGCCCCGTAGGACAAGAGACTCATATCCAGGATCTGTAACCCTCAGACACCTTGGATTAGTTTGTTGACAGAAACAGCCTGTTTTCTTCAGCTGATTCTTCTTTCCAGCTTTGTCTGAGTGTTTGTCTTAAATGACTGCAGGCTCAAATACACAATCCAGAAAGCAACAAGTCTTCTTCTCAGCTTCAGTCCAGACAGACTGTTTCATAATAGCAGCAGCTTTTTGTCATCATCAATTCATCATCTCTGCTGCTTTTCCCTTTCAGGGTCGCAAGAGGCTGTTGTTGGATAAGAGGCAGGGTTTATCCTGGGCAGGTGGCCGGCCAATCACAGGGCTCATACACAGACACACACACACACACACTTTGATGGGTAATTTAGGGAAACCAATGAACCCAATAAGCATGTTTTTGGTGGATGCCAGGAAAAACCACGAGGGGAGGAACCACAAACGGGCAGCCCTTTGTGTCATTATCAGTTATTTTATTTCAATATTTGGCACCTGGTCTTTTCAAGTAAAGGTTTCATGATACACTAAATGACTCCAAGTTAGACGAACTTAAATGATTTTATGAGAATGAACTGAGGACCTGAAGTGGTTTACTTTGACAAAATTTTAAAAAGACAGTCTCAAGAATGCACCACCTTGTTTCCTCTGGTAATCTAGTGTGTCTCAGGACAAATGTCTGAGTAACTGTTTATCTGAACTTGTTTGACTATCTTGGTGAATCCCTTAAGCTAAGAACAGTGGTGTGCAAAGAGAGGGGCAGGGAGGGGCCGTCACCCCAACTCATGACCCAATTGTTGAAAGACCTGCACTAAGGGCCCTCTTTGGAGCCAAGCGTATGCTCTAAAGTCACCTCCTTGGAGCCAGACTTACGTTAAAGTGCTTTCTTGGGAGCCAAAACAAATGCTGTAATACCCTTCAGGTTGGCCACAGTATGCTCATGGGAGTCAAAATATGCAAAAGTGCTCGCTTCAAAGCTAAAACACACACTAAACAGCCCTTTCAGATTCCAAAACGCATGATAAAGTGCATTCTTGGGGATAGATATGTGCTTATATGTCCTTTCAGGCACCAAATGCTTTCTTAAGTACTCTCCTTGGTGCCAAACTTGAGCTGAAGTGCCGTCTTGGTAGAAAATACCGATGCTTAAGTGCTCTCCTAGTTGACAAAACACACTAATCTGCCCCTTTGACTAATTAACACATGATAAACTGCTCTCATGGGAGCCAAAACATGTACTAATGCACCCTCTTTGGAGCCAAATCATAAAAAAAGGGCCCTTTTACTTGCCAAAATGCACACTGAAGTGCCCTCATGGGCGCTAAAACATGCCAAAGTGCCCTCTTGCGGGCCAAATCATGCGTTAAATGTGCCTTTTTTGGGTGCCAAAACACACCCTGAAGTGGCCTCATTGGAGCCAAAGCAGTTTAAGTGTCCTTTCAGGAACCAGATACTTGCTTCAGTGTCCTCTTTGGAGCCAGAATGAATGCTGGGTCTTTTAAGTGCCCTCCTGGTTGGGGTAAAGAGATGAAAAAGTTTCCTCCTGGGACCTAAAACACTTGCTAAAGTGACCTCTTTGGAGCCAAAATGTGCTAAATTGCTTCTCGGGAGCCAAAATGCACACATTATGTGCCTTTTATTTCTTTTGCCTCTGCCCTTCAAAATGTCTTTGCACGCCACCGTCTGTGAACATCATCTTTCCGTCGCCTCTCTTGATGTATTTATGAAAATAAATGAGTCCTATAAATAAAGCTGCTACATGCTCTCATAAGTTGAGGACAGCTGGTTGTTTTGTTTCTATTTATAGTTTCAAATTCTGCTCATAATGAATGTGGACATGATTCCCAGCTTGGTCTTTGGTTTATTTTAGTCTCTGTTATTTTTAATACTTCAGTAATTTATTTTAAAGCCTTAGAGGATGTGGAAAGTTTTATGGGAAAAAAGCTGCAGGAGAAGATTGAATTTTGTTTCTCTGCCTCCTTCCTTCAGCCTGTAGCTCAGTGTTTGTGGAGGTCTGATTGTTATTCTGACAGGAAATCCCTCTGGTCTGTGGAGTCATGTGTCACTCACCAAGTTTCATGAGCAGAGCCAGGAGGATCCACAGAGAGATCTCGAAAGGTTTCTTGACGTGCTCGTAGTTGAAGGAGAGGACAGGGAAAGCTTTCCTGCTGGAGTTACTTTTGTGATGGGAGTCCCCCTCTCCCTCTGCTGCTGCGCTTCCCCTCGTCTCGTTGTTTCCTGACACAACATCACGACTCGCGGAGGAAACGGAGACGGAGATGAGAAGTAGAAGACAGAGAAACAGCGCAGAAAGAAGCGGACCGCAGCTCCTCTGGGCGAGACGGAGTCGTACAGCCATGTTTGGAGGCGGTTTGACGGATGAAGTGCTGCTGCTCAGCTCGAGATCCGATGAAGATGAAGATGAGGATGGTACGGAAAGCGAGTGTGGTGCGCCAGGGAGACGCGCGCACTTTTACGCACCAACTCCCCAAAGATCCTGAAACTACGCATAGTTACACAGGAAAAAAAGAAGAGAAACAAAACACGTTTCCTTCATCTGGAGCTGCTGCTTAGAGATGAGACCGAGCATTTTAATCACCTGCTGAGATAATTCAAAGTCTGACTGGCTTTAGCCTGTTTGATCTCATCCAGTTTAGTTTCCTCATCCACTGCTTTCACCAGGATCCAGCAGCAGCAGCATCCACAGGCAGAAATCTGTCACGCTGCTCTTTCTCTTACTCTCTTTCCCTCTTTATCTCCGCACCCAAAGTAATGAGCTGCACGAGGAGAAAGAGCGACATCTGCTGAAGAGGAAGACCAAAACAAGCTCCAGAAGATAAAGTGCTTTTCTGTGAACTTCAGCGGTATTTTGGCATTAGTCTGTTTGGCTTCCAAGAAAACTTTTAGTGCGTGTTATGGCTCCCAGGAGGGTAGTTTATCATTTTTTTAATCATCCAAAGGGGCATATTAGTGTGTTTCTCTAACCAAGAGGGCATTTGTTTTGGCTCCAAAGAGACACTTTGGTATGTGTTTGGCTCCAAAGAAGTTCCTTAAGTGTGTGTGTTTGACTCCCAGGAGATCAGTTTTTATGTAGTTTGCCAACAAAGAGGGCACTTAAGCATTTGTTTGGGGTGTCAGGAGGGCATCTACTGTGTGTTTTGGCTCCTAAGAAGCCACTTTGGCACATGTACTGGTTCTCAGGGAGGCACTTAAGCCTGTGTTTGGCTCCCAAAAAGACCTTAAGTGCATGTTTTGGGTCCCAGGAGGGCAGTTTTTCATTTTTTTACCAGCCAAAGGTGCAGATTAGTTTGGTTCTCCAACCATGAGGCCATTTAAGCATTTGTTTTGGCTCCAAAAGAGGACACTTTGGTATGTGTTTGGCTCCAAAGAAGGCCCTTAAGTGTGCGATTTGAGTCAGTTGGGTCAGTTTATTACATTTCATCCAGTCAAAGGGGCAAAAAAGAGTAGTTTGCCAACAAAGAGGGCACTTCAGCAATTGTTTTGGATCTCAGGAGGGTGTTTAAGTCTGTGCTTGGCTCCCAAAAAGATATTTAGTGCATGTTTTGGCTCCCAGGAGGGCAGTTTATCATTTTTTAACCAGCCAAAAAGGCAGATTAGTTTGGTTCCCTGACCAAGAGGCCACTTAAGCATTTGTTTTGGCTCCAAAGAGGCCCCTTTGGTATACTTTTGGCTCCAAAGAAGGCCCTTAAGTGTGTGTTCTGGCTTTCAGGAGGTCAGTTTATTACATTTCAACCAGCCAAAGTGGCAAAAAAAAGTGTAGTTCACTAACAAGAAGGGCACTTCAACATTTGTTTTGGCTCTCAGGAGGGCATTTAAGCCTGTGCTTTGGCTCCCAAAAGGACACTTTGGCACATATTTTGGTTCCCAGCAGAGACTGTTTCGCTCCCAAGAAGACCTTAAGTACATGTTTTGGCCCCCACGACAGCGTTTTTTGGCTTTGAAGAGGGCAGTTTATCATATTTGAACCAGCCAAAAGTGTAGATAAGTGATAAACAGTGTGCTTCCAAGCTTTTAATTTTTAATTTTGATCAGAAATCAATCCTTATACTTTCACTCTGAAGAAACTGATTCATTTTAAATGAGGAACCACATATCCCTCCTCTGTTTGACTGGACACTCTGCCTCCCCCTTTCCTCAAAGGTAGAGAGGAGAAAACGGTGTAGACTGTTGATGGATTTCATAAAAGAAGACGGGGAAGGATGAACCCAAAAGGAAAGTTCAGGTTCAAGCTCACCTTTGCTGGGTTTCACTGTACGCTCTACCTCCCCCAACTCCCCCAGTTGCACAATTGAAGGGAGGTGAAAACAGAAAAGAAGGCCTGTGAAGCTTCTGTCTTCTTTCTTCAAGCAAAAAGTCATGTAGTTGGACTGTAGGAGGAGAAGAGAGACAATACTAAGCTGTTTTTGTGAGTGGGTACTTTACACCAGAGAGGAGCCATCTGCAGCCACAAGAATCAATCAAAGCTTCTCTGGTCACTGATCATTAGATTTCTTTATGGGAACAGACTCAGAGACAGACTGTGTGCAGCTTCTCACAGGAAATGCTCCTCTTCTTATTTTAAAGGAAAGAATTCCCATTTTTCAACAGCAAAGCCCTCAATTATTATAATAACTCCAGTGAAATGAATTAGTCATTTGAAATGACTTGGACATAATCTCAGGATAAAGATATAATTCACAGCCGGCATATTTTCTTCTCGTCTGTGAGCCTCTATTAGAAGAGCTTTAGTAAAAACAACAACACAGCTGGTTCCCACAGAGTCCTCATCTGGCTTCAATCAAGCCAACAGAGACATAAATACAGAAGTTTGTTTGTTTTTTTGATACAGAAATGAAGCGTTGACAGGTCCATGTAGAGACACTGATGGTTAAAATACTCCAGTCAGCCACAAGAGGGAGCTTTGAATTGTTTTGACTTCACTTCCAGTGAGTTTCTATGTTGATTATAATGTTTTTAAAGGTCTTATCCCACTGAGGGAGAATTATGTGTCCTTGGCTGCTGAATTCTTCACCAAATAAAGCAGCGAGCTCATACTGTGTGCTGAAAGTGAATAAAACGTGCACTGTTATTATCCAGCGACAGATGATAAACACTGAACACATGAATGCTGTGTTAACTATTTCTTGTCACAGTGTTGTCAGAAATCTTTGTTCTGTCATTGTAGACTCGTGAAGTCAAAGCTCACCTGTTCTTCAGGTGTCTCTTGATACCAGATGATGAGTGGTCAAGTTTTCTGCAGTGTTACCTGCTGCGTAAACACAAACAAACTTCTCCTCCGGACAAGGAAAGTGTTCTCCATTGGGGGTGATACGAGGGAAATATGTCAGGATGTTTTTATGGCAGGATCAGGATGTGGATTTTATCAGGATTATTTTTCATATTCAGACTTTTTTTTGGGTCTGCAAACAACATTTTTAGCCCCAAATATTTCTTATCCCACATTCTAAACTATTTTTTCTGCACCATTTTATGACATTAATATTGTCTTCGTCCTCGAATGTGATTTTTGAACTCTTGCATTTTCTGACCATGATAAAAAAGATCATTAATTCAAAGATGTCTGTTGTTAGAGTCGTGGAGTTTCTGCAGAATATACAGAGCTTTAGCTTTACACAAGGAGCCTATGCACAGTCTAAATGTAGTTTAATGAGACGTTACTGGATATACTTTGGTTTTTGTTTTTTTAAGTATCTGCATAACTTAGCACAAGATTCATTTCAGTGACATAATTAACTTATTGTAAGAAGAAATCTAAGAGCTGGATGAAAAAGGACCTCAGGCTTCTCCTCCTTTCTTCCTGTTTCTTTCTTTCCTCCTGAAATTAGGACCTTAAAAGGAGTTTCATCGTGCCCTGGCAGATGCTACATTGGACGTTCTAATAAATTTCCAGTTTAGTTTTGGGTAAAATGTACTTCATGACTGACTTTGGAGTCAGAGTCTCATTGTTGTCACAGCGCCTGGTTGTGAAATCACTTCCTCTGACAGAGTTTTATCCCCATGACTCGCTCCGTTCAGAAAATGCAGTGGACTGAAAACTTCTGCTTCCCATTAAAACCTTTCCCACATGGATGAAGCCTGAGAACCTCAGAGCTGATTTAACGATAGGAAACACATTAAATACACGGTGGGTTTCAAAACAGTGAACATTTTTATTCAAGAATTACATTATCAAACAACTTTGATGCTATACAAAGTGAATTTAAGTGTACATGTAGACTTCTTTTGTATACTTTCAGTAAAAATAAAGATACATTTTTAGAGCCTAGTTTTCATCTTTTATGATAAATACTTACAGGATGAAGCAGTTTTAGGATGATTAATCTAAAATACAGAGATTAAGATGCTAAACTATGAATGACTTAAGTTAAATATGTTGCAGGGAAAAGTGCTTGTTTGTGACAGGAGATTTTCTGTTCTTGTTTTCTATATTTACACCACATCAGTAATAACTGCATGTTTAAGTTTAAAGCAGGAACTCTGATATGCTCATTTATTGATTTAAATACAAGTACAGATCAAATGTAGTGACTTGTTAAACTACAGTCTCACTCTTATTTTTTTAAATGTAGTGATTTCATAGAAAGTGTAGTTTTTTTGGACTATATAACAAATCCTCTGCTTCACTTTTTCCTGCTGGGACACTTTTCTTTTCCTTCTTTAAACAACACAAACACACAAACGCCCTCGCTGACCTCCAACACAAACCCTCTATGACGTACACAAACAATCACACAAACCGCTGCTGACTGCTGAGTGACCCCCCCAGATCTCAGGCGACGTGGTGGTGATGCTTCAGGTGGACCCTGTCAGCCATTTGCCTCGCACTGTACAGAGACACCCCCATCCCCAGAGCAGCCATCGTCACGGCGATGGGGTCAACGAAGCTGCTCTGTGGCTGCATCCGGACCTCACCTGAGACCTGACGCTGCAGAGGAGGAAGATGGAGACAGATGAAGAGGAAACAACACAGTTAGAGAACAGTTCAATGATCATATATATGCAGCTTTTACATGCCTCTAATTTCATAAATGTTTGACAAAGACGGTCACGGTAAAGTTGGTTTACTCCAAACCTCTGTAATTCTCCATTTCTTCAAAGTTTTTGGCCTACATGCTTGAGTTTTAATACTCACTGCCTGGCCAAAAAAAAGTCACACACTCTAATAGCTTTTATTACAGCACGCATTCGCTGTGGTATTGTTTCCATAAGCTTCTGCAATGTCACAACATTTATTTCCATCCAGTGTCACATTAATTTTTCACCAAGATCTTGTTTAGATGATCACTGAAAAAAGTTTTCTCCAGAACATCTAAAAGATTCTCAGTGGGGTTAAGGTCTGGACTCTCATCACATTAAAGCTCCCATAAGGGATTATTTGATTTGTGTTGATTTTGGCGCCCTCCTGTGGACAAAGCAAGATCACTTCTCTTTGTTTACCTTCACAACTGCACATGTAAATTATGTTTTATATCCAATCCAGCTGCTTTTCAAAAAACAAATGCTTTGTGACATCGCCGGCTTTTAAAGACACTGGGCAAAATAAGTGTTTTGGACCTTAGCGCCCCCTGGTGGTAGAGGAAGAAAAGACATATATATATATAATATGTAACATTTCACTTTCTTTGAGTCTCTTCTCTGCAGCTGGTGCTGAGAATCTGAACAGTTATATAACGTAACCTCCTGAGACGGGACGCCGTCATCTTTCTATGAAATATTAATTCACCTGAACCTCGTCATCACCCTTTCTTAACTCTGAAAAAAAAACAAAACAGATACATAGCGCCTACCGCTCCTACCGCTTCAGATTACATAAACTTAAAATGTATTTTACTCTTCATTTGAGTATAAAAGTTTAATGTGTGTCGTCAAATACTGTGATAAAAACAGTTTTGGTGCTTAAAGGAGAACTGACCCACCTGCAGGAGACGGAAATATCCAGGAGTCAGTCTTCCCAGCCTGATGATCATTTCTGCTGCTTCTCTCACAAATCAACAAGCTGCCTACAACACGAGAGACAGAGTCATAAGTCCTTAAGTAGATCAAGTTCATAAAGTAGGAAATATAAATAAATCACTTAAAAAAAACGAATAATGTGGATTTCTGTGTAAAACAACTTTAACATAGATTTATTCCTATTAAATACTTTTTACTGATATGAAAAGGTAAAATCAACTCAAAACAGTCAAACATTTATTCTATACATATGTTTATCTCATCACCTCATAGTGTATACATTCATATACATTCTTTTCTATATTTTTTTTAACTTTTGTTTTTTTGTCTCCTTAATCCCTTGTATTAGCTTCAGATTTACCCAGCACCGTCTGTTCTGGCTGCTTTTAAAGTACAAGGTGTAAAATTTTCTACATATGTTTTAGTTCTTCCTTTATAGCGAAGCTGTTTCCAATACATCCACATATATTCAACAATTATTTTTGTAACGAATGGAATGATAGACTTTATTTTCATTAAAGCATACCTCTGTTTTGAGTTAAAAAAAAAAAAAAAGAAACAGGAATTTAAATTTTTTTTCACTTAGGTTATTATCAGAGGTTCATATGTTGATGTATCATCACAGATAGGTATATAAACTTTATTTTTATATGTCAAAGTGATGGCAGGACATTGTCTTGAATTCATTTCAATTTTTAAAATAGCAGCAAGAATCTATAATTCTTTATAATACTCACATAATTTAACTTTGAAGTAATTTTACATGCAGATAGCAAAGCATGGAAGCATCCATGTAATTTTTCAAGCAATTCTAAGAAAGAAAAAAGTTATGAAAAAATAGCCTTTGAAATCATCAGGAGGGTTAATACTACCAAATTTATGCCCTTTTTAAAAAAAACTATTTGCACCAACAGACCAATAAAATTCTTTGTAATATTAAAACTACTTAGCAAACCTGATTCTGATGAGTCTGACTGAAACTAGATTAGATTTTTATGTCATTTCCCCCTCATGTTTCATTTTGGATTTCTGAAATCATTTTGAGATGAACAAACACTTAAAAATGAATTTTCTAGTTTATGAGAAGTTGATTATTATAAGAAGAATATTTTCAAATTTTGCCTGAACTTTTATGTAATCAGTTAAATTTAGACGACTTTTCAGCATAAATACAAAACACTTCTGACTTTATTCTGTGAAAAAAAAGAAGAGCCAAATGAACTCACAAAACAGATTTTAGGTGTAAAAAAATAAAGTCTCTCACAGTTAGAAGTTAACGGAGAAGTTGACGAGCGCCCAGCAGGGATCCCACCTTCATCAGCGGCGGCGGCTCAGCTCCCACAGACAGTCAGTCAGCGTTTGAAACCTCTGAACAAACATTCGCAGCCTGTCGCACTGAAGAGGCTCCTGTGTGACCCTGCTCTTTTGTGCAACATGAACATCCCAGTTCAGCGGGCACCACACACACACACACTCAGATACACACACACACACTCACACACACTGCTGCATGAAAAGCTCCAGCCTGTCAGAGATGATTTGGTTGAACGTTTGAGAGCAGAGATGGGGGAGAAGCGTCTCTGTGCAGCATGTTGCACGCTTGAAGGAACATGTGTGTTAATGCGCTGCAGTGACTTATGTAACCCCCCAAAAAGATGAAAATTCTTCACAAAGTGTCCTGAGTGGGTCTGTGGGGACCAGTGCTCCACACAAAGAGTGTTCACCTTTAACCTGGACGGTATCAGAAGATTTTATTTGAGTGTTTAAAGTAGTTTATTGGTTAAATTGTTGTTACATAAGGCCGCAGTTTCCATGATGCTACATTGATTGTTCTGGGTCTCTGTGCTCACGCTGCCCTCTGGTTATATAAAGGAATAAATAATGGATGCATAGAAACATTTTATAACATCATACCTCAATATTTAAAGCTCTTAACGCTGTGAATGAAAAAAATTTAAAGTAAATATCCACAAAGACCTGTCAGTGCACTGTGCTGTGTTTGTCTGTGTGTGTCAGACGTGTACGAGACTACAAGATGCTGATTGTGCAAATCCAGTGACCTCATGTCTGCGTTTTCTAACAAAACTCTCCAGTATTTACAGAAGCTGAATCGTGGGCTGAATCAGCTCTAAGAAGAAACAGTGAATTAAAGTCTATGAGGAAAAACAAAGAGACAAAGTGTGAGTTTCGTTTTGAACCAGAGTCTTTGCTGAGTTCAGTCTTTCACAGAAACTGCGCTGAAGTATTCAGGGTCCGTTCCTGCTGGTCCCGCTCGGTTCTGACCTGCAGACCTGATGGCAGCTCTGGCCAGAGTCACTTTCACTCCGGCAGGTCCTGGAGCGTCTGTGGTTTCTACAGACATGACTCGACCGATGAAATGCTGAAACACACCAGAAGTGGGAAAAGATTTAACATAAAATGTTGATTATATTTATTATCAAAGAGAAATCTATAAGAAACTGATGATAAATTAATACCTCAATATTGTAATCAATATATTTTGTAGATTAGATTCTAAAATCAACTCAAAATTAGACTATTTGTACAATCTCAATAGATAAGCCGAGCATGTTGACAATTATTAATACCTTAAATATGATTGATTCCTCACTTATTTATACCTAAAGTGTCAGGATTTCAGGGTTTAAGTGTGATTTTCTTATCAATGAGAGTCTGACAGCGCTCATTTCCCAAATCATATCACTTCATCATTATGGTGGCTGGGGAATGCAAACCAAAGTCACAAAGTTTGAAACACTTTTTCAAACTTTTAACACATTTACATTTTGCAAAATATTTTCACAATCATAATAATAAACATAATTAGGAAAACACTTTTACAAGAAGAGAACAAATATACAGGTTCAAAAACACTTCAACAAGCCCTGAAATAAGTTTACAAAGTCAGAATTTTGACGGAAGAGCAATGTTCTTAATACCAATGTGACAGGGAAGTGATTACTTGAGGAGTCAGTCAGTTTGTGTTGATGGAAGGTGTGAGATTAACAGGGTTTATAAAATATTTTATGGTGAGTGCATTATGTTTTGTGAAACTTTAGACTAACTCATATCTCACTGCAAATTTGTTTAAATTTTGTAAAAGTGCTCCAAATTTTGTAACTTTGGTTTGCACTTCCCAGCCACCGTACATTATCAATAAAACCTTAATTTAACCATAACTAAACCTTTAAACCTCAGCAGAAAAACTTCAACTTTTTGGAATTATATCTGTCTTCAAGCGAACATTTTATCTTTCATTCAGGAAAGGAGGTTGGAAAAGTCTCTTGATGATAGTTGATGGTGTTTGCACTGGCGGCCACTAGAGGTCAGTAATAGTCTTAAAAAGTCAGATATCATGATGTCACCATGCAGGTTTTGAGTTATTCATTTTTGAGGTATTGAGTCATGATTAATATCTATAAGTGAGATTTTTCTCAATTCAACTGTATTTTTCTGGTGACATTCTTTTTATTATTGTTTAGTTTTATAGTTAGATTAAGATAAGAAAAATGCTTGATAAATGAAAATTAAACTAATACTATTGAATCTTGTTCCAATCAGCTGCAGCCATCAGTGTGAAACTTAAGCTTAAAGTTTGTTACATTTCTAAAGGGATGTGTGTGAGTCTGACCTCTGTGAGACGACCTGCAGCTTCCTCAGGCTTTGATTTTGGTCTGGAAAATTCCCTCTGAGCTTTGACTTCCTGCAAAAGAAGAAAAAAAATCTGTCACTAGTGAAATACTGTTTAAAAAAAGCTGATTAAATTGTAAACTACAGAGATCAAACCTTCAGAGTCTCATAGTTTGAAGTCTTGGAGACGTAACTGTCCCATGTTTTGGCCGTGAGCTCACGCTGCTTCCACTGAGACTTCATCTGTGAAAACAAACAGAAATGTGATGTGATAAGTTGAAGTCAGAGCTCTACAGTCGTTTGTTTAATCTGTGTTTCTGAATGAACCCTCAGCACCTCCTTGTACATGAGGTCCTCCTCGCTGAGCTCCTCTTTCTGCCTCTGCTCCAGGATGCTGCTCTGCTCTGCCATGACCCTACTCGCCGTGTCTCCTGAGATTTTACAGACCGTGTTCAGAGCCTCCAGGTCAGGGCTGATCGGCCTCACGCCGTCCAAACTCAGCTCCCTGCTGATCTCATCCCAAACCTCCCCAACCTGCAGGGGCAGCAACACAGACATGTTTAGAGAGGGAGACCACAAGTCATATTTTACCTGGACATGCTCTTCTTCTTGGTCGTAAAATTATGTTTGGGGGGGAGTTTATGGAGTAAATATTCTGATGCAATATTCATTATTCCAATGCACAAACATGTAAAGATATTGAGCTTGCACTTTTACAGATGACCTGCAGATACACAGTAGTACCCCTCTTTTCATGGAAGGCACCATGTACTGTCTGCAAAGCTGGCGCCTTTGTGTCAGCTGAAAATTTAAATGCCTCAAGATCTAAATTAAACCTTAACTAAGTTTGTATGGTTTTATCTGTATTATTATTTGTATTTCTGCTCAAGTGAAATATGTATTTTTTGTCTTTACATTTAAGCATGTGGTGAGGCATTATCATGGAAGCCTATTTGAGCCACTTAAAAGAAGAAAAAAAATGAAAACTCAGCTTCACTGAGAATTTTTACTCTGCCCATTTTAAGTCAGAATTTTGAGATAAAAGCCAAAATCTTGAAATTTAAAGTCAAAAATGCAAGGAAAGTTAGGATTTTGGGATAAAAAGTCGAATTTGTAGGATAATTAAGTCAAAATTTGAAGATATAAAGTAAAACTTATGAGAAAATAAGGTAAAAGTTATGAGAAAAAAGTCAAAATTTTGAAACAAAGAGACAAAATTATGGGATAGAAAGTCAAAATTTTGAAATAAAAAGTTGAAATTCAGACTTTTTTCCTCACTAATTTGACTTCCATTCCATGAATTCAACTCTACATGGACAAAAAAGTCAACAAAGCCAGTTTCCATTTTTTCCATTTCCAACTGGCAGAAAGGGCTTCCATACATTTTTAATGTTTACATTATAGAAAATGTAAATTTAAAAAGTGAAAATTCAGAATAATCCTGTTAACCCTGACACTGAAGTCTCCAACACTGATGTTTTGTTGCTTATTAAACAGCAGCTCTACCTTGAAGTCAAGGTATCTCCTGACGATGCTTAAGGTCACATAATGTCTGGTTGACAATCCAGGAAGGTCCTGAAACCCTGCAAAAAATACAAAACAATCATCATTACCAAAAGAGAAGCAAATCTTAAATAACATTAATTCTTAAAAACATCAACTGTAAGCTTTCCCCGCACAATTATTTGCTCCAGGCTTTTGCTCATTTTGGCTTAGACAGCTTTTAAATGCTACTACAAAACATCTTATGTTACATATTCTGAGATTCCTCATGAACCATCATTGATGTCTGAGTTACATGCTTAAGTCATAAATTGTCTTTTTCTCTGATAAATGCTTCACCGAGTTTGCAGAAGATGGAGTAAATCTTGGAGCGCAGGCCCTCTGATAACTCCAGAACTGCTGCGCTCGGTACGTTAGCAGGAAAGGACAGCTGTGTGTCTCCGTGCTGGTGCCACATGAGGATGGGTCTCTGAGGATCTAGAGGACGGACAGATGTGATGATGTGAGACGGTTTGTGCTGTCTCTGACTCTGCTGCTTCATAAAACTGGACTCAGAACAACTCAACAGCAGTCACAATAACTACCAGCTCAATTTAAGTATCAAACATAAGTAGTGAGCCGATCACAGCCTGAGCTCTGACTCATTTCTTAAACGTCTTGTCTCAGACCGACCTGTGATACCTCCGTGTCTGTTCCTGCTGACTTTAAACTCCTCCTCCTCTTCCCTCCACAGCTCCAGCAGAAGTCGAGGCGCCGTCTGTCCATTGTCGTCCCTCCAGCTCAGGATGTGGGACAGAGTGTTGGGGTTGTCACACAGCTCCAGCAGAGTGGCCAGGACGTTACAATAAACACACCTCGGGCTGGACTGATAGAGAGTTACAGCCTTTTAGTTTATTACATCAACACCAGGCTATCTTTCTGGTTTTATATCCCATAACATGAGGCTTACCAAACATAATTCCTTACATTTTAGATGAAAATTCATGAGGACAAGCTGAAAATGTCTTACACTGAGGAGGTCCAGGAGGAGGAACACACCCTCTTTGGCCAGGAAGTAATCCTCGGTGGTGTAACAGCCCACGATGCAGGACCTGAAGAGGAAACCATGCAAACTGTCCCAGTAAACAAGTGATTTCTATCTCATTTGTACAGTGGCCTTGAAGTTGAAATAGAGTTATTTTTAAGTCTCATGCAACCTTTTTTGTTTTGCATCAGATTCGAAAAAAATATCAGGCAAAATGAGAAAAAAATTTAAGCAATAAATGAAATATTATTCTTTTGTTTAGTTAAACTGACCACACACAGTCCACTGTGGACATGATGAGGTTGTTGTGTCCCAAACCGCTGAAGAACTTGTCAGAGCCTTTCTTCAAGAAGTGAACCGTCATCTCGACTCCCTCTGACCCAAACAGCTCCTGTCATCACAACATAACAAAACCACAAGATCACAGTGTCCTCCACTCATAACTCAACAGAATGTGTGTTACTACGACCTTTTATCATGGTCATAGACTCACCTTTCTGTGCATGTCGCTCTCACACAGAGCTGACAGAATCAGTTGAAGATCTGACTTTATCTCCAGAGTGATGACATCCTCTTCATCAGGATTTGCTTCCATCTGCATTAAGATCGCTGAAGATACAACACGAAGATCAGAATCAGAATCAGAATCAAACCTTTCTGCCTGTGCTTCTTTGTAGGTTATGACTGTTTCTAACTTGCCCAGGAGCTGGCTGATGAGCCCTTGATCGCAGAGGTCCTGAATGACTGACTCTTCACCTGAAGACGTCACAGACCTCAGCACTCGGATACAGTGTCTCATCTGAGCTTTCTTACTGCCTCTTCCTCCTGTGCTGTGAAAACTGTGGCCTTGACCGAAGTAAGAATCTGAGGAAAAGATGAAAAGATGTGAGATGCTTTGGAAAGGCAATAAAACCCTTGCGCTGGTGAATGATGTGTTTTCTCAGAGCAAAGGGCATTTGACATTTATATTCTCCAATTTAGAATAAAACACCACTCTTACTTTTCTCTGTGCCCTTCTTATAGGATGTGTGAAAGCTCTTGTTTGACCTTTATTTGACCTTTGCACTTGCAGCTTCCTCACCTTGTGTGACGCACCAGTCCAGCAGAACCAGCAGACACGCGTTTCCCTGATAAGACATGAAATCATCCAACATGAGCGGAGCGATGGTGGCCACAGTGGCCAGCGCCTGCAGCGTGAGCTCTTCCTGTTGGACGAACGACCAGTGACGTGAACCTGAACGCCGCTCAGAGGAGGAGGAGGGCGGCTTTATGAGCATCAGGAGAGACACCATCACTTGTGATTCTTTGTAAAGCTGAGGAGAGAAAACACAGAGGTTCCTTTATGATGTGTTATACCTTTGACAAACTGTATATCAAAAAATTTACAGTGATTTCTGACCTGTAAAGCAGTCAAGTCTTTTGACATTAAAACCAACAAGTTCAGCAGCAACTTCTTCATCTTTAAGTCTTCATTACTGAAGTTCAGCTTCAAATTGCGGAGTAAGGGTTGCTGATTCTTAACTGAAATATAATCACAGTACACTAGTTAATCATCAAATTTGAAACTTAAATTACACTGAAACTCATACGGACAAGAGAAAAGTTCTTACGCTCTGGAAACGTGGCAAGAACAACAAGCTGTTTGGCAAATAGACTCTCCTGAAAATCAGAAACAAGTTGCAGCAGTTTAACAAAGCATCTTGACTTTTATAGCAACAAAGAGACTAAACTTAGAAGCTTTAATGAAACTCTGTCTGATCAGTATCTGTTGTGCACTCACAATAAGCAGAGAGTTAGGATGACCAGCGAGGAGAGTCGTGATCACCAGCAGATCATTCCTGAGTTGGAGGTCAGAGTGTCGGGAACTGTTCATCAACTGGTAAAAAAATGCTTCCTTCAAAGATCTAAGAGGAAACCAATGCAAGAAAATGAAATACTTATCTGTACTTGTTTAGAGAACAGAACGCAAAAAACACACATACATTTCTAGTGTCTTTTGCATTTAAAGAGCACATCAAGAAAACAATCATTTATCACATACACGACACACTCCATGCTGCTGAGCTGCGCAGTAACCTCCTCTTTCTCGCCTCTTTCCAGAAGATTCCAGAGGATTTCTGAGGAGCAGAACAAAACCTGACCAGATGGATCGGGTTCGTTCATGTGGAGACAAATCGTTTCTGCTCCTCGTGCTTTTAGCATTGATGCACAATTCATATCTGTGTTGAAATAAGTACAAAAAGGATTAAGGAGACGTGATTAGAGTTCAAAGAAGCCGCTGACCTTCGGACATTGACTCAATGACACTTAAAACCACAGTTTGGACTGATTGTCTGATTGTTCTTTGGTGTAATGAGATGATTTTTGCTCTTGAGGGTTGGCTACTTTATGTAATGAAGGAGGTCATCAGTTGGATTGACATGTCTGACGATTCTAAAACTAAATCAGCCGCTGACCAGAGGAGCTGGAGAGGATCTGAAGAGTCTGCAGGAGCTGCAGCTTGATGCTGGACTGGTTCTCCAGAGCAGCCATGGAGAGGAGCAGGGTCTGAGCCAGGTCACTGCGCTCCAGGAGCTGCAGCCTGTAGCCTGGAGAGGTTGGCTGAAGCCCTGCATGTACAACAAGTACATAAACAACATTAAACATTTATAGATTCAAGGTGGGAACTTTACTGGAGGGGCAGATTGTAATCTATGCAGCAAACAGAAACCAAGGCAAGTGTTTATGTCTGATTCCTAATCAGAATTGTCTTTTTAGTAGTGACATGATCCACATTCAACTGACACATCTAAAAATGTGTCTTATTTTAAGTCTGAATCGCTTAATGAGTAATGAGCGGAAAAAAAATCTGCCAATGGGGTAAGAGAAATTTGCTCATCAGGTTAGAGGTTATCAAAATTAGAAAGATGTCTTGATTCAAGAAACTTTGTTTTACTCCATTGGCAGAATTTTTTCTTTGTTACAAGCAATCCAGACCTCACTTTTGTCATCAAATAACTCATAACAGGTCATTTTTCTGGGCTGGTCTGGTATACATTGCTCATTCCCTGGCTAAAACAAAAATTTTACCATAAATAAGACATAAACACTTTCTTTGATTTCAGTCTTTTGCAGTGTACATGTGAATCCTTGCAAGAAATTATGAACAAGAAATCTCCTGAAAATAAAGTGACAGCATACGCAAAATATTAGTTTAAGTACAAAGTAGTCAAAAACATGAGGAAATAATAACAATTTAAACAGAGTGAAAAAGAGTAGAAATAACATTATAATGTGACCAAGGAGAAAAATAAAGCCATTATAGCAGCAGTAAAATATAAAGAAGCAGAGAAAAAGGCAAAGAAATTCATTCAAACACTGTAAAATGTGATTTTGTACATTTGTTGTTCTAGTATATTATATCCATATGACAAATGATTATTAAGGTGGCTTTGATAACATTTAATTACAAGTTGGTAATGTCTCAACTTGTCTCAAATATATTGCAACTTGGAATTATATATCCAAAAAAACTGCAATACATGTGGACTTGACAATTACCTTTGCCCCTCCCAGCTGTTTAGTAAAGCTACAGCTTTCAGTTTTACACAGAAGCATTTGAGAAATTTAACTGAACATATCATTTAATCAATTAACACTTGTAGGTGTTTAAACAACATAATTCATTCTGTTCATTCTGACCTAGTGTACAATTTTGAGGCTTCCATTTACATCATGTTTTCACGTTGAAACAATAAGTTAAGTCTCACAATGAACAGAAATAAGTGCAGAATGGAATTAAAGAAGGAAAGAAATAAACAAACAAAAAGAGGAAAAAGGAAGACAAAAGAAAGGAAAGAAAAGGATTCTAGTACGAGCATGCCACCACCACAGAAGCCATGATGGAGCCTCACTCAGTGAAAGTCTAGAAAATCGGTTTTCAGAGGAGAGAGTCCGAGTCTTTGGCTTGGTGTGACGGACCGTACCATCGAGCAGCTGTTTGGGAGCCACACAGTTGTAGAAGGATTTCACACATTCAACTATCTGCTGTCTCAATTCAGCATCTGACACCCTCATCAGACACCCTGCCAACACAAACACAGCAGATCATCATCACTGCTGCTGACAATATACACAAGAGTCAGTTATTCATACCCAAATATGTAATATTCAAAACTGTTTCAAAATGCCTGCTTTGCTGTTTGAATGTGATTTGGATAATAAAAAGTTCTCTGTACCCATGTGAGAGAGAAAGTCCACGACATCCTGAGCGTAGTTCAGCTCATCAGATGATTTCTCCTTCAGGAAGGGAAGACTGAGGATCAAACACAGACAGATGTTGATGTTCAGATAAAGTTAAAGATGAAAAAAATCAGTATTTCATCTTTTTATTTCCTCACCTACAAATTTTGATGGCCTCACTCAACATGGGCACATACTCCGGATGATCCTTTGCTTTCTCAGCGCAGACGTTGAGTATTTTGGTTATACCTGTCAGGTCCTTCAAAAGCTTGGAGCAGATTAAGAGGCTTGAACATGCTGGTGTTTGTTTTCACAGAAATAATTACCTGTGAGGGGGTTGGAGTGATGGGGTACTGACTCATCGTGATAACCGAGGCTTTTTCAGAACAGGGAAAATGCTGACAGGCAGAGATGCAGCGGAAAATTAGAACCTTGGGACTGAGATTTGGCTCTGTGTGCAAGTTGCATGAGTGCAAATCTATTTCTAACGCTACACCAGGGGACAGGAGTGAGGAGTGAAGTGACAAGGTGCTGCAGTGTGTGACACCTGAGACTTCATTTTGGAAAAAAACAGACACTCAGCGAAGAAAATTCTGCATCGTCAGAAGTTAACATCAGAGGACTGAACTGAGAGGAAAGGATACAAAACCAATTTGGCTTCTTTTCAAGAGTTTCTTCAGCACAAACAGGTGTCGCTCCTTCAAGTTCGCCTGTAATGAAACACAATTTGCAGCAATCAAAGATATGATGAAAACTGATTATGAAAATGTTCCAAAAAATAACTCACGGTCAAAGGATCTTCTAGAAGACGAATCACTTTACTCAGCTCAAGACTTTTGGCACAGACCTGTTGAAAAATGGAAGTGTGGATCATTATTTTGTAGTATGATAAATATTTGAAGCATCATGTACACATACAATTTGCACAACCACTGGCTTTAAAAATACTTTTGCGTGATGTCCTTTCTTATTTATAAATAGCTTTTGAATTCAATACACATTTTATATCCCTAATTAAACATTTTACTGCTTTTAAAATGGCTCTCCTACCTTATATATGTAGAAAATTGACCAAAGAAACCTTTGAAGCTTTTATTATTTTTTTTAAGACTTATCTTAGTGTCAGAATCACATTATCTTAAACAATATCATCGTTATACTGAACTGAGCTGAAATTGTTTATTTCAAACATACAAAAGAAAAGAATAATCTTAAAGAAACTACAGATAACCAAAAGTCAAAACAGAGAATCTTAACAATATTGCCACCAACACAAAAACACTCAAACACATTCTGTTTTACATTCAAAAAGCAAAACCAAATGAATATTAATCAATTTAGCTTCCTTTTTTATTCACAGGCAAACACAATGAAAAAAATCTTCTTAGAGACTGTCCAAATTTCGATAACATTAAATGTGCTATTACATTTTTTTTCAGTCATTATTTCACTTTTGTGGGCTACTCTTTCATTTGCTTGCCACACAGTGATCTCTCTGGTATAAATAAAGTTTTTCTGATGCAAAACAATATAAATAGACATCAACAAAAACAACAACAACAATAATGATGATAATAATAACAATAATTGCTCAATTCATATAACACTTTTCAAAGCAACTTTACAGAGTGATGAGCCGATGAATAAAAATTAGAACAAAAAAAATAAATCAAAGAAAAGTAAAAAGGAAATCAAAGAGAAATGTGAGGAGTGGAAGAAAATATAAATATATGAGGAGTGCAAAAATATATAAAAGGTCTTTAAACCACTACAGAATAGAGAAAGGAAAAGATGAGAAAGATTAAACCTTTTTTTGTATGTTTTTAGATGATATAGATGTTTTAAAGTTGTAGCTTCTCTTCCAAGATGTTTACAAATCAATATCAAAATTTGATGGCTATAATATTTTGTGAATTTCTTGTCTACGCAGAATCCTAAAAGTATAATTTAAGTGTATTTGAATGTTATAGTTGTTGTATTTTAGAGAAATAAAGTGACTATTTACCTCCTGAATGTGCTGGGTTTCTTCTGATGCTCTCGATCTGACACCAGTTATATCTGCTTTTCTTCTGTGCAACACTTTGCCTGAATCCATCTCCAGTTTTTGAGAAACTTCCGACTTCAACTTCTGACTTTAGCGGTTAAAGTAAACATGTTGATTTAACGTCGAGTCACGTTACGGAAAAGTCAGTTTGGGATATTTTTCAGTTTCAAACATGATGAATAAGTTCGCTATTCTTCTCTTATGGTGATATTTGGCTGCTAACAAGAATAAAAGAACCATAACAGACAGTAAAAGGGGTAACATCTGTAAATTTCTAGTCACATCACCGGAAAATAACGTCAAACTCTTCGCTCCGCTCCGTTTTATGCTGCCTGAGTTTGACGGCGTACCGCTGTTGCTATGGTTACAGAGTAGTACGGCGAGCAGCAGGGTTCAAAGTTAAGCTGTAAACGAAACGCCCATTTCTCCACTAAACCGGACGTGGTATTCTCGTAACACCACGCATTGATTTCCCCCACAACAATAAGAGGGAGACGGAAATAAAAAATCACAAATCGCCAAAGAAACCAACATAAAGCTGAATTTACCCGGGTTTGAGGACAGACTCTGCTCACAGTCATGTTGTCGGACGCAGGTCAGTGTTTATAACACGCTGCTATTCTGTGCTACATGCTAAATGTGACAGGCAGTTCATGTTTTGGTGCTTTAAAGACCTTCCTCTTGCTCACAAATGTCACTTTTTTTGCTGCTTTCGTTTTAACAGCCGTCATATTTTACTAGCTTTCGTCAGTTTGTGATACGCTACGTTCAAACAACGTGTTACTTGTATTATAGAGCAGTGTCAGTAAAAACAAAGGCCCCATTTAAAGTGAACTGCTCTGTTCTGTTCACTGTTTGTGTAGATTATTCTGGGAACGCCTCTGGAGCTCGCAGAGCCAAGAAGAGAAGCTCTGGGGAGTCACCGGGGGACGGACAGACCCTGCGCTCCTCTGGAAGGCAAACCAATGTCCGGGTCAAGCGCACCAACAATCCCCCACCTGGACAGGTAACCTCAAGCATTCATTTACCCTTTAGCACCTGAGCCTCAAAATGCCTGCCTACACTAAATTGCTTATTTTGACTACAAGATGGCAGGGGCGGATCTACCAGGGTGGCAGAGGGTGGCAGCTGCCCCCCTAAAATAAAGCCTTGCCACTAGGTATGCACAATATTGGATTTGTGGCCAATCGCTGATATGCCCAGGGTTCTTACACATCCTTAAAAGTCTTAAATTCATTGAAATGTGATATCTGGTCTTAAATAAATTACCCAAAGGTCTTAAATTTGTCAGGGCAGTATATGTTAATGCTTTTTTGTTGTTGTTATTTCTGCGGGACTTTTCGAGAAGGAGACATAGAGTGGATACTGTCTTAAAAGCTGTTGATATAAATTTGTATCTGCATCCTGGGTCACGTCGCCGGTTCGAATCCCTGTTTGGGCATGGTGGGCCTTTCTGTGCGGAGTTTGCATGTTCTCCCCGTAAATGCGTGGGTTCTCTCCGGGTACTCTGGCTTCCTCCCACAGTCCAAAAACATGCCCACGTTAGGTCAATTGATCACTCTAAATTGTCCGTAGGTGTGAGTGTGTGCGTGAATGGTTGTTTGCCGATATGTCAGCCCTGCGATTGACTGGCGACCAATCCAGGGTGTACCCCGCCTCTCGCCCAATGACAGCTGGGATAGGCTCCAGCCACCCGCGACCCTGATTAGCAGGATAGACGGTATAGAAAATGGATGAATGGATCCTGGGTCACGGTTTATACTTTTACATACAACCAGTAATCAACGAGAACCACTTTATGTTAATAAATAGACAAAAAGTAATCTTGGATGAGTCTCTTTAAGTGACACACATGCTTTGATTTGGCGTTGTGGCATTAAAAAGGTCTTAAAAAGTCTTAAATTTGACTTGCTGAAACCTGCAGGTACCCTGATGCCGATATTTTACGACTAATTTTGCAGATAACCAATACTGATACTGATATTTTTTCCACACACCAAATTGCAGAAATTATAAAGTTTCTTTTGTTTTGGAGTTAGTGTACAGGAATACTTGCCACCCTTGTTATAAAGATTTAATTCAGAGAAAACTTAAACCTCATCGGACACATCTATGAATTACCAATTGCAGTCAATGAGATGATGTGACATTACCACTTCCCATCTCACAGCAGTTTTCACTTGAACACAGCTGTGTTAAGAGACAGAGAGATTTGAGTAACACATTTCCATGGAGCGAAAAATAATGAACCATCCGTCAAGAAATGGAAGAACCACGAAGGCCTAAAAGAGTTGTGAGGCTGAGTTGAAGATGGTAGAAATTCACTGATCGTTTGTGAGATAAGTCAAATTTATGAGAAATAAGTTAAAAATTTGAGCTAAAAATCAAAGTTTGAGTTTAAAAGTCAAAATTTTGAGATAAGAAGTCGAAATTATGGGACAGAAGATGAAGTTTGCCTTTTTATTTCAATTTTTTTTACTTAACGTGGAAAAAAGGAGAAATCTCATCAAAGCCAGTTTTTCATTTTGATGTTTTAAATTGGCAGAAATTGGCTTCATTACATTACTTATGTTGCCATTATACACATTTTTCAGTTAAGCTGTTGAGAACCTCATTAAGCTGTTGACAACCTCACCATACTCTATTTCAGAGCAAAAGAAAAGCCACAGACACAGAAGAAGAAGACGATCAGTCTGAGAAGAAATACAGAAAGTGTGAGAAGGCTGGATGCTCTGCCACATACCCAGTTTGTTTTGCCAGCGCATCAGACAGGTACTGTGCTTCTATTTTATTATGAAAACATGTGTCGTATTTGATTTTGATTGACTTCAGGTCATGTGTGTCCTTTCAGATGTGCTAAAAATGGATACACGTCTCGCTGGTATCATCTGTCATGTGGTGAGCACTTTTGCAACGAATGTTTTGATCACTACTACAGGAGGTAAACAACTTTTCAAATTTTGATTGATTTAAAGACATCTTTTGTGCTTTTTATAAAACAGAATGTGCAAAATGGTTTTGCATCAACACTATTAAGCCACATTTTTCTGTTTGCAGTCACAAAGATGGTTATGAGACTTTTGCTGCGTGGAAGAAAGTGTGGACGAGTAACGGGAAAAGTGAACCCAGTCTCAAAGCTTTTATGGCAGATCAGCAGCTACCATTCTGGGTAAATGAGGCAGCTTTCCTAGCTTCTCTTCAACAGTTAAGTATTGTCACTTTAATATAAATAATCTTTGGGATCTGCTTGTTTCAGGTTCAATGTACTAAACCAGACTGTAGGAAATGGCGTCAGCTGACAAAAGAGATCCAGCTCACTGCTTCTTTAGCTGCAACATATCGCTGTGGTATGAAATTCAACAATATAAAGGTAAACAGAAAACCACATGTTCATGGGTTACATTTAAAATTCATTTTTCATAATAAGTTAATGTCTTCTCATGCAGACAGAGGGACCTGACCAGTGCTCCCAGCCAGAGGACTTGGTAAGTTTGTGATTTTGGGAGGAGATATACAATCTCTTAACAGATCCAAGTAGTTATTGGATGTGATCAAACCCTGTTTTTATTGTCTCAGAGAGTGGCTGAGGTGACAGACAGTTGGTGGCACTCAATGCTGATTTTGCCACCACTGTTCAAAGACAGCCCCGCCAGCCCTTTCCTGGCTGCGTACTACCCCGACTGTGTTGGAATGAGTCCGTCAGGATCCACTGGCTCCGTTTCTCTGTCTGAGCTGAGGGCTGATCACTGCAGAGCCGTCCAGCCTCAGAGTAAGTTGGAGTGAACTGGAACAAATACACCCAGAAGATGTTTTGTCTGTATCCTGTTTTGCCATTGCTCCTGACTAAATGCATTAATCAGTATCATCTCCCTCAGTTCCAGGCCTGTGTCCATATTTCCAGCCCTTCTATCAGCCAAATGAGTGCGGCAAAGCTTTGTGTGTGCGCCCAGATATGATGGAGCTGGATGAGCTGTACGAGTTTCCAGAATTTTCCAGAGATCCCACTATGTATTTGGCTTTGCGTAACCTCATACTGGCTTCGTGGCACAAGAACTGCAAGGTACACCGCAGAAATCTTCCATGAGGGGTTCAGTTGAAAATTGTGATGGAATAACTGAGACACTAAAGAAAAAACATTTTGCTGTTTTTCCTTAAGGAGGTGCTCACATCCCAAAAATGTGCTGAAAACATCATCGTGCGAGGGTTGGTGCGTGTGCGCTGTGTACAGGAGATGGACCGTGTGCTCCACTTCATGACGAGGAAAGGCCTCATTAACACTGGAGTGCTGGCGGTGAAACGGCCTCTGCTACCTGAGAGATACTGTTCTGTGAGCATCGCTTCAGTGTGACACAAAAACACATCCCACAGACATGTTAACGTTATTTTACTGAGAGTAATATCCTTTTTTATGTCTTTTTTTTGCAGAGAAATGTTATCATCATTGGTGCTGGAGCTTCAGGTTTGGCTGCAGCACGACAGCTACAAAACTTTGGCACTCAGGTATCAAGATATTTCCTGTCACCATCCTCTAACCTTTACCCTGCTCTCCTCTTATACTCTGTGTTTTTCATCGGTTTACAGGTGATGGTGCTGGAAGCAAGAGAGAGAATCGGAGGTCGCGTGTGGGATGATGCTTCTCTGGGCGTCAATGTTGGCAGAGGAGCTCAGATCGTCAACGGCTGCGTGAACAACCCCATCGCACTTATGTGTGAACAGGTGGGATTGATAAGAGCTTAAAACTTTTCAGGAAGTCTTCAGTGTGTTAAACCTTATCTTAGTCTGTGCTTTCGCTCTCTGCAGATGGGCATCAAGATGCACAAGCTGGGGGAGAGATGTGACCTCTTTCAGGAAGGGGGGCAGGTTACTGATCCAGCCATTGACAAACGCATGGACTTCCACTTCAACGCCATCCTGGACGTAGTGTCGGAGTGGAGGAAGGACAAGTCGCAGCATCAGGACACACCCCTGAAAGGTACCGAAACAAAACATGGTTCTTTAGACACAACACTGGAGGTTAACAACTGAATTAGATGAGAAACAATGAGATATGTGAAAACAACTGAACTTCTTAAAAAACTTTTTCTATTATGACCCTGACAACTGATAGGTGACATTTATTGCATCTATTCTAATGGTAGTCCTTGATGAAAAAAATTTACTGTGTGAGCTCATAGAAATAAAACTGAAGTGATTCTGAGAAAAGAAAACGTATGGCTAATCAACACTGATTCTAAGTAAGAACATTTTTTTGGACAGATGATTTTTTTCTTAGATTTTTTTAATCTTCATTTTTATGTTATTAATTTAACAGAAAAAGTCCAGGAGGTGAAGAAGAACTTTCTTCAAGAGTCTGGTATCCAGTTCAGTGAGTTGGAGGAAAAAGTGCTTCAGTTTCATCTTAGTAATCTGGAGTATGCCTGTGGTAGCACATTGGACCAGGTTTGTAAAATGGCACAGTTGGATTTTTCACTGTGGTTTGGAAATGTTTTATTAGTTTGAAGCCAGGTAAATAACCAATTGAGATCAGGATTAGGAGCAATATTGACCTGGCTAAGAGGACGACAGCACACCTCATAAAAAGCCTTACATGATAACGAGACAGTTTACAACACTAAGTTAATAGAAAACAACAGTTTACAATATGCAAATTGATTTACAGATAAAGGGCAGGATCTTGCTTACAGATAACAATTCAGAAACACAGGCACTGTCCAATTGTGTGCCATTTTTTATCTCTTATGATTGAGCGAAATATGATCCACCACTTTAAAGTTGTGTGTGGTGGGGAGCAGTCAACCAAAAGCTCTTTTCCGGAGCTCAGTGTAGACACAAGGAATTTTAAGACCCCACAGGAACGCAAGGCAAAGTGGCTTTTGATTCTTTGTAGATACGTACATAGATAAGAAAGCATCAATTCGAGAAGAGCTTTATAAATAAGCCTCAACAAGTGGATATACTTGTGCACCCTCAGAGATGGCCAAATTTGAGATTGTGAACAGGTCACAACCAACTGAAATTTACACCCAGTTACAAACCTTAATGCGCAATGGTACACAGTGTCCAATGGCTGAGGCACTCATAAACAGTAAATCACCATTAAGTAGAGGAAAAAAGAAAAGCAGGATTTGTTTCTATAATAAAATCCAAACTTCACCTTTAGTTTAGAGGCCAGATATTGGAGTCTGAGAGAATTCAGTGTCTGAATGAATATAAACTGAACTTTTGTAGGTGTAAGTTTTTGTTTGTTTGTTTGTGTTTTTTTTTATTAGGTATCGGCAAGATCCTGGGACCACAACGAGTTTTTTGCCCAGTTCTCAGGAGACCACACCTTACTCACAAAGGGCTACTCTGTGTTACTGCAAAAACTGGGCGAGGGCCTCAACATTCGCACAAAATGCCCGGTTTGTAATTCAGTCTCTTAGTCCCAGGTGTTGCTCTTTTCTTTGTTTCACCGTGGTGTTCTCTGCACACATATAGATAAGACACACTGTGAAGAATTGTTTTTTTCCCCCAGGTTCAGACCATTGATTACTCAGGTGATGTTGTCAAAGTTACCTCCTCTAACGGGTCTCAGTGGACGGCACATAAGGTACGAACATGCTAAGAAATATTGTATACAATTCACATCCTTTCTTTTATTTATCACAGCAGCATGACCTATCCTCTGATACTGATAATCATTGAATGTTGGACCATTATTGTTCTGTTTCAGGTTCTTGTTACAGTGCCGTTGACCTTGCTACAAAAAAATGTGATCCAGTTCAACCCTCCTCTTCCTGAAAGAAAACTAAAAGCGATCCACAGTTTGGGAGCTGGCATCATAGAGAAGGTTGAAATAGATCGATGTGAATCTTTTATTTGTGGTTGTTAATATGTACAGACTCTGTGGATGAAATGTTTGTTCTTATAGATGCTGAAATATTATTCTTAACTTTTCAGATCGCACTCCAGTTCCCGTACAGATTCTGGGACAACAAAATCCAGGGAGCAGACTACTTTGGTCACATACCACCAGGTCCGGAAAAAAGAGGCATGTTCAGTGTCTTCTATGACATGGATCCACAGGTTTGTTTGTATACACTCAATCCACAGTTTATGATTTCGACACACATCTTAAAGCACTATCTCTTCTGTTAGTGTTCACACTTGAGATGTCTGTTCTTGGGTTTGACCAACTTTGTGCTGCCTGTGTCAATCTGTGTGAAGGGTAAGCAGGCTGTCCTCATGTCTGTGATCACTGGTGATGCTGTTGCTGCTGTAAGAGACATGGAGGACAAGGAAGTAGCGGACGAGTGCGTCAAGGTCCTGCGGGAACTTTACAAAGAACAGGTAACAGAATTGGCTGCAGCTTCATCACAATGTTGGTTTCACAACAAAATTTCCTTGGACGGTTTAATGAAGAGTAACCAGAATGTGTAAAAAGCAGAAGTTATATTAGTTAATGCAATTTTGAAAGACCTAAAAGAAGTACATAAGCACTCTCAGATGAAGTTTCTAGAAAAATTCTTGTGTAAATTCACTGCCTTGGCTAACAGTGCTTTTTAATACTTCTTGTTTTGTGTGTTCCTCTTTTCTGTTGTTCATTATTATATCATCACACCCCTGACAGGAGGTTCCTGAGCCACTGAACTTCTTTGTCACACATTGGAGTAAAGATATGTGGTCCCAGATGTCCTACAGCTTTGTGAAGACGGGAGGAAGTGGAGAAGCTTATGACATCCTCGCTGAAGACGTGCAGGGGAAAGTCTTTTTTGCTGGAGAGGTAAGAACTTTCAGTTAAATCAATATCAAAGAAAGGTGCAATCTTTTGGCGCTTTTTGACTCTTTGGGTACAGTAGTGCTCATAAGTTTATGTACCCTGACAGAATGCATGATTTCTTGGCCTTTTTCAGAGAATATTGGGTGAAGCCATTTATTTACAAATCACCGTTTACTCTTTTTAAATCATAATGACAACAGAAACTTCCTGATCAGAAGTGTTCACACCCCAGTTTTTAATACCTTGTAATTCCCCCCTTTATTTTGTGGTCGTTGTGGATGAGGGTCTTTATTTTCTCAGATAGTAAAACTACCCATCCTTTTCGGCAAACAGCATCCAGCCCCTGTAAATTCTTGGGCTGTCTTGCATGAACTGCAGGTTTGAGATCACCCCAGAGTGGCTCAATAATATTGAGGTCAGGAGACTGAGATGGCCACTCCAGAACCTTCACTTTATTCTGCTGTAGCCAATGGCAGGTCAACTTGGCCTTGTGTTTTGGATCATTGTTAGATCATAGGTGAGGATGGTTACCTTTAGGAACCATCCAAACCCATTTGTGTCAACTTGTGTGCATGTTATCAGGCCAAAACCACCAGGGTATGCAAACACAATCGTTTTTTGATAAGTTGCATCACCTAGCCACTAACCATGGGTGAAAGAAAAGTTTTTGTTTTATCGTATGTAAACTTATGGGCACAACTTTATATCAAAAACGTTTGCTTCCTGCTGTTCAAAATGAGCTGCTCCTCTTCATGAGACAGACTCATTAAACATTATCTTTGTTTTTTTTCCACAAGGCCACCAACAGACATTTCCCTCAGACTGTGACAGGAGCCTACCTGAGTGGGGTCAGAGAGGCCAGCAAGATGTCTGCCATGTAAACTCCATCTGTCAGAAACACACCAGCATAAACTCACAGGTTTCACTCAGACAGACCGTTAAAACGCTTCGACTGCTTCTCTGGAATTATATTTCACTGTACTGTGCTGATGAGCAAAACCTTCGCAGTCACCTTGAACATATCTAACACTAGTGACCAGAAACGGTTTCTTATTTATAACAACAAATGCAGCTGGGAAATTGATTGTGAGATGTCATGCATTAGGAATAATAGTGGAAAAGCTTGGTCAGCTAAGTTTGAAAACCTAGATCTGAGCTGAATGAGCTTTAATGTAGAATCTCTGTGATGAAATGGTCAGAAAATTTCATTTTTTTGTAAATTTGGGTGCTTGAAGCATTGGCTAACTTTCACATTTTCTAATCATGAACATTAACTTAATAACATATAAGGCCACAAGATCATGTTCTATGAAAGTTTTGGTGATTTTATTCGTAAATATGAACTTTGAAAGTTACCTGCCAATGTTTCATACAGCAGTGATAGATCTGTGTCGTATCCTTTGTGATTTGTGTGTTGGTAAAGGTGGTGATGGGAAATTGAACTGTTAGATTTGAAGTAGGGTTACTTCCATGATAGCACTTTTTATTTGAAATAGTGATGAAAAAATGAGTAGATGATGAGAATGATAAATGAAATTCTTGGTAGGAGTAAGTTTGATCACACAAAGTTGTCCCCCTTCTGTCTCAGGGATGTGGTCAAAACACCTTACAGAAAAAAAATCATGATTGAAATATTCTGAGGATTGCCATGCAAAATAACACAATTTACCACACTATCATGTTCTAGTCCCTGAACAAGTAACTCCCTGAGATTTGAGTCAGGGAACAGCACAACAATGTCCTCACTTTGTTTAATTAATGTTGACTAATGAAGTTTCACATGTGAGTCCTCATATCTCTGTCTGGATCAGCACATCTAGATGATCACTTGGTCTTTGTCAAACGTTACATTGCTTGAATATTTATCGCGTATATGTCTAATAAACTGAGCTACCAACTGCCATACTTTGTGTTTCACTCCTATTTTTGTCCTTTGGTTGGAGAACTATTATATTTGTTCCACTGCAATTCATCTGTGTAGGCCACAAATATTTGATGTAGGGCAGGAAAATTATCTGCAACCACTCAAAACATCTTTTTACAGTATTGTGTTTTACAAGCAATGGCAGAAATGCCTTGAAAACTTTGCATCTGGCACTTTAATGGCACATGTTTGACTATATTGCTAAGATATATAGTGCCAATTCTTATTTGGCTGATATAGAACAAATAAAAATAAATCAACAATAAATAAAAATATTAAGTTATATAATAAGATTCATGAGTTGTATTTTAAATCGGCTTCATTCTCAAATCTGAGTCATTGCGGTAAATGCTGAAGGTATGTAAATCTTCCTCAAAGCTTCAGCTCAGTGTCCTGTTGTTTTTCCAGTATTACTCAGATTTGGCACAAACACTGCAGTTTTAGACCATGATTTTAGTGTAAATCTCTTGGAAATCAAAAGTCCAAATCAGCATACTGATGGCTTCAGGATAACTGTGGGACAGTTTGAAACACATTGTAATGATACCGAATATATAGTAATACCCAGGGGTGGAAGTAATTAATTACAAATACTCAGATTTCTGTAATTAAGTAGTTTTTTGGGGTACTTGTACTTGAATGAGTAGATTTTCAAGTCTGTAATTTTACTTGTACTGAAGTTATCATTATGCCATGTAATCTACTTTGTTACTTTTAAAATCATAGTTGAGTACTGAGTACAATTCTCATCAATATGTAGACCTTTTATCTGCATTTTTGTAGCCAGTAAGGTGATTTGATAACAAACAAGCCAATGAAAACCAGGACATATGGATGAAAAACAAAACAAAGCAAAAAATGTTAATGGATGTTGATGATTGATTGCTAATTGATTTTGTGTTGAGAATTTAACCAGTTAAAATGTATTCATGGATATTCTATCAATAGTCGCAGCAGCAACTGCACCTCATCTAATTTTGTTTTTGTCTGCCTGAGACCTTTGCTGAATAAAGAAATAAAACCTTAAATGAGAAAAAGAAAGACAAAAAAAAAAAACAACCAATCAAAATGAGCGAAAACACTAGTTTTGTTCTATTCTATTAGTTATTAATGATTATTGATTGTTAGCGTTTTAACTATTGGTGAAGCAAAACAGAAAATGTAGAGCCCTATCTGGAGAGGTGACAGTGACATCACCAGAAGTAACTAATAATCTGAGTAGTTTTTTTTTTTGATGAAAACTCTGTACTTTTACTTGAGTATTTTTCTACCACCAGTACTTTTACTTGTGATTGAGTAATATTTTAGCAATGTAACAGTCCTTGAGTACAGATTTCCACCACTGGTTAAACCAAAGTCAAGTTAACTTCAGTCGTTGCGGTGACTCTGTTGCTTAGCAACCTCTGAACCCGGTGAACGAATGAGATCAGGAAACGTCATCAATACTCGCCTTAGCGCCTTCTCCATATCAAACGCGGAAGTAAACAAAGCAAACGTGAGCGGTCCCAGAATAGAAACAACTGGGGAAACTGGTTTGAAACCCCGGTGTAAGTGCTCTGTAATAGCCGAACTTCATTTGTAGACTCGCGAACCAAAAAAACCTTAGGATATCGTAGCTTCAGCGCCTCAGAAATTATCATAAAAACGCGGAAACAGCTCACGCATGTTCTGTAACGGAGACGCTAACAACGCGGAGCCCGTTGGCGCGTTTTAGATGAGGAGAACAACAAATTGGTAACGTTTGTCTCCGGGCCACAAAATGGACTGTAGCACGGCTGAGAGGTCCACAAATGTGAAAGAGGACTTTTCAGGTAATAATTTTCACAACTTAATGGCCCATTTCGACTTCAGAATGAGGTATTTGGATGACTGCATTGTTACTGTAAATTAAAAGCTAAATTAGCCTCCATCGAGGACAATAAGTACTGACGTCACTGCTGCTGACTTGGTTATAAAACAGCTAAAATATGAACTACAGAGGTCACTCAAATCTGACACACCATCAGGGGGATGCAAGTTTTGGAACTGTTGGCTAATTCTACAGCTGATCTGACCTCATAGCGCTCTACTATCAGGCAAAACACCCGTTTCCTTTATCTCTCCTATAATGGAACAGATAGAATTACAACTTGTGATGTTCCTCTTCAGTATATGATCCTCACTGTTAACATGTAGCGTGGTGATTAAAGTACCCACACAATGTGAAAACTGTCTTATACCTGCAACATAAATGTTTGTAGGATTGAATATCATTGAAATGATTGTGGAAATGTAATTTACAACTGACAACTTATGATGGATAGGTCGATTTTTAGTTTTCATTTTATTTTTGAGCAGATAAAGCATCAAATTGCAGAATTAACTGGATGGCTAATTGATCTTCTGATGTTATTAAAAAAAACAACATTGTGGCTTGTTGACACGTTTGTCAACACTTATTCTGTCTAATAAGCTCAGGACATTTAAGACACACTGTGAACAATTGTCTTGTTTTTATTTTTTTTACACAGAGACATGTTTTTGTGTTCTTTGTCATATTTATTGCATACTGTTGCATCTTTAAAGACAAAAAATTACTAGACTTACAAATTCCTAGAATGCATGTCTTTTGTATAGGATAAGGATGGGCAAGTACCTATACCAAGTTATGGTATTGCACAGATACCAGCTTTATTTAAACGTATCAGATACTCATACCTCTGGTGGCCTTTAATACTCAAGGCAAAAGAAAAAATGTTATGGTTGAATATTTAAGCAGCTTAAAAATTAGAGAGTCGCCCGTGTTTGGACTTAATGGCAAAGTGACTGTGCTGTGTTTTTTTTGTTTGAAAGAAAAATCTTTGTTCATAATGATTGATCATTGTGTTGGTTGAAATTTTCCTGGTCAACTATTTGGTTTGGTTCAGGCAAATAACAAGAAAGTAAGATCCTGCCTAATGTGAGGGGAAGCATAACTTATTGGGTCCTAATTTTTTTTTTCCCCCAAGTACAATTCCAGATATTCTTGGTATTGACTGTTATATCTCTGACTGCTTAGGAAAAGAAAGCTCCAGCTCTGGTGATGATGTGCCCCTCTCTAAACTTCTGAAAAAGCCACACAGTGAGAAGAACCAGTCACATAAAAACAGAGGCAGCCCAGCCTCTGGGTCAGACACTAAAGACAAGAGTGGTGAGGTTACACACAACACTTTCAACATTACCTCCATTTCAAATTTTGAAAAACTCAAGATACTGCCATGTTTGTTTGACTCTACTCCTGCTGTGAATTGTCCTTGTGGGATGATTAAAATATCTTATCTTATCTGTAGTGTCAGATAACTCTTCAGATGATGAGCCTTTAATTAAAAAGAAGAAAACAACCCCTGCACAAGTCAAGAAACCAGCGAAAAAGGACAAGTCCAGCAGATCTAATGGCACAGATAACAAGACAGCAGGTAGCCGTATCGCAGCATGACATGAATTGTGTTGTCCCTGTATCTTTGATTTTATCTACTTTTGAGGGTCTCTATATATTATAATACATATGTGACTCTTTCAGATTTGAACACAGATGATAGCTCTGACAATGAGCCGCTCATAAAGGTTGCCAAAGGATCTTCCAAAGCTGCAAATAAGCGTTCATCGGTGTCTCCAAAAAAAGCTGCCAAAAAGAAAGGTAAGATAAATTTCTAAATCCGTACATGTGTCCTCAAGAGAGAGCAGCTATCATCTGTATTAGATTCTCATTCTGATCTCTTTGTCTTACACAGAATCCTCAAGCGACCATGGTAGCTCTGATGATGAACCTTTAAGTGAACTTGTTAAGAAACTTGATAAAAAGACACCTGTCGTGCGGTTGAGAAAGGCAACACCAGAAACTAAATCCAAAAGAAATGCCGCAAGGAAAAAGGGTGAGTGTAAAAATGCGTAAATCATGGGTAATAAGAAATACTTCTTGTGGCACTTGTACACTTAAAAAACATGTTTTATTGGTTACAGTAAAATATGCAGAGTCTTCCAGCGACAGCTCAGATGATGAATCGCTTGCGGAGTTGAAGAGGAGGTCAAAAAAAGCCCCAAAGGAACAAAAGAGTCCTGCGAACAACAAGAAAACAAAAACAAAACTTAAGGACAAACCTCCGAAAGGTTAGTTTAACTTTTTCAAGACTTGTCAGGTGGATAAGAGTTGTCATAGTTTTAATACAAGTTCAAGTTTTGCATTTTAAAAGATCCTTTTTCCTCAGACAGCAGCTCAGATGATGATGTACCTTTGGCAAACCTTGCTGCAAAAAGAAAAAGAACGATGAAAAACACAACTAAGACATCTGTACCACAGCGCAGCGCATCAAGAAAGAGACAAGGTACAGAACCATTAACCAGGAACAGGGCATCATTGTGGTTTCTGAAAATACTAACAGTTATATCCTCACTGATGTGGCTGTTGTTTGATAGAACCAAGTGACAAGAGCTCAGATGATGATGATGAACCCTTGATCAGTCTTGCAAAAAAGAAAAGCAGCAAGAAACAAACCAGAAGGAAAACAAAGACTCCATCCCCAAAGAAAAGAAACACAACCCCCAAAAAGTCGAAAGAGACGATTGTTTCAGGTGAAAACATGGTTACAGAAAGGAAAATGCATTTGTTGGCAATGACAGTAAAACTCTGGCAGATATTGTTAATTTCAGAAGAGCATATTTGAAACAGACTAGTGTATTTTCTTTCTTTTTAGGTTCTTCAAGCAACAGTTCGGATGAGGAACCCTTAGTGAAGAGAGTGAAACACCCACAAGTGACCAAAATCTTGAGAATAATACTTGAGAGGTGTGATGGCGAAGAAGGAGGGGCAACAAGAAGCCCCAACAAAAACAGCACAGGTGACAATCATTCACCCAGCTAATGTCTAACTATTTCTATCAGTACTGTTTGTTCTTCTCTTGTGATGTTATATGGAAATTGATCTCTGAATACTAAACAAAGATAAACTTTTTCTGACTCTCCAAACTAGAAACGCGGATCGCTGAAAAGACGTCGCACGGCAAGTCAGAGAGTTCGGAGCAATCCTCAGAAGAGGATTGAAGAGTTGAAGAGGCTCTGAATGAATTTAAAGAAATGAATGTTTTATTGTTAACTTCTGGACGAGAAAGTCCAGACAACCAAGTGGCTCAGAGTTTAAAGGGTTTCTTAAGTGTTTTAGATTTCTTGGAGAGGTACCTCCCAAAATATACCATTTGTTGCTCGTGTAAAGATCAACATTGTATTTTGTATTCACTACTTGTGCGTTAATTTATGGTATTTCTACTCTTTTTTTAATCTATGGTCATTTTTTCAGGTTTTATTCACAGTCCTTTAATGAAATGTGCCTGTTGTTTGCATTGGCCTTTATGTCAGTTTTATTTCTTTAAGGGAGTTATTTTTAGTCATTCGAGGAAGTTTTACATCTGTTTTCATCAACCGCACCCTTAGCATGTAATAGGGAACATCTGTGATGATGGATTAAACTGCTTTCACTAAAACCTTGTATAACATTAATCATTCCGTTCTTCTAACATGAAAAATATTTACAACTAACATTTTTTGTTTTCACTGAAAAGCATTGTTGAGTCTGTTCAGTTCAAATCACTTTTCATGCATTAAAATGTAGCACTAAGTGCTTTATGTGTTGAATTCTCAAAAGTGTCTTCATGGGTGCCAAAATACACAAAAACGGTCCCCTTGTGACCAAAAACATGTGCAAGTGCCCTCTTATGCACAAAAGTTTGCAAATGTTCTCTTGAGAGCCAATGAATGCAGCAGTGCTGTCTTGGGGGAAAATGACATGCAGAAGTGTCATCTTTGGAGCCAAAATACACAAAATGCCCTCTTCAGAACAAAACGTGTGCAGGAGTCAACTTTCTTTTTCCTTTCGTTCAAAGTGTCTGTGCACACGACTGGTTATGACAGGTAGAGAGTGGGCACTGAAACTGTCCTTGGAGGTGGGTGATGAGCCTCAGTTTCTTATAAGAAAATGTCTTAGGGGTCAAAATTGTGATGTAAAAATGTGGTCACAGCCCAAATGAGGCAGGGAACCAGTGCACTAGACTTTCACAGAACATGAAACACCATGGATTATTATCAGGCAAATACAGTTGTGCCTAAAAGTTTACACCCCCTCCAGCAGAATTTTCTGATTTTTTGGCCTTTTCTCAGAAAATATGAATGGTAACACAAAAACCTTTCTGTCACTCATGGTTAGAGGTTGGGTGAAGACATTTATTAACAAACAACTGTGTTTACTCTTTTTAAATCATAATGACAACAGAAACTTCAAAAATGACCCTGTTCATTTTTTTATACACACACACTGATTACAAGCAAATGGATCACAGGTGAGGATGGTTACCTTTAGTAGACATTCAAACACATTTGTGTTCACTTTTGTGCATTTATCAGGCCAAAACCACCAGAGTTGTGTAAACTTCTTAACAGGGTCATTATGATTTAAAAAGAGTAAACTACATTTTTTTTCAATAAATGTCTTCACCCAACCACTAACCATGAGTGATAGAAAGGATTTTGTGTTATCATTCATATTTTCTGAGAAAAGGCCAAAAGATCAGAAATTCTGCTGGAGGGGGTGTTAACTTTTTGGCACAACTTTATATAAAAATAAGATAATGATGATGATTATTATTATTATGATTATCATTATTATTATTTATAATAATTATTATGCAGAGATCACTTACAAAATCCTAAAAACGCTTTTAAGTCTGACATAAGGTAATTTAGAAACTCCTTACAGGAGCTTTAAGTTTCCAGAGAGTGAAGTTCAGTCCTCCTT
This sequence comes from Thalassoma bifasciatum, assembly GCA_008086565.1. Classification (NCBI taxonomy): domain Eukaryota; kingdom Metazoa; phylum Chordata; class Actinopteri; order Labriformes; family Labridae; genus Thalassoma; species Thalassoma bifasciatum. Next base: position 145,056 of record RPOG01000976.1, on the reverse strand, counting down.
CTTTCTTCTGAAACTGTGAAACTGCTGCTCTAAAACTAAGAGCACAAAGATCCAACGGAGGAAGGGGGAGCGTGTATTTATGTTTTCTGACTGTTTGATGAGAAGAAAAGCAAAATATTGAGTAATAACGGCTCCTGCTGTGTGAGCTAGCATGCTGCCGTCTCCAAACCTGACAGAAACTCTCATTATGATTTAAAAAGAGTAAACTACATTTTTTTTCAATAAATGTCTTCACCCAACCACTAACCATGAGTGATAGAGAGGATTTTGTGTTATCATTCATATTTTTTGAGAAAAGGCCAAAACATCAGAAATTCTGCTGGAGGGGGTGTAAACTTTTGGGCACAACTTTATATAAAAGTAAGATGATTATAATGATAATAATAATAATAATAATAATAATAATAATAATAATAGTACTACTACTACTTATAATAATAATTATTATTATCATTATTATTATTATTTCTATTATTATTATTTCTATTATTATTATTATGCAGAGATCACTTACAAAAGCCTAAAAACGCTTTTAAGTCTGACATATGGTAATTCAGAAACTCCTCACAGGAGCTTTAAGTTCAGTCCTCCTTCTTTCTTCTTCGCTGGTTTTTGTCACTTCCGCCACAGCAGCAGCCCTGACCTCAGTCCTCCACACACAAAAATCATCACAAAACAGAAACTGTGAAACTGCTGCTTTAAAACTAAGAGCACGAAGATCCAACGGAGGAAGGGGGAGCGTGTATTTATGTTTTCTAACTGTTTGGTGTGAAGAAAAGCGAAATATTGAGTAATAGCGGCTCCTGCTGTGTGAGCTAGCATGCTGCCGTCTCCAAACCTGACAGAAACTCCAGAAAATCCTCTCAGATTATTTTAATCTCGTCATGACTGAGCTCAGATGTCGCAAAACAGAATCTGTAGAGGGAGATGAAGAAGAGGACGAGACGAAAAATGAACCTAAGGAGCTCAGTGAAAGTAAGTTTAGCTGATTTAGCTGTTTGCTAATTGAACACCGGTGAAAAAATAACCTCAAACTTTTTAACTTTTCCAGATAAATTAAGTCAAACCTGGAGCTTTTTGAATCATAAAACCTATTTCCAGGGTTCCTACACATTCTTATAAAGTCTTGAATTGATGTATTGAAAACTGAGGCCATAAAAAGTCTTAAATTCATGAAAATGTTATATTCTGGTCTTGAATAAATTACTCAAAGGTCTTGAATTTTACAGGGCAGAATTTATTAATGTTTTTATTTTTTTTTAGTTTTTTAGTGGGACTATTTGAGAAGGAGACTTCAAGTGGATACTGTCTTAAAAGCTGCTGATAGAAATTTTTATCTGCGTCCTGGGTCACTGTTTACCCTTTTACATTCAACCATTAGAGAGAATCACTTAATGTTCAATGAACAGACAAAAAGTAAACTTGAATGACTCTCATAGAGAGACACACATGCTGTGATTTCAAGGATTCAAGGAGTTTTATTGTCATTCAACCCATGTAAAACATGGGTGGGACGAAATTAGTTTACCCTTAGTTTACCCCAGAATAATAAATATTTACAAATATACAATAAAAAAGAGAATAAAAGAAGAACACAATCAACTAGCCTTTTTAACAAATAGACAGAATAAAATAATAAACTGTGCAAAAGTTGCAGTGTTCATTTGTCGGGGGGGCACTAAAGGGGACCATGAGAGTTCAACAGTCTCACAGCTTCAGGAAAGAAGCTGTTCCTCAGTCTGGTAGTCCTGCTCTTGATGCTCCGCAGCCTCCTGCCTGATTTGGTTGATATACAGCAGGATCCCTTAACCCTCGACTATATTAATGTGTTTTTGGTCTTAAATTTCATTCAAAGTGGCATTAAAAAGGTGTTAAAAAGTCTGAAATTTGACTTGCTGAAACCTGCTTACCCTGATTTCTGTTATTGTTACAACACCTGTACAGATGTGAACGGACCAGTGAACTCAGAGGGTGATGAGCCTGTGGAGGAGACAGTGAATGGAAGAGAGGACAAACAGCAGAAAGATGAAGAGGAGGAGGAATCAAATAAACCTGAAGAAGCTGTGAAAAGATCCAGTAAAACTCCTTCATGTAAGTTCAACATACCCAACCTTTTGGAGATCCTGCACAAAATACTCAATGACAACAATGTAGCTTCATAACCCATACGTTTATTTAAAACACTCCTTTTCTGTCTGAAGTGAACATTTTCTACAATATGAAGAAGTCCACCTCTACAAGTTGAAAATATAAAAATTAATAAATGGCTTTGAGATTTTATTCATGCTCATATTAAGTCAAATTTTGAGGGAAGAAAAGTCAATGAATAAGTTAAAACGTCAACATTTCAACTGTATTACTTTTAACTCAATATGGGCCAATAATTTTGACATCCGAAAATTTCAAATTTTTTATCTCAAATCTGTGACTTCATTGTATTAAAATACTGACTTTTTATTATCATTAATCAAAACATCAGTTCTTTGTAAATGTGAAAAAAGTTTAATTTAAGAAAGCAAACATATTAATGCAAATAACAACTAATCCTTCATAATGGGTCCTGATAGTTACAAGTGATATTGTAAAGATTATATGTATTTGTGGTATGAAACAGAGATTTAAATATGCAATTCATTGAGTCAAGAATGCATTTACGTACAGTTAAATGAAGAATTTCTGTGGTTTAAGTTGTTACTGTTTCTGTTTCACAGCGGGTTTCTTGCAGCGCCTCGTGAAGGTGTTCTTCGGATGTTTAGCAGCGGTTGCCTGCGGCATTCTGTATGCTGCGTATCTGTCGACATACCATGACAGGAAGTACTGGTTTTCCACAAGACAGGTGTGTGTGTGTTTTAGTTCCTTCCTCCAAATTTTCACATGACAGCTATTTCATATCAATTCTGAAATTCACAATATTGTTTTTCAGGAGCTTGAGCGAGAAATCACCTTCCAAGAAGGCAGCGGACTCTATTATTACTACTACAAGCAGCTGCTGACAGTGCCATCCTTTGAAAGAGGTACAAGTTTCTCCTCTGTGTTTCATTAGATGAAAGTGAAAAGTAGAAATAATCAAGAATTACTTGGTAAAAGTATGTTTACTGTACTTACAGTTTACTGTCGTGTTGATCTCTGCTTTGTTTCTCAGGGTTCTATGAGCTCACACTGGACAACAACACTGTTTCAGGTCAAACCATCAATGCAGTGGAGCTTCTGTCTCTGTATCCAGAACTCATCACGAGCTTCTTATACAGAGTAACAGAAAGCCAGGTGAGCTGAGTTTTCTGAGTAAAGCTTCTCTGTGGCGACCAATCCATGTGTGAAAAAGATGTCTCATGCTCCCTGAACCACTTTTTTACAATTTGAGCCCGATGAATTCTGGCATTGTCATCTTGGAATATGCCCGTGCCATTGGAGAAGAAAAAACCCATTGATGGAATAACCTGGTCATTCAGTATATTCAGGTGGTCAGCTGACCTCACTCTTTGGGAACATAATGTTGCTGAGCCCGAGCAACTGCAGCAACCCCAGCTCATAACACTGCCCCCACAGGCTTGTACAGTAGGCACTAGGCATGATGGGTGCATCACTTCACCTGCCTCCCTTCTTACCCTGATGCGTCCATCACTATTTAACAGGATACACATGACCTTCTACCATTCCTCCAGAATCCAGTCTTTATACTCCCTAACCAACTGAAGCCTTTTTTCTGGCCTTTTTTGACAAGACAGTGCAGTGTGTATTTATTTTTGGAAGTGAATGTTTTCTGATATTTCTGCCTTCAGGATGTTGTGGAGCCGGTCTACTTCTATGTTGGGATGGTTTTTGGCCTCCAGGCGGTCTACGTCACTGCCCTGTTCGTATGTAGCTGGGTGATGAGCGGTACCTGGGTGGCTGGCATGTTGGCTGTGGCCTGGTACGTGATCAACAGGTGAGACACATTCGGTCACCCGGCATGAATCATACCTGATCTGTCTCCTCTTCTGAAACCAATCGACAAATAATGACTTTTGTTCTGTGTTGGTCACTTCTTCCTCAGACCAGATACGACTAAAGTGGACCAGGCCATTCCTCTGCGGGATAACTGGGCTCTGCCTTACTTCTCTTGCCAGGTTGCTGCTCTGACTGGATTCTTAAGTAATAATATCAGCTCTGCTGCTGAGGTAAGTCTCTCATTCAGCACTTTCAGCTTTTACATGACTCTCTTTTTTTATCTGACATATGCTGAGCATACGTGTAGTGATGAATTATGTTTTTCTGTAGATGTTTTGCTATCTCACCATGAGTGCCACCACCTTCACCTTCCTGCTGGTGTGGGAACACAGTCACTACGTGCTCTTCATTCAGGGCCTCTGCCTTTTCTTGCTCGACTCTTTTGACTTGGTGCCAACACGGAAGGTAACAGTTGACAGCAACTCTTGAGACACGTTGATTAAGAAAATCTTCCACCAACTTTCCTCCATCAATACAAAATCATATAAATAAGTGAGCTGTGGAGGCACTGATAAAGAGACATGGCTCTCTTATAAAACCAGCTTTGCACAGTTTTGCCAGCTATTGACAAAACACAACTTCAAAAATGAGACAAATACTTTAATTATCTCAGTTAAAATAGGTTTTTCATCATTTTTTTGGTGTTCAGTATTTTGAAGGTAACTTATGTTGAGATCTTACTGTTTGCACAAAACCTCAGAAACGTTTCTTCTCTCTTATCTCTCTCTCGATCTCCCTCTTTTTCTCCTAATGGAACAATAAGATGGCCGACATTCACAAGGTGTACCTCAGCTCTTTGTTCCTTGCCTACGTGTTCCAGTTTCAGAACCCGACGCTGCTCAGTTCTCCTCTGCTCAGCCTCATGATCGGCTCAGTGCTCGCGAGGTACTTCCAGGTAGAGTTAGCAGCTTCCTCAAATCAGAGCTTAGTCCAATTACGCGGTACAGTTTTCTGTTTTAGCCTCCTTTAGCTCCAGTGATTATAAACTGTTCAATGACCTCCAAAATTCATCACCTTCTGATTGGCGGGGATGAAATCCGCTGGTTAAATCTTGTTTTCTGCTTTTTCTTGCAGCAAAAAATGAAAGTGGGACCTCTTGTAGCCAGAGTAATGAAGCTTTTTCTACATTTTCATCTAGTATTTACTACAGGAATCACCTTCAGTTATGTTGTGAAGGTAAAACCACATCATTGTCAGAGCTCGCAGCTTTACTTTCTCACAGTAAGTTGTCCATTCACCTCTTTCTTTTTCTTACAGAAACTCCTACCTGTCAGTGACAGCGATTTCATATTGAAATTCCTGGAAGTAAAATTTGGACTCAACACAACAACGTGAGTTAGATTTTGCTTTTTCACAGCGTCAGTGTGTGATCTGTAGCATTATCCATGTAAGTCATCTCCCTTTGTTTTGTCTCCAATATTTTTCTCCCTTTTATGAAAGTGACTTCATCCCAAACTTTCTAATGTGCCAAGAGAGTTTGCAGACACCTGGTCAGGACTTATTTCTGCGTCTCACACAGGCTTCAGTCCTCCCTTTCTACTTACTGGTGCTTTCTGTCTGCCTGCTGTCCACGCTGCAGACCATTTACAGGAGACTCAGGTGAGAGGAGAGACAGTTTATCAGAGCATCACTTCTTCTGTAAACTGCTCCTGTATCACATTAACTCAGTGTAATAATGAGCAGATATTAATGTAATCTTTTCTTCAGTGGACAGCCAAGGCAAACTGACCTGAAACTTGAAGACGGGCGAATAGGAGAACAGCCAGAAGTTGTATATCATGTTTTTCATACTCTGCTTTTTGGAGTTCTTGCTCTGCTGTTTGATGGGTAAGATCATCAGAATGAAGTGGTTTGTGAATTACAGTTCCAATATTTTCAACAGTAAATGGAAAACTCAATCAGATAGTGACTGTGGTATTTCTTTTTCATGCAGGATGAAATATTTATGGACGCCATACGTCTGCATGTTTACAGCGTTTGGTGTTTGTTCTCCAGAACTCTGGATGACTGTATTTAAGTGGCTTAAACTGAAGTCTGTCCACCCTGTAATTCTGGTGAGTGAGCTTTGAGAGTCATTAGAAAGCAGATGAGAAGTGAAAAGAACATTTTTAAGCAGTGACAGCAGTGATAAAAGATGAAACCAGTGCAAAAGTGTAAAAAACTGCAGTTCCACTTTTCTCTTTGTTCACTCTCCAGTCTCTGATCCTGAGCACAGCGGTTCCTACAATCATTGGTTTCAGTTTGTGGAGAGAGGTGAGACTTTAACTCTTAGTTTGAATTGCTTCTCACCAAACATGAAGAGTCTCATAATCTCACCCTGAACTGCTCTCTTCCTCCTACAGTACTGCCCTCGGGTCTTAGCGGAGCTGTCAGACCTTCCTGAGTTCTATGACCCAGATACAATGGAGCTGATCAGCTGGATCAGGTGGGTCCTTTAGATTTTGTTGTGGCTCGAAGTCCAAATTCTGTTTTTTGGCGTCTAACTTTGTGTTTCTCTTTGTCTGTCAGGTCTCAGGCTCCACTGGCAGCGGTCTTTGCTGGGAGCCCTCAGCTGTTAGGAACCGTGAAGCTGTGTTCAGGTTCAGCTGTGACCAGTTTACCACTCTATTCTGACATTAACCTGCTGAGGAGGACTGAAGATGTGAGTGAGAGGAAACACATTCATCTACAAATCTCTCGGTCATATAATAAAGATTCTCAAAGATATCAAATCTGTTTTACAAGATTTAAAACAGAAATGATCTGGAAGATGTTATCAGCCAGCCCATGTTACCATGATGACAGTGGGAAGACAAGCTTAATGACTTTCAAGCACAAGAAAAGACTTTGGTTCTTTAAAACTGCAAGTAAGGTGACGTGGCTCATAGTTCTTCTTCTTCTGTAGACATATCAGGTGTATGCAATGAGATCTGCAGAGGACATCTACAAAATCCTGACCGCTCAAAAGACCAACTACGTGATCATCGAGGAGTCCATTTGTAACGAACTCAGTCTAATTAAAGAATGCAGGGTCAAAGATTTGCTGGACATATCAAATGGACATGTGAGTATTCTGTTTCTAGTGTTTGTGTAAAAAAGGTTATTTTGTGTTAGGTTTTTAAACATTTTGCCATTGTACCCTGTATTGAAAACGAGTCACTGTTGATCTTTTTGTCTTACCTTGAGCTTCTTCCCCCTTTCAGGTTGTTTATGATAAAGGAGAGATGTACTCGTTCTCCAAACACGGACGATTCTGCCAGGAGATTAAAATGAACTACTCACCCTACACAAACTACTTCACTCGAGTTTTCTGGAACCGCTCGTACCACATCTACAAAGTCAACTCTGTCATCTCGTTCCAGTACTGACGGCTCCTCTCAGACTTTCCCTCAGTGTTTAAGGTCATCTTCACCGTGTTGCACAGAGGACGTGCTGATAAAAGTCTGATCACTGGTATCTTATAAATGCCCTGGGGAGCTGTGAAGGTGTGAAGGACTCTGCTGAAGCTGAAATATGCCACATTAACCTCTGTACTGTACTTTTATAAGCCATGTGTCTCTGTTACTGTAATGATTATAATGAAGGGAAGGGTCAGTGTCTGAGGTCAGTGTATTTAAAGAAGAGGAGAGCAGCTGAGATTTGGGCAAGACGACAAGAAGTCTTCAAATTCAAAGTCAATCATCCAACTTTGTGTGGAGTGAAATATCCCAAGGTTGAATTGTCATGACAACCTACTATGTGTCATCCATTGAAATTTACAACTATAACCCCCCCTGGCAGCTTGGTCCGTGTGTCAGTGACGATGTTTCCCTTCATGCACTTTTTATTTCACTAAGTTGGTGAAAACTTTTAACTGCAGGCTCATTCCTTTTCCCAACATCTTGACATGTCAGCATTGGCATCTTATGTAGCTTTTCAAATCTCTGTTTTTATTTTTTCAGAGTGCAGCCAGTGAGTGTGTTGTGCTCTTAGATAAGATGCTGTTTCTCATCCTTGACTGTCAAAGATGTTTCTTAAAGCTGCCAATAGTTTTTAACGTGTACTATCAAAGAGAGACAAAGAAAGACTCAAATCAGACACACAGACTGAATTTATCATGTTACATGTCTTACTGTTCTCATTTAACCACAGTTTTATTACAAAGCAGCTTTATTGCATCACAAATTTCACAGTAGTGCCTGATGTGATGGAAGAGGCTGAGCGACACGTGTGTACTGTGTGTGTAGTAGAGGCTGGTCCTGAAGCTGCTCATGTTTAATTTGTTTTTGCCTTGTCATCTTTTATTTTGCAATGCCTTATTTTTGAAACATGGAAACTGACGTCTCTTGAGTTACCACAAAATGAGCTCTGTTGTATCACTTCCCTCTCCTGGTTGTTAGCTCGAAGTGTAAGACAGGTAAACACTTGGTGCTGTCATTTAAGAATTGCCAATAATTGTCTCCACAAAAGGTCATTTAGTGAATAATAGGTTTTATTAAAAGTACACATTGAGATAAGTGTGTACAGGTCCACCAATAAAAAGCTAATCCCACTCATATGTTTGTCATCATTTATTAAATATCCACTTAGAGTTAGTTTGCTGTCTGTATGCACTAAACTTTATTTCTGCTATTTCTCACATTTGAATGGTTTCAATATGACCTAATTTTTTTGCCCTGGAAAAAATATGGCAACAAAAGCATCATCATTAAACTCCACTGAGTGGATATCAGCTTTGCATTTACATCATAAGTTTTGCAATGTTAAATGTAAACAAGTGACAAGTAGTTTCAACCTTGCAACCTTGCTTTTTGAATGTTTGCATAGTAGCACATTTTGGAGAGCTGTTGAACTAAAAGTGGCTGTACTATGTACAGACCAATTCAAAAATAAGAATCAAGGAAAAGGATATATATATATATATATATTTTTTTTAGTGAAGGTGGAAACTCAGACCATCATAAGGTCTAAACTTATTGATACTGTATGTTAGATACTATATTCATAAATGCAAATGATCTACAAAACCATTTCAAAAAAGAAGTACAACATTACAGGAGTACTCTTGAAAGAATTCAGGACAAAAGAGCAATAAGAACTCTAAACTGTTTTAGGGAATTTAAAATTTTTTTGTTTGCCCCATGTTTTGTACATATGGAAACATGTATAAATGTATTCATTGTATATACTGTGTATTCCCTTTTGTTGTAAATACGTGTTGTAGATGACACATTCAAATAAATAAATTTTAAAAAGGTTAAATGTTAACAGCAATTTTTTTTTTGTTCTCTGTTTTTCTCAAAAGATTTTTGAAGAGGTTTTTTTTTTTTTTTTAATTTTTTTTTTTTTTTTTTAAATAAAACCTGAACTGAAATGAAAAGTTTAGTAGTTAGTTTATTCGTAATAACTCAAAGCGCGGAGCATAAATATGCGCAAATGTGGCGCAGTTTGCGTCTCCCTGGTGACGAAGCGGAACCGGAAACGCTGCGGAGATGTGGAGCCGCAGGATGAATTATGTGAGAATGAAACAGCCCCTGGAAATTATTCAGCTCCTAATTTTTACATTTTAATACTTTTAAAAACTCATTTATCCTGTTCTTGTTGGTTTTTACCAGTTAAGGTAAGAAAATTCTTCCCCTGTGTTCGCGCCAGTCCGCAAAAATGAGCAGTTTGATTAAATATTGGTACAAAACGGTTGTAGAGATGAAGATTTTGGAACAATAACAGCTTAAAATCACCAACTTTATTACATATCCAGTCTCTACGAATGGAGAAAAAGTGAACAAGCCCATTTGTGACAACACGGTATAATATTAAAGCTTCATGACCATAAAGAAAAATTCCACTATATCTTACATGCTAACTGTGTTGCTATTAGATCAACAAATAATCCAAATAACAAATAAACATGTAAGACTGAAAGGTAGAAACTCTTTTAGAGCTACTTTAAAAATGATCATGAAGCAAGGCAAACAAAAAATAAAGGAGCAGTTAATGACATGTAGCTCCTATTTTCTTTCACCTGTTTAATGTGGAATATGTGCAATAATAGTAGTTTCTCAATAGGACAGTAAAATATATTTTACTTTCCCTTAGTGTAAATGAATTCTACGACATGTTTCAGTTATAAAAGAGCTTGTATAATAAGTGTAGAAACAGTGGTGGAGGAGCTTTTAAACATTTAGACAAATTAGTGTAAATATTGTGTTTTTGCAGAGCTGATATTTAAAGTTGCAGTGTATGAATTAACTCCCCAAAGATGCTGGGATGTTTTTAAGGACTTGTTTTTATCCCTCCATATGTGAAATGTGTTTGTCCTGTTATACTCATGGCCTAAGTCATATTTCCAAGTTTTGCAGGAAACTGAATAAACTTAACCAAATAGAGTACACGATTGATTTAGGCCATTGTAATACTGAAGTAAAAACAGCGCTTTGTTGATCATTTTACCAGAGGTGGAAAGCATTCTGAAAAGCTGACTAATGGCAAAAAGGGAAACGTATCAGTTTCATAAAAAAAGTGACTTAGGGTATAAAGTTTAAGAGGGCTACAAGATACTTAAATTAGTGAAAAAATACTGTTAGAAGGCACAGAATCAAATTCTAAATACAACTTACAAAACTGCAAAAATCTGAGTTTCATGTGTTTGGATTTCCAAAAATATCTGCTTCCAAAAATATAAACAAGTTTGAGATTGTGTCAAAGAGCAAGATTTATTCATCCCTACCACATCACCTTTGGTCTTAGGGTTGTGGTAAAGATAGATTTACTTTTTTAGTACTTTTGTCATTGTTTACAGGGAAGGATGAGTGCTGAGGCAGCTGACCGGGTGGCAGCTGTGACCAGCAGCAGGCCCAGCACGCCTCTTCAGACTTCTTGGTTTGAGTTCCTCCTGGACAGTGCCCTGCTGGAGACGCACCTGCAGAAGTCAAACCCAGGTCAGCACACCTGAGCATTTACTTCTGAACAGAGTTTGAATGTGTTTGCTACAGTTGAAGTGGTCTCTTCTTAATCAGCTAGAACTGTGTCTCTTTGTGTGTTTTCATAGATCCCACACCAGTGCAGCTGATCATTCAGTTCCTGGAACAAGCGTCTAAGCCCTCAGTTAATGAGCAGAACCAGGTGCAGCCTCCAGCAGACAACCGCAGGAACCGAACCCTGAAGCTGCTGGCCCTGAAGGTCGCTGCGCACATGAAGTGGGATCTGGATGCTCTTGAAAAAGGGTAAGAGTGTTTCTATTATGGCTTGTTAAACCTGTAATTTAAATAAACTTCACATTGTGCATTTATCATTTGGAGAGCATGACCTAATCTTTTACTGAAGCCAGAAAAATTGTGGTTTGCTTGATGATACCTGTTTAACTTAGGATTCTGTTCTCCGTTATTCTGACCTTTAAGTTGTGCAGTTTCGACAGGAAGACTTGAAATACTTAGCACCAGCAAACACAGTTAAAAAAATCTTTCCCTTCTGTCTTCCAGCTTGACCATTCCAGTATTAAACATGTTACTGAACGAGCTCCTGTGTGTGAGCAAAGTGCCACCAGGAGTCAAACACGTGGATTTGGACCTGTCGACTCTGCCTCCTACTACAGCCATGGCTGTCATCATTTACAACCGCTGGTGAGTGAGATTCCACACAAAAACTCAAAACGCTGTCAGGAAAAATTCTCCTTAAATATTCAAAGTTTCTTTGTCTCCTAAAGGGCCATCAGAACCATTGTGCTGAGCAGCTTTCCTGAAAAACAGACCAAACCTGGACCTCACCAAATGAACATGTAAGGTTCACTGATGTAACACTTACTGTTTCCATCTAGATTTTTCTGACTCGACAAATATACCTATAATTTAACTTCTGTAATGTACAAGCCACTTTTGGGTATCATGTGGGGACAACTGCCCCAAAACTATGAATAATAAGTTTGTTGTACAAATCCATAAGGCTGTTCTTCTCAAACTGTTTATTTAAGAACTGATACTTGTTCAACTATAAGTAGTGTTACTGAAATATATTAATTTTGAGATAAACTACCGTTGCCCCAAATGACTTTTTTTCGAGGATGTCCTTTTAATTTAACTTTAAATACACTAAAATCTCCTGACTGGGTTTTTTGTATAAATACATGTGTACACTATATTCCAAATGTTTGAACAACTGCCAAATTTGTACCCTTATTTGTAGTATTTAAAAAATAGCCTATTCAAAAGCATCATCCGTCAAACTTTAATCACTCTCTGAAGCACCTTATTCCTATCCTTATATGTTACAATGAAATCGCAAATAACTTTTTTGATATTCAGTTTGAATGCCTTTAGAATATTAAGTCTTTGTCTTGTGTTCACTCACAGGTTAAGCATCGTGCAGCAGGAAAAAGAAATGACTGACAACATCTTGACTGTGGTGAGTCAAGAAACATCAATTGAGACGTGACAAACTACAACTCGTTTTGTGCCGAAGAAATGATCTTAAACAAAATCTTCTCCTGTCGTCCTCAGCTTAAAGAACAGGCGAGTGACTCCATCAGTGTCCTTGAAGGAGCTGTGCAGCTGAAGAAAGATTTCTACGTTCACACCATGAGGACTTTGGATCTGCTCGCTGCTGACGCTGCTGCCAACGGAGAGACCGAGTGCTCGACTGCGGGGCTTCGAATCAGCGCAGACGAGCTGCACTGTCAGGTTAGTGAACAAAACAGAATAAATGGACTCATCAGAGCATTTGTTCAAAGTGAGATGGATTATAATTGTGCAATTTCACATTAATTCTGCATTACAGGTACATTATGATCTGGGAGGAATCTTCTTCCAACAAGGCTGCACAGACCAGCCGGCCTATCAGAAAGCCCGAGATCACTTCAGACAAACTAAGGAGCTGTTGAAGAAGGTTAGTTTAACTGTGCAAGAGTTGGCAGTCTGCTTCTGAGAGTTTTTTTCCATTTGATGTCTCTCTGTTTCTCTCAGCTGGACTCAACCATCCACGTCCACCTGGATGAGAAACGTTTGGCGGGTTACTGGAACGCATGCAAAGCTTTGACTGAAGACTGTGACGCCTCAGACTCTCAAACGACACCCTACAATCACATTAACGGTCTGATCAGGGCGCAGAACCATCAGGTCAGAGGAGACGCCTCAGAGGCATCATGCATCATGTCTTACACTATGCAGAAATCCTGTTAATGCTGATATTGTCTCTCTGTTACAGGCTGTTATTGATGCCTTCATCAAGGACAACATGACTCTCAGTCTGCCAGTTTACTTCAGACGCTCAGTTCTCAGAGAGTATATGTACAAAGTCCAACAAGGGTGAGACCACAAATCTAAAATCTATCTTAAATTTGCAAAACAGAATGTTGTCCTTCACTTGCATGCATGGCTGCATAAAGATTCTTTATATGCAAGAAAAGACGCTCAAATTAGGTCAAAGTGCTCACATTTTACCTCATCCAAGACTCATTTTTGTTGCTCTGCAGGGAGTCTGGGCTGGACGAGGTTTGCCACAAGCTGTGTGTTTGTAACGCTGTTCGGGATGCTTTGGAAGGAAAAGTTTTGAGTGTGCGTTTCCAGCAGCTTCTCCTGAGACCCAGTAAGAGGATGGTGGACTTTATTTTAGAGGTAATCTCCAACTTATGCTCCAGAATGTTATTTTCATATCGATGTTTGAGGAGTTTACTGTTGAGTGCAATTTTTTTACAGCAACTTGGCATAAGAATGTTTTTTGGTTCCCTCCTGCAGGTGTGTACGCTGTCACTGGAAAAGGAACGACCACCTGCAACATCTAGAAAGAACATGGCAAATTTCATGAAGTGAGTTTGGGCAGAGTAAAGCGACTCTAAATGTCTGTTAGAATAATAAACACTGTGGGTTTCTCTTGATTGTGCTGCAAAAATGATGTTCTGAGAAACCGAAGTGAAAGCACTTGGACAGAAGGATGAAATCGTGCTTTATTGAAGTGTTTCTTCTCATGCAGGATTCTGTGTGAGAACCTGGAGGAGCTGCCTCTGCTCTTTGTGGTGTCGTCTCATAAACTCTTCATGGAGCTGCTGACGGAGGAGGAGAGGAAAGTTTTGGTGGAGCAGATGAGGAAGAGATCCGCCACCATCAACCTCAGCGCTAAACCTCTGCCTTCTTTCTACGACATTCCAGGTACAACCCTGAAAGATTCACTCTAACTCTCAACCCCGTTTGTTGTCTTGATATTGAAATGAAACGCAGTTTTTTCTTTGTTTGTTTCGTTTTTCTGCAGCTTCAGCGAGTGTGAACATCGGGCAGCTGGAGCAGCAGCTCATCCTCTCTCTGGAGCCGCGCAGGATCAGGCAGATCCTCATTGAGCTGCACGGCATGGCTGAACGACCTTTCTGGAGGGTCAACAGTAAGGTCAGAGTTCAACTTATACCTCGAGGGGAAACATTCAGAACATTGTATTTTTAATCAAAGAGCAGCTGTATGATAAAAAGCCTCAGTACCCAAACAGAATTCAAATCACACAGGTTTGTTTTTCCATGAAAAACCCTTGAATGACAGAATGAATAAATGTCTCTCTGTTTGTGTTCACAGTGGGAAGTTCCTCCAGACTACATCAACGTGATCCTCGGCATCAAAGACAACCTGACCAAGGACCTGGTGTACATCCTCATGGCTAAAGGACTCCACTGCATATCCATCAAGGTTTGTTTATAGGGCTGAACAATTTGCAATAACAATCCAATTGCGATAATTTTTTCCTACAATGTAATTGTGATTTATCATGCAATTATTTTTTATGTTCCCCATCTTCGGTGTTGTTGATATCAATCTCTATAATGGAGGGGATGATATTTGCTTTGATTTTGTTATTACTCTTGTTTTGAATAAGAGAAACATCTACATGACAGAAAAAAGAAACCCCGTAACCAAAAGAAACTCTGTTTGCGTGTACAGGTATAACTAAAAATTAGAAAATTATGAAAACGTTGAACATTTCACAAAGTTAAACCCGGATAATATATAGACTCATTAAACATAAAACAAATTATTTCAAGCCTTTGTTTCTTGAAATGGTGATGATCATAGCTTACAGATAACGAAAAACCTAAATTCAGTGTCGAAAGGTTTAGCTACTCCTTAAACATTTTCAAGTTTTCTCCCAGTTCTCACCCTCTCTTCACCCATCTTTGCTGCTTTTCGACCATTTTTGCCCCCTCAAACTTTTATTGTTACTTCTTGCTATTTTTGGTCACTGCTCACCTCTCGGATTGTTTCCTTTGCAAAGGTTGTTTTTTCAACAATTTGGCGCTCTACTGCAAAAATGTATCAGGTATTTTGACACATTTGGGTTGAAGAAACATTGCACAATCTGCGATTAGAATATTGCAGCAGGCCATATTGCTGCTTTTTTTTTTTTTCATCTAATTTGCGGTTAATTGGCCAGCCCTATTTGTTTACATCAACAAACAGATGGAGCATCAATACACCTCAATCATTACTCATTTACTCACTAATCATTATAAATGCAGCTTAAGAAACATATAGAAGAAATGGATAAAACACTAGAGGAGAGAGACACAAATATTCAACTCTCTGTTTGTCTCTTTGTCTCTCAGGACTTCACTCACGCTCGGCAGCTCTTCTCCGCCTGCCTGGAGCTCGTCACCGAGTTCTCCCCGAAGCTGAGGCAGGTGATGCTGAACGAGATGCTGCTGCTGGAGGTCCGAGCCCACGAGACGATGGCGGCCGAGGGCTGCAAAGAGAGACCTCCACCCGACCTGGTCAGCAGGGTCAGAGGGTACTTGGAGATGAGGATTCACGGTGAGAAAACGCAAATGCTGTGGAGTTGTTAGTTTTCCATAAGATTTAAAACTCATGTCTCTCTCCTCTGTTTTGAGGAGGCACCAAACCATTAAAAGTTTCTGTCTTTTGTCCTCAGACCTGCCTTTACGTCAGGTGGTTGGAGAGGAGTGTGTCGCCTTCATGTTAAACTGGAGGGAGAACGACTACCTGACACTGCAGGTGCCTCCATCACTGGTTATGAACAACCCGTACATCAAGGTGAGATAACTCAGCTTTTGCAACATCTGTGGTCATGTCACAGCTTTAAAGGTGTAACAAGAAGCTCTGGATTAGCTGATCATAACCACTTAATGAATCAATATTGTCTCTTTCTCTCTCATAGCTCGGTCAGCTTCTGGCTTCAACATGCAAAGAGCTGCCCGGTCCTAAAGAGAGCCGTCGCACCGCCAAGGAGCTGTGGGACGTGGTGGTTCAGATCTGCAGCGTTTCCATCCAGCACAAGAGAAACAACGACGGCAGAGTTGGTCTCATCAAACACAGAGAGTCCTCTATGGGAATACTGCACAGGTAAACAACAAAACACTACTAAACTGTTACAGATTCATCATGTTTGCTGTTAAATCCTTTGAGTCAGACGTGTTCACTCTGTTTTCCTTTGCCTTCCAACACATTCAGGAGCAAATTCATCACTTTTGTGAAGAAGCTCAGAGTAAGTATCCCATAACCTGGCTCATTTCATTCACATTGGGTGAAATTGTGTTGGTGCAAAAAACTGAAGTGTCATCATGTTTCTTACAGGAACCGTTGGTGCTGACGACTCTCATCTCTCTGTTTGTGAGGCTCCACAGCATCGTGAGGGTACGTCTTAGTTTGTTACAGACCATCACAAGCCACTGTCAAATTACAGGGTCTGTTTTCTAAAAACTGTACACAAAGATCATTTTAAATCAGAAGAAGAAGAATATTTTAATTATTTGCCATTGTGTGTTAGCAGCCGCTCATTTGAGGGAGCATATATGATTAGCAGGTAGTTATGGGTTTATGTCTCACCTATATTTTACATTCATCTGCAAAGAAGAATATCTTTTATACTGAGCAGAATCTGATCCATAATTTAAAGAATCCGTCCTCTTACAGCTTGATTTTCAACCTTGGGGTCAGGATCCTGTGTGGGGTCCTCTCTTGGGAACCAATCATATATGAAAACATGATAAACTGTCCTCCCGGCAGCCAAAACACATGCTTAAGTGTCCTCTTTGGAGTCAAAATACCCAAAAGTTTTGAACCACTATCATACAGGGTCACTTTCTTTCTTCCTTCCAGTTGTATCCAAATGGGACCTGTAGTTTTCCAATAACCCTGTTAGAAAAATTACCATAAAGATAACTTAACATTAACCTTGGTAGAAGAAAAAGATGAATCATGTCTTTGCAGTGTTGATTATAACATTTCATGAATGACTTCCTTCTCTCCTCAGGATGATATTGTGAATGAAGTGACAGCAGAACATCTCTCCATCTGGCCGTCCACTCTGCCAAAGTAGGTTTTATTTCTTCTACACAGAATGTTCAAGAGTTTGTAAGTATGATTTTTTTTCAAAATGTGATGATGATGTATTTTGACAAGCATTCAGGCCGTGGACGTTGAGGCTGTGGCGGTGACGGTCAAAGAGCTGGTGACCTACGCTCTCACTCTGAACCCAAACAACCAGTCATGGCTGATCACACAGGCCGATATCTACTTTGGTGAGAATACAACCAGGAACAAAACTCCAGATTTATGTCATTTAATGAGTCAATAATAACATGATTTTGATTCTGTTTGTAGTGACCAATCAGTACTCTGCTGCACTGAACCTTTACCTCCAGGCCGGAGCCGTGAGCTCAGACTTCTTCACCAAAACTGTTCCTCCTGACGTTTACACCGACCAGGTAAAGCTGATTACACCGCACAATTATCATTATTGTTATGTATCTCTTTGTTTGTTTGAAAATACTTCATATCCTGAGTTAACCGCGTGACCTTGGCTTTTGTTTGCAGGTTCTGAAGAGGATGATCAAGTGTTGTTCAATGATGAACTGCCACACACAGGTCAGAGGTCAAACTTGTTCACTTAAAACTAATTTATCTCCATTTCCGGAAAGGATTTTTAAATTTATTTTTCGATTTTTTCCTGTCTTTGCAAGATAATACCTTACAAAAACCATTTTTCTGTGATTAGTTTTTGTCTTTTAATTTTCATTTTTCCTCTACTTTTACAAACATTTACATTCTTCTTTTGTACATGTATGATTCTGTATGTTTATATTCTTTGGAGTGGATCTTTTGGCTTGTTTTTCACTTTTGTAATCCATTTCTGCAAGCTTAATATCAGAATGTATCTTTAGAGCAGGAAAAAAAATCATAGCATATTGTTGTTAATGAGAAATATGGATAAAAACTTAGTTAAAAAACATAGGAAAATCCAGGACTAACTAACTTTGTGGGGGGATTTTTTTTTCATTTTAAGTGAATGCAATATGCCACTGTAGAATTCATGTATAATTTGGTGACTAATTTTTGAAAATTGAACAATCCAAACAGCTTATTTTGTCTCTGCTTCTCATCAGGTTGCTGTTCTCTGTCAGTTTCTCAGAGAAGTGGACTACATGACGGCATTTAAAGCTCTTCAAGAACAGAACAGGTATGAAACCAAACACTTAAAAAAAAAAGTTAAAGCAATCTGCAGAGAAAAAAAATCCTATTTTATCTTCTTCTGTCTTCACAGTCACGATGCCATGGACTCGCTCTACGACTACATTTGGGACGTCACCATCCTGGAGTATCTCACTCGTATCCTTTTGTCTCCATCAACATCCTACAAATATGACTTTGTCAATATAGAATTGTGCTGTTTAGAGTAACTTAACAAAACCTGCTCTTAACTTCAATGTGAGGTCACAGTTTTTTGGTCCTTGACAATATTCAGATATTCACCACAAACGAGGGGAGACTGAAAAGAGACAAATAGCTGTAAGTCTGTTGTTTAAAACACTTTTTTCTTTGGGGTTTTAGATGTTCACTTTGAATATCCTCACTTTTATTCCAAAGTCTTTTCTTAAAAGTTAAATTTTGAATTCGAACAGTTTTAGTTTGCTCATAGCCTTGTCTCTAAAGTCAGCACCACCAGATCTCTAACGTTTTGTTTCCTCTCAGATAAAAGCGATCGGGCAGTCGGAGCTGAACACCAGTAACCCCGAGGAGGTGCTGCAGCTGGCGGCACAGAAGAGAAAGAAGAGATTCCTGCAGGCGATGGCCAAACTGTATTTCTAGAAGACACGTCAACACCTTCCCACTTCAGCGGAGGGCTGGAAATGTACATTTTATTTTGTGGTAGAAAATAAACATTTGAATAAATATGTTTGCTCATTTGTACACTTAATCATTTCTAATGGATTCATAAAAATATAAGTCACAGAACATTTTCCTGAGTTGTTTTTTTGTAAAGAGATTATATACAAAAACAAAAGTATGTTTTCAAGTTACACAAAAATCAAAAAGCCAACTCCTGCTAATCATGTTTCAAAGTTATCTTAAGATAAGATGAGCACCAAACATGCAATTTACCAATCTATCATCCACATATATACAACATTTGATATGACTATAAAGCAGTTTTTAAAAAATCTAAATTTACATATTTAAATTCCCACAGAGCTAAAAAAATTGCACATCTCTTTCAGGAAATGAACAATTCTTTGAAATAAAATCCATAACTTACAGAAAATAAACAATTTTATAAAGATTTTCTTTTCTGAATTACAAAAAATATCACTAAAGAAATCAATCCAAAAGATTTGCCAAAGATCAACAAGTCTAAAAAACCTCTGTCTTTAATCCTGGTTAATGCTTCCTTTGACTCCCTCCACATCAGCATGAAATGATCTCCAGGCTCTTTTTTTAACTGCTGTCCTCTTTTAGGAGACAACAGTTGTTTCCAGTAAACAGGATTCAGTCTTTGACACCAGTAAACAAGAAAAGAGGAATCAGGTTCCTAAAATCAGTCTCCCTTTCTCTGGATGCTCAGTGTGTGCAGGGTTTCTCTGTGCTGCTGGGAGGAGTTGGGAACTGACTCCTCGCTTCTGTTTGACTGGCAGCATCCTGGAAAACAGTCAGAAAGTCAGAAAGTGCAGGTCGCTTAGCATCAATTAGTATAGAAAACCAGGGATCAGCGCACTTACCAACATGGTCAGGTAGTCTGTGTGGGTTTGGATGTTGTGTCTGTCGTCTCTTTTGATCCCGACAAAATCCCTGAGCGTCATTTTTTTAGACTGACTCACTGATCCCACAAAGGGAGCCATCCAATTAACGCACAACTGGATGGCGTCTTTAGACAGACCTGAACAGAGACACAACAAGAACATCAGTTTTATTCCCCTAAAATTCTCCAGTTCTTTCTACAAAATGTCAAAATCTGGAACATTACCTGAAACTTTTTCAACTGTTTCCTGTTGAACGAAATGGCACAGGACTGAGGCAGCCAACACTCGATACTCAAAGTCCAGGGAGTTTATGTTGAGGATGCATAGATCTAAGAGCTTGAAGAGTCAAAAAAGCAGAAAAGAAACAAAAGCATAATTTTTAAGAGTGTCCAGTGACCAAAGAAAATATCTTCGTATTTTAGTCCCACTCTAAATTAAAGGTAGGGTCTGCAGGATTTTCCTAAAGGGTAAAATGTCAACTTTACAAGAATAATGGGCCTCTATCCACGTGTGTAAGTGTCTGTGACTGTTTCAACCCCCTCCTCTGTCTGTGTGTTGATGTATTGGTCGATTCGGGACGTTTCTGGGCAAAGAGTAGGTGCAGTGATCAGCCAATAGTGAGTGGGAGAAGCTATCCTAATAGCTATCTTGCTATGATCATGGCTATAACATGGAGGAAGAATGCTACAACATTTGCAGGATGCCTCATGTACCTGTAGGATGTCAAGTGCATGGCTCTTGAGTCTTTCCCACTTAAAAACACAATGCTGCAGGTGCTCACTCAGCTGGTGAGTGTGTTAACATGTAGCTATGCCAAGAGCTACGGTTGTAGGCAGTGGGAATGCGCTGCTGTTGGCATTGAGCCACATAGTAGGAGGCTCAATTTGGATGTTGTGTTTACAAACGGTTAAAAAAAAGTTCATGCAGACCGTACCTTTAAGGGATGTCCGTATGTTCAAAATCAAAACACTTCTTGAATACCTACCCGAGTCATTTGTATGTAAACTTCCTGTGGAAACTGCTGCTCCAGCAGGTCAGAATTTACGTTCATGGATGCTATTTGAAAATAAAGCTTCAGCCAGGACACAGCTGTTTCAGGACAAAGTTTCCATCCCAGAGTCTGTAAAACATGTAGAAAGTAGAAAAAACAAAATATAACACCCCCTAATTCACCATTTAACAAGAATGAACTCAAAGTTGTTCAAATTCAACTGTGATGGTATTACCTTCAAAATAATCAGCTCCATTTGAAGAATCTCTTCCTCGAAGTAGGTGCCTGCTGTCATATACGCCATCTGTGACAGCTTTGGAGGACAGGCTTCCTGCAGAAATGATTGGAAGTATGACAGAAAATAACGGTCATATGGTTTAGTGTCAGTTAACCTGGATTCTCTGAGGCTTCCCTAGTTTTCCTCACCTCAATCTTTGATGCAATAAAAAGACAAGTTATTCCAATGAGCTGCAGCATGTTCTTCTCAATGTTGTCCTGGCTCAGCATGAAACGATCAAAGTAATCCTGAGCCAGGTAGAAAGTCTGCCGATGAAGAGTGTACTCTTCACTCACCTGATAAAACAGATCACAAACAACAAAAACGTGTTTGAAGGATAATTCCTCTTAGTTTAACTTATTCAGAACTGTATGTACTTGATAACCTGGTACAACTTCATTGTTTCAGGGAGTTGCCACATGCACAATAAAAAACACTCCTGCAGTTTTGAACTCACTTCAATCATCCAGTCCAGCAGAATTGATCTCATCCTGGGTTGTAATTTCGGGTGCTTCTTCAGTAGGTTCTTGCTGCGAGTGTAATTTTGCCCCCTGCTGACCATCTTCACCCACACATCTTCAGGAGATCCCCATCTGAAACAGCCAGAGTTTGAGGGCTTTGTTTGTTAAAAGTAAAGACCAAACAAATCCAACATCAAAATAATGATTACTAAGAGGTAAATAATGAGGTTGCAGTGAAACAGTGACACAAGCCTACTTCAAAAGGCTGTGGAAGATATCAGTAAGAAATGACTGAGGGTAAAACTTGACATGATTTTTAACAATCACCTGAGCTGAGGAAGAGGAGACAGCTGAACCAAGGAAGCTCCTGAAGTAAAACCGGCACCTACATGGTCAATCTTTTCTCTTTTCTCAGGATCTTCGATGGGAATTAAAGACTTTGTGACACCTTCCAGAACGAGCTGGTTCTGATTCAGAAATGAGACAAATGATGAAAACAAACGTGGAATGTTTAAAGAGACTTTTGCTCCTTAAGACATGATTGTGAATCCTGCTTGCTAATTAATCAGTTTGAGGTTTTGAGCTGTGAAATAAAGCAACATACCTTCTCACACTGCAGCTTTGACAAGGGCTGAGTCTTTTTTCTGTTACTCTGCAAAAACACAACAGAAAAGAATGATAAGACTTCAACACATTTTATCACATTATTTTAACACTCAAAATTTCAACCTTTTTCAAAAAAGTATTTGACTACGTTTATCAAAAATTTGACTTTTTAATCTCAAGATTTGACTTATCTCAGACTTTGAATTGTTCTATCTCCATCTATCTATTTTACATTTGACATTTTATCTCATAATTTTGACTTTTTTTCAGCATTTCAACTGTTTATGTCATGATTTAGACTTTTCTCCCCTAAATACTTTGACTTTGCATCATATGCAAAAAAAAATCGCAATGGCCAAGATTTCAGTTTTGTTTTTTTGACTGGCAGGACTGAACCTCCATGAAGCCTCTTACCTTTGTTGTTGGGCTCTTTTGCTCTGGATCATTTTCACATCTTTTCTGTTGGCGTCTACTGTAAACACATCAGACAGAGTTAAATATGGAGCTGGAGTTTTAACAACTACAACAAAAAAAACAAACAAACAAAAGAGGTCATTACCTTCCTCTGGTCATGGTTTTGGCTGCCTCTGCCTGTGAGACAAGGGAATCATTTGGAAGTTAATATTTGATGTGAAGTACGAAAACCAAGAAGGTGGATAGTGTGAGCTGTGAAAACAGCTGCAGCTTTTTCTGCTTCAACAACAGTCATGCGGAACCAACTGAGTAAGCAAAGTAGAAGTAAAAATGTTCCCGGAAGTTACTGTGCAATCTGGGTCACAAAAGCAACAAACAAGAAAGCAGCTGTACATAATGAAATACCCCCTGTGTTGAAGTTTTATGCCTTTAAATGATGCAGTTTCATTTATATATAGAAGCTCATTATCCATGTAAAAGTTGAAATTTTATCCTTTAGGAAAATTCCGCAGAGATTGTGCAGAGAAAGGCTCTGAAAGCTGTACCCCCTGGCTTTAGTTATACAACATTTAAGAGCTCCAAATGCTTGGTTAACTAATTAATCTAACCTTTACCTTCATCACTGCCACATAAACAACTTTCACCTGTCCAGAGTTAGCTCACTGACGCTAAGCTGCTAATCACAACTACCAGAACTTCAGGCTCCTACACTTATTATCAGATAAACACAGACACAAAACAACACACCATCGTTTCACGGAATCCCCAAAACAACTATCAGCACATCACCAATGCAAAATAAAGTGTTTCAAAGCTGTTTTGGTAGAACTTTTGTAAAAAAAAGTAGCAGCAGAGTTAGCTTCTTACCCTGTTTGTTGTCTCGAGCCTAAATTAGACTGAATTGCAGTTCGCGCTCGCGCCAACAAATTTGCATTTGCAGCACACTGCGCATGTGTGAAAATAACCCAACCCTCCACCGGTGAGGTAGAGGAAATTTCCACAAGAGGATATTTAATGAAGTTTAAATCCATAGAGAAGATGATTGACGACAAGGAAGACGTTATTGTCGTTATATTTGAGTTTTATTAAGTACAAACCACCTTAACGCTGTGAGGTAAGTGTGTGCCATAACACTAACGTTAACCAACGGTTAAAATACTGTTTGCTTTCGTGTCATACAGCTTTAATTCATCCCAAATATCCCTTATTTAAACAATGAATCAATTTGTCACTGTATATCTTTTCTTTGTGGAAGAAAATGAATGAATATCACAAATATATCGAAGCAACGTCACCAGTTTCTTCCAACTTTTCAGTTGAATTTCCTGCAGGGTTGCCAGATTTGACCAACAGTTTCAGCCCAAACACAACAAAAAACCCACACACCTCACTAAAATAACAGTCCAAATCTCATCTTCTCCAGAAACTCATGTCAAATTCCAATGGCACTGCCACGGACTTGATACTTGGACACACAACAAGACCTGTGTTATTCCTGTCTTCGAATATTAACGAAAAGCCTTGAAGTTATACCATGCAACAAAGGCAACCGAAGATTTCAGCTCAAAATCAGTATTCTGTTTTTGTTTATTCATGCACTTTGAAATAGTGCAGTCTCTAAACCCAAACTCCAGGCTTGAGAGCAAAGGTCAACACACCTCAGTGTGACCTTTCACCACCATTGCACTGTCTTGTATTTTAATTTATTGTTTTATATTGCATTATATTGTATTGCTTGTTTTATATCTGTTTTAGTCTTCTTTTAATGCACTTATTCTTGTAAGGTGTCCTTGAGTGCCATGAAAGGCGCCCTTAAATAAAATGTATTATTATTATTATTATTATTATTAGACTGGTTGAACTGTTGACCTCATTTAGGGCTCTACAATTATGCCATACCAGAGTGACTCTTGTTTAAATCTTGAATATTACTTATCAATAATGTTCAGCTGCACTGATTTTCCCCATTTGACACAGACAAACTAACGGGAAGAGTGGAAAAAGGAGTCTGTTGAAATGTGTAAATATCATTTTTTTAATGGCAACTGTTTTGTTGACTTGTACCTCAGAATATTTTTCAAAAACCCGCTACACGTTGTGAAAAGCATCTCAAATTTTAACAACTCGCCCAATTTTATTTTCCACCAGCCCAATGTATTCAAGAGAAGCTCAACTAAGCGGAAACCTGCCCAATCTGGCAACGCTGCTCCTGTCAGTTGAATTTCCTGCCGTTACAGAATGGGCGGGGCGCCAGAGCAGAACAGCCAATAGGAGAGAGAGTTGAGTTGAGCGCGTGCTTCTGGAACAGGATGTAAACAAAGCAGGAGGCTGTTAGAGCTGAACCGTGACCCAGCTTCGAAAAGTTATAAAACAGACCATTTCAATTATTTACGATTTCAAATATTCAAATATTCTCACTTTTATGAAACTATCTTTTGGTACATAATCTACAAATTAAATCGAGATTATAGGCGCCAAAATCAGTTATCTCTAAATGCTACTTCTCGATATCTATGAACGACAACGCCCATTCATTCTTGGGAAAGTCCCGTTGACTTTTGCCAGCCGATGTTAGCGGTGAGAAACAAGATCTGCCCTTTTTTCTTGACACCCCCAGTTTTGTAAGTCAGATGTCAGCTGATGTCTACCAGCCACTTCCTTTGTGGTACACACAGTTAATACAATGAACCTTAAAATTGTCATTACAAGCCACATAATTAAGGGACACCAAATTGCTCTGTTTATGTCTCTATGGGGTTTTGTCTTTGGGGTGGACCAGCTTCTGCCTTAGTGTATTTCCAGGCTGTGGTGTTTGCCAAAAATCTTCTTTAGTTTTTCTGATATGCCTGCAACGTGTGGAGTCACAATATTAGTGTCTCTTTCTTTCCTTTCTTGTGCAGTGTCCTTTTTCTTCTTGTTCCTCAGGGAGACCCACCACAGGTTCAGGGCTTCTCTGGTATGTTTCAGTTCATTTACACTTCCTTCTTTCTTTGCCAGAAAACTCAGCCCTGTGGTTAAGGGTTCTGATGGCACCCAGCTTCTACAGCAGTGAATTGTGGGAATCAAGAAGTAGACATGGGGGTTTTCCTGTACACTCCAATGTTGAGACACCCGTCTGCCTAAAGTTTACTGGACAGTCCAAAAAGGCTTAGACATGGTCCTCGACATCTTCACGAGTGAACTTAATGTTGTTCACTGTGTTGATGTAGTTTGTAACTGTCTCTGCTCAGCGTGTTAGGATTTGGACTCAGGTGTCATCCATGTACCTAAACTAGTGACTAGGTGCTGCTTCAAACGCTACAAAATGGGTTTACTAAGTTTTTTTTTTTTACTAATATTTTCATATTGAGGTTAGAAGAAAAGAAACACATTATACAAACATTGCTGTCAGTTAGAAATAGTCAATTTAGAGTCTTTGAAATGGTCCATTCCCTTTAAATTTTTGATGGGTTTTAAAGTCATTCCACTTTTTCCATTTTCTTTGGCAGGTAGATTTTTGAATTCTTAAATGTCCTACCAGTTTTTCTGAGCGAGAGTGTCTTCCTTTCACCATTTTCTAGTTATAAGTTTCTTTGATGCCACCAATATTATTAATAGTAACACTTCACATTTCTGTGGAAGTTCATAACCTAAGATTGCTTTCATTTCCTTCCAGCTCATTCCGATACCAAGTTTTTTTCATACATTACCAAAAAACATGAGTAAGATGAATATCGAGCTTCCCACACGATCTCCAGTAAAGCTGTGGCATTTACAAAGTTTACTCGTTGTCACTTTTCAAACTGTAGGGCTGCGTAACTAGATTTAAAAACATGACATTTGTTTACATCCTGCAAAAAGTTGTTCTGAAAATGAAGGTAGTATTAAAGAAACAAATCCACACCATTGCAAGTTACATCCTTTCAACAGTGGGTGGTGGTGCTCATGGGAAAGTTTATCTTCATGCTAGAAAAACACTATGAATTCAACTCTAAATTCCCATTATGTAATTCTTTATTTTCACATTTACATTGCTATTTATATCAATTTAGGAGGTGTTTTTTTTATTTTCCCTTTGTGTCCTCAGGCAAACCAAGGCCTTGTAAGACTTAACTGGAAATAAAGTTATGATAACTTATTGAATTAAAGTGATTCTTTGTATTATGATATCAAATGATGCAAATACATTAGTATATTTAAATATATAGTCAAAAACTGTTAAGCTAATCCATTTCTTAACTCTCTGTGGTCGTACAAATTACAAATGATCTGGTCATTTCCATTTCAAACAAAGATTATGGTAAAGTCTTAGCACAAAATACACACAAAATATGTTTTAAAGTTCATTTAAAATTCATTAAAACGGTTTAGTTTCTGCATCATTAATGTGGTTTTGGCCCACATAATGGCGTTATTGTGAGAATAATGATGTGATTGTCTCTTCCTGTCATGAAGCGTTGTGGTTGATGGGAACTTCAGTCAATCTCTTATAAAGGGAACATGGGGGGAAGTAACTCTGAACAGACGGGCTCAGTAGATCACACATATGAGTTTTAACTGAGCGGAGACAAAAGGAACAGCTTTCACTCTTTACGTCTTCAACATGAAGCTGATTAGTTGCGTATTTATCATCCAACTGAGCTTTTTATGTCAAGGTAATGTAATCTGTTTTATACACTTTGGAACTTTATTTTAAGCAATTTTTCATGAGACATATGACCTTTTGACATTTGAAAACAGGCCTGTGAGCGAGACATTTCTAGATTTTTGTGATAATTGAAATCTGCAACTGAATTTACTACAACTTCAAAACCAGTAACAGATCTTACATCTTATTCCAATAACTTTCTTTTCAAGCTTTTAGCTTTTTACACTGGTAATAGACTGTTTCACTGCAAGACTGAATTATGTTTTTTAAGCTCCAGTAACATGGATCCAGGCAAAAGATTTGTTCAGTTATTTCTCATTCATTGCATTTTTAAAGAACATTAAGAAATTGTTAACATTTATTTTACAGTGGCCTTTAAGTGGCCTATTTCACTGAAGTAGTGTCATTCTGTAGAGATTGAGGATAATTAAGAGAGACATCTGTCAAACTACTGCTCTGGAAAAAAGGTGGTATATGCATCTTATACTTAAAAAATTACAATTAAAAAAAAACCCATTTTAAGAATGTTTCAACTTCTTTGGTATAACTGACATCACATGATGTTTTGAGAATCACAGTCAAATAGAGTTTATATGAGGAAGAAACTTTTGAATTCTATTTGGTCTGAGCTTTTTCAGTTAGTAAAATATGAGAGATTTTCGAAGTTCTCAAAGGTCGATGGGAGTTCAAAAATAAGACACACATGAGGTTTGGTGTGAAACATGATGATCTACATATTACTGATTTGATTATAAGTGTTACCCACACTGTGCTCCATCCATGTGGTGAAAAGCAAACATGTCACAACCGTGGTCCAGTGGTTTTGCTCTGAAAGCCCTTTAGTGGTGTGCTTGATGTGGTTTTTTGAGAGGATTTTGAAACACTTGATGTTAACACTGAAGTTTATGATTCACCTCCTTTTGTTTTATAGCCTCACAAAACTCCTCTCAAACAGAACCAACTCATGTCCAGGTGAAGGGAGAGGAAGAGGAATCCAACAGTGAGTTAAATATTTCCTCCCTCATACACGAACACAAAGTTAAACCATATTATAGTTCTTTACTTTTGGTCCAGCGTTAAAGCGAATAATACAGTGGGGAGAAAGTGAACAGTGTTGCTTCAATTGGCACAGGATGTGGGTTGACCTGCTTGTGAAGCATTTCTGTGAGTTTTGCAGCTGCAAATCATAAGGTGAGATCGAAGAGCGTCCTCCCACAACCTCTGGTTTGCTCTGCAAGTAACCTTTGCAGTTTTTAGTTGCTTTGTGGCTCTTTGCTCATCTGCATCCTCTTTAGCTCACTTTGTCCTAGATACGTCTAACTCCAACAAGAATAAACCCTGAATATGTGTTTGTTTTATGTAAACATAGTGTCACTTTGCAACTACTGGACTTAACATAAAACTGAATTATGTCAATAAAATCATAACTGATATAATTCACAACGATTATAATAAAACAATTAAGAGGTAACTTTTGAATAGAAGAACAGTGACTTATTTAGCTCAAATTAATATCAGTGTTAAAGTGCTCAAAACTGGTCTTGGTCTCCAGACCAGATTTTAGGGTCTTGGTCTTGTCTCGGTTTCAGACTGAATGGACTCAAGATTTTCTGTCAAGACCGGCACTGATCTGCTGTTTCTCACCTTAATTAATGTGATAAAAAATTTCATCATGTATTCTCAGTTTTTTGTTTCTGAGAAATTACTTTGTGATTTGACTTAAAACATTTAATTTTCTGAACACTTACTTTAGGCCTCATTCACCTGATAAATAAACATCTTATTTGTCGGATATCTGAAATACTTCTGGACTCATCAGTGGCTTTTAAATAAAAACAAGGAATTTTTTGCAAGTATTTAGTTGGACGAATTCGTTAAGATTTGAGAATTTTAATATTGTGCTTTGAAAGATTTGCAGACACCTTGTTTTTGTCTTTTAAATGTATTCAAAGGAAAACTAGATTAGAGAAAGAATTCTCTTCGACTATTTAACCTCGTAATAGGTTTGAAAATTGTTTTTTATGGTCGTGGTCTCAGATAGTGTGGTCTTGAGCACGACACTAATAAATGTACAGACGATACAAGCAACAGAGGAACAAACAGGAAATATGTAAGGAATAAAATAAAAGGAGTGTACTTCGTAGAACATCCCCTTTTTCGTAACATAACTGACAGCCCTTTTTTTTTAATTCAGTACAATTTACATCAGATGACACTGTCAAAAAGCAAGTGTGAATTATTTGTAAAGTTGAATACACTATATGTTCGGTCATTAAATTCAACCAGAAACCTCACTGTTAATCACCATCATCATCATCATCAAGTCCTGGGCTAATTTTACGTGAGAAATTGCAGCAAAAGCTGAGCCACATCCACTGATTGACAGGGAAAAATCCTCTAAAGCACATTTATGATCAGTTTGGTTTAGACCATTTGAAAACGTGTACATCTATTTATGGTGATATGAATAATAAATCCATCTCCTGTGTGTCCTCAGGTGACCCTTACATCCTCAAACTCTCCGGCAAATGCAACTTTACGCTCAGGATTTCTGTAAACAGCAGCAGTGATGTCGTACCTGTAACAGCAAACTATGCAGATACGTTGGTTGAACAGATCTGTCAGGATCTTAACTGTGGCAGCGTGTACCAGGTGAAAAAAAGCAACTCGCCTCCTGGAATCACCTGCTTTCACAACTGTTTGTACCAAGACGGCAAACTGAAGAACTGTTCACAGAGTGTTGGTGGAAACTGCACTGTAATTTCTGAGGCTCTGTGTGGTAAGTTTATGCTCTAATAGTCTAAATACACCAAAGACTATTAATTTTTTTATCCTAATTATTACTGAACTTGTTTCTTAGGAGTTAGGATTTTGATGTAGGCTGAGATTATGGCTTTAATATGGAAATATTCACTTTTACGTGTCATCTGTGTAGCAGTATTAATAAGCAAGAACAATTATAATCTGCATTTTCAAAAACATTAGGCTCTATAATAGGGGTGTCCAAACTTTTTCAAAAAGGACAAAAAAGATACTGGGAAAATGAACAAGGGCCAGCATCTCTTTTTCTGAAATGTTTATTTACGGTGAAAGTAACATTAGAGCTGGATATGATATTGATTTCTTTTTGACAATATTTAAAAAGAATTAGTGTCTCAGTTAAGTCAACATGCTTGTGCCCCAGAACTATAAAATAAAACCTCACCTGGCAAAAATGTATCGTGATTTTTCTATTGCAAAATCAGGAACTGGACTTGATCATTATCGTTTTAAAGACTTTTGCAAAATTTTTCATAGCTTTAATTTAGTCTAATGTCCTCATGTTTTGTTTATTTTGTTTGAACTCTCGACATTCATGAAGCACATTTTGGCATCATGCTTAATGCATTTCTTTAAACACGTCAGGTGTGAGAGTACTTGAGTTTCTGCAGGTTGTACAGAGCTTTAGCTTTATTAAAGTTGCCTATGTACAGTCCAAGTTATTGTAAGATTTTTCCAGATATACTTAGGTTTTCTTTAAGCACCTGACAGAAACTATAAATGTGCACATTATTGAGAGTATGATTAATTGAAGTGACATAATTAATTTATTGTAAGATGAAAGCTGGGAGCCACAAGAAAATAGACCACAAGCCTAAGTTTGGATATGCCTGAGCCATAACTTTAAACATTAGTATAGAAACACTTTGACACCTTTCTAATTTCCTCCTCAGGTCACCATGCTGCCCGTTTAGCAGGAGGATCAGATCGCTGTAACGGGCGAGTGGAGTTGTGGAGAGATGGGAAGTGGGGCACAGTGTGTGATGACCAGTGGGACCTGAGAGATGCCGACGTGGTGTGTGCTCAGCTGGGCTGTGGATACGCGATAAGTGTGACAGGACAGGGCGGCTCCTTCCTCCCTGGTAGTGGACCGATACACCTGGATGATCTGAACTGTACAGGCAAAGAGGAAAACCTGTGGACCTGCCCGTCCGCTCAGAATGAGACTGACTGTGGACACAAAGAGGATGCTGGTGTCGTTTGCTCAGGTTGGTGTTAAAAAAACCCCCCACTTCATTATAACTAAAATATACAGTGGTGGCCAAAATCAATAGAGGACTCAGGATATTTTAAAAAGTTCAAGTTTTTTTTGTTGATTTGGACCATGACATGAAATTAAATGAAATTAAAAAATGCCTAATTCATCTCTGAAGGGAAATTTCAACACCCACAAAACTGATGAAATATCAACAAAGTCATTATGCTCTATGTACAATAAAATAGAGCCATAACAGGAACATTCAGGTCATTTCCCTCACATAAAGGAACATTTAAAATGATGGACCCCATCCAGCAAAATTAGGGCAAATAGGCAAAAATAAACTGGAAAAGTCTACCTTACATTCAAACAATAGTGCCAAAGTTGCCTTGGTGTCACCAAAGTTAGGAAGGAGGTTCATCTTATGGGTAATATGAGTTGAAGAAACTATGGAGGCCCATTTCTACCAGTTGAAAAAAGAAAATTTGCCATAGTTAGAATATAACTTTGAGGGAAAAAAGTCAAAATGATGAAATAAAAAGTAGTAATCAGAGAATAAGTCAAAATCATTAGATACAAGGTTAAAATTTATGAGATATAAGGTCAAAATTGTGAGATAAAAAGTCAGAATTATGGGATTCAGTCAAATATATGACATAAAAAGTCAGAATTATGAGGAAGGAACGTTACTCAGCAGTTGCTTTATTTTGGAGTGAGCTCTAGCTGCTCTCTAGTATCACAGAGAAATGGATTGTGGGTTCGTTTAGTCGTACTTCTTGTAATTAACCTGATTTAAAATACACAATTAAAAATACCAATCATCAAAATAGATTGAAGAAGAATAATATATAGCAAAGTGAAGTATTCTTCTTTAAGTTTTCCATATGTAAGGCTCACAGAATGGAAAAAAAGTATCATGAGGAGATCCAAAAGTACAGCGAGAAAGTGTGAAAAATCAGGGTGCCATCAAAGAAAAATTCCTAACAAATCTAACAACTGAGCTTTTTTTGTGGTCTTTATATTCCTTGTGCATGTGAGGCTTTCCAGAAAATGTTAACTTTTTTCTGTTAATAAAATTCTAGTTTGATGATGATGATTTCCTGTGTGTCCACGCAGAGATGAGAGCAGTCAGACTGAGTGGAGGTCTGGATCGTTGCTCGGGTAAAGTGGAGATCCACCGTAACGGCAGCTGGGGAACAGTGTGTGATAACTGCTGGGATAAAAGACTGGCCTCCATGGTTTGTTCCATGCTGAAGTGTGGGGCCGAATCCACCAAGTTCACCCAGTTTTCCCCTTCTCTCCCTTTCAATGCTGGGGCACTGTGGTACTACATGTGTGCTCAAGGTGCGCAGAGTCTGTGGCAGTGCAAAGAGTTTGTCAATAACACAAACCTGTGTGCTACATCAAAAGCAGCTGGTGTCGTCTGTAATGGTGAGTGACGCGTGTGTCAGCGCTGAAAGCTGGATCAGTTTAAGGCAGCATCACCCAAAGATTTGGTCAGGAAAGAGCAGAATGTCACATCTTTTCACATCTCTACTAATAACATAAAATGCCAGGGTGACTATGTTCTGAAAACCCAAATTGGCCTCTTAGAGATCCTGCAAAAATACCCAAAGATACTCAAAGACGACAAAGTACCTTCACAACCTGTACATTTATTTCAAACACACCTTTTCTGTTTGAAGTGAAAATCTTCTGTGCTGTGACTGTGAAAATTGTATAGACGTCCATTTACTCCAGTTAAAAATATAAAAACAGAAAACTGGCTTTGTGAAAACATTTTTTTGCCCACATTAAGTCAACATTTTGAGATAAAAAGTCAAATTGATGAGATCAAAGGTCAAAATTTTCTGTTTTTTATATTGAAATTTTTGCTTTTTTCTTACAATTTGACTTTTTTTGACTAGATAATCTCAAAATTCTGACCTTTTTCTGATTTTTGTCTCAGAATTTTGACTATTTCTTATAATTTTGGCTTTTTTCTCAACTTTGACAAAATGATCTCAAAATTCTGACTTTTTAATGTCATACTATTGACTTCTTGCCTCAAATTTTTTTCCCCTTTTTTCTTATTGTTTTGACTTTTTATCCCAAAGTTTAGACTTTTTTTCTAACTTTTACTTTTAGCTCAGAAATTTCACTTTCATCTCAAAATTTTGACTTTTTGTCTCATAATTTTGACTTTTAGGTTGGTGCATTGTCGTAATGCCACTAACCCACTGCTGTGACTTTTTACCAATATAAATTCTCTGTAGAACAAGCTGAGAAAAACATAACATTGAACATGTACAATAAATGAGGCATGATGATGATGAGGAAAGTTTTTACAGAACAATTCACCCTTGAACAGCTCTGTATTATTTCTGTTCTCACAGGTTCTGCCGGGTTCCCCAAAGCAAACACAGCCACTCCCGTTTATGAATCAACGATAACTTTGACCACAGGTAAACGTTTCAGTTTTTCATTTTGGCGCGGAGGAAATCAACGCAAGACACAGAAAAGGTTAAAAAAAAACCCCACCAAATCTCTCTCTCTCTCTTTTTCTCTGTCCATTGCAGAAAGTGTGATCACGATCAATTCTTCCAGAAGCTTCCCCGTGTTATCCGCTGAGCTCCTTTGCGCCGTCGCTGTGTGTCTGCTGCTGCTTCTGTTTCTGATCATAAACACGGTGTTTTGCTGCAGATACAGAAGAAGAAACGGTTTGTTTCCTTTCTTCAGTTTTAGCCTTTGATTAGAACAAAACCAGTCACGGATTTTCTCTTGTGAACTTTTGCGTGTCTTTCACGATACAACAAAAGCTGTAAATGATATCAGTGAAATCATCTTTCAGTTTTATGTCCCAGATATCACTGACACATTGCAAGGTTTAAAAAACACTAAGAGAAAATCAAGTGCTCTGTTTTTTGAATATACAGTTTCTAATTTCTTGTTTTCAAAAGTTTGCAATATTTTATACCAAATGGAAAAAGTTTTAAATTATATTTTTTGTATGGATTGATTTTTACTCCGTTTTCTACAAACACTTTAAAAGACCAATTTTCCCAATAAAGTAATGGGAAAAAACAGTCACAACAATTTTCAGTCATTCAGTCATTAATTTTGCAATAACAGTTCATGATATAAAAATGTAGGAACCATGAGGAGAGTGGACAAAATACTAAATACTAACTAAGTCCAAATTTTGAGGTATTCGTCAAAATTGTGAGCTTTGAAGTCAAAATTCTGATATAACGTCAGAATTTTGAGTTAAAAAAAAATGTTGAGCTAAGAAGTCAAAATTCTGAGACATGGCGTAAACTTTTGGAGATAAAGTCAGAATTGTGAAAAAAGTTAAAATTTTGAGCTTTAAAGTCAAAGTTATGGCATAATAAGTCATGATTTTAAGTTTTGAAATGAATGTCCAAATTCTGAGAAAAAATGTTCAAGCTTTAAATTTTTTTCGTTTTGAAATTTTGCCTTTATATATGCCAAAAAAAAAAAAAAGAAAGACGTCTCAACAAGCCAATTTTCTTTAATTTTGTTTTAGTTTTAACTTGTGAGAATAGGCTTTAATACATTATTTATGTTTACATTGAAGGAAAGGTTCACTCCAAACAGCAAATGATTGTTTTAAATAAATGTATGGGTTATAAGGGAGCTTTTTGTTGTTCCAGAAATGATAATAATAATATATTTTATTTAGAAGTGCCTTTCATGACACCCAAGGTCGCTGAAGGTTAAAAAAGCAGAACAATAAAAAACAGGTAGAATTAAAAATAAGTAATTTGTCTCTGTGGCCCTCTTGCTATTCAAGTCTGAAATCAGCATGAGTTCAAGATGATATCGGGTTAACAATAATAATCTTTATCTTCGTGTTTGTACCCACAGTGTTCCTGCTTCAGCAGACCCAGACTAATTTACAGCATCCCTCTGAAAATCACAACAACAGCTACCAGGACTCTGTCAACCTCGTCAAAGTCACCGCTGCAAACTCTCCTCAGACAGACGGTTAGAGGCTGAGCACGTCTCTTTATGTGACTAAAACAAAAATGGACGAATGACTCTTTGCTTTCTTTACAACCTGCATACCTGGATGTATTCATGTACCAGTCCAGTTGTGAAAAAGTGCAGCACCAACGAACGCAAAATCATCTCATGAAGGCGTTTTCTTTTCTGTCTTTGTCCCTTAAAGTCCCCAACCACAGGTTTTTTTGGACGCAGCTTAGTAGTGTTGACAGCACGTCAGTAGATACAGACTATGAGCAGAATGAGTCGTCTGTCCCTTTATCAACCTTTCGGAGTGAGCCACGTTCTTTTATTTCTTCTCCACTTGTATTCATCGTGTGTGTCTTTCAGTCTTTGCTGCTTCAAGTGTTGTTTCCCTCTGTTTCTGCATTTGCGGTTAAAGCTTGACAGGGTGCAGATCAGTGCAGTTTGCACTTCACAGTTTGTGATTAAAACGTTGCTTCTTGTGCATCTTGCAGATTCTCAGCGGTACAAAACAGACGTGAACCCTTTGATGAAGCCTTCGGGTCTTGAAAGTCTTTCTGAGGAAGGTGAGTCAACGTTGGTTTGAAGAAAAATTTCATACAGAATCATTTCTCGACTCGAATTCAAATTACAAGTCTTAAAACTTGGAAAAACACTGCAAAAACTCTCTTATTTTTGGTAAAAATGGTCTTATTATTCTTGATGTGAGCCACATTGAACTGACCAGTGTAGAAAAATGTCTAATTTTAAGGTAGTTAAAGACAAAAATGATGTCTTGATTGCTAAGAACAGGTCAAAATGGTAAGAAAGAAGTTCCTTGTATTGAGACATTATTCTTATTTCAAAAAACTTGACAAGCATTTTTTCTTATCTTATTGGCAGATATTTGTGACTTATCACAAGCAATTTTTACTCTACAGTATTAATATAAATTGTCAGTAAGTAAATTAACTTATGTTATGCTAAAGTAAATGGATAGATCAAGGGTTGGCTGACTGGATTTTCTTTAATCGATTAAAATGAAGGAAGAGGTGGAAATTAATAAGCTTTAATTTTGTCCGCTTCTTTGTGGAAATGTAAAAGAAGTTAAATCAGTGATTCAACAGTTGCTTTTTTAATTTCTTTTTGGATTTCTTGCAAAATTGCAGAGTTTCTGTGTTTTGAATTTCTGTTTGCTTACTGATCTAATGATTTTTCTTTTTCAAAATAAACATTTTCAATCAATCAATCGTTTTATCTTTAATAACATGAAATAAGACTTTTTTCTGGGTTCGTCTGTTGAATGTGGCTTATATCAAGAATTAATAAGACTTTTAGTTTTTTACTAAAAATAAGACATAAAGACCTGCTTAGATTTCAATTTTTGCAGTGAAATCTATTTTGTCTACATTACTTTGAACAATTGGCAGCAACTTTTGGTCATTATTTTTTTAGCATTTAGCAAAGTTATGTTTCAACCAGACTTTCCTTTTTAAGTAGAGATTGAAATGAATGAAAAGCAATAAATTTGTTTTAATTTTCATGTTTTAGTTCCTGGCTCGGGTAATGGAGTGATTGGAGTCTATCCGGGCTGTAACGATGGCGCCACAGAGGTTCAGTACGCCCGCGTGTCAAAAATATCAGTGGACTCATTCGAATCTTCCAGCACATCTTCAGAGGAGCTTTATGAAAACACAAACAACGGCTACACCATGGTCATACCAGGTCAGTCCTTTCTCTTTTTAAGAGTTATTTATGCTGTTGTAGGATTGTGAGTGATGAGAAGAGTGTTTCCTTTTTTATCAATAACACTGGAAAATTTTTGCTTATTTTGGTTTTTATTTTTCCCACAGAGGTGGAACAAACCCAGTCATCAGACCTCAGTTTTCCTCTAAAGCCCGTCAGCATCAGTCACCATCATCACGACGGTCAAACACAAAGTTTAAGTAAATGTCTCTCATCACGTAACATATTCAGATGTGTAATAAACTGGATTCACATTTACCTGATGTTTGTTATCCTCTGATCTGCAGGCAGTGTGGACGACGGCCCCATTTACTCGCCTGTTAGCCCTGATGAAGACCCACTGACTGAAGACGACTACGATGATGTCGACTGTTTGACGTAAAGACTGAAGGCACGTATTAAAAACGCACATGAGGGGAACACAAACTGTAAGAATGAACGCTTTAAACTGAGAAAACCTCATGAACAGAAAAGATGAGGAAGTATAGAATTATTCATATACACCCCAGGCTTCTGAACATGATCTTTAAAAACTATTCTGGCCTTGATCCAGGCCTGACCTTTGACCTACAATTTACCAAACTATCGTCTCATGTGAACCACTACAACATGAGAAACTGAGGATGTGAGCACCTGTTCTTCAGGTGTTTCACTGAAGCAAACTGACTCTTTTTTGTTGTGAGCAAGAAAATAGGAGATGCTTTATTAATAGATGCTTCTGACATCTGATTGTCAGATGAAATTGTGAATGAGCTTTATATGCAGTGCACTTAGTGACAGACTTTCAAAAGTAGAAGTCCACAGACAACCACTGGTGGTGGTGGTGGTGGGGGGGGGTGTCACCTTCTTTTATTATTGTTGAAAAATGTGCTTCAAAGTTTGCTCTTGGTTGATGAGCCACACTCATCTGCCCCTGTGGCTGGTTAAGACAGGATAAAATGCCCCAGGCCCTGGGAGCCAAACACATGTGTAAGTGCCTATCTCCTCGAAGCCAAAATACACAGAAGTGCACATTTGTCTCTTGCCCCAGCCTTCAAAATGTCTATGAACTCCACTGCTCAAAACTTGCGATTTCCAAGTCTACCCCCCCCCTCATTCTGAAGTCTTTGTTTCTCTGTTTTACCTTTGGTTTAACCTTGAATTAATTAAAATAATGAATGAAAAAGAAAGAAAAAGTTCTCTAAAGTAGGAAAAATGTCACTAAATTAAGCCAAACTTATTCAAACTCAAAATTTTGGAACATTTTGTTTTGTTCTGTGAATGTATTGAAACTTGCTGTCAAATGTATATATGTGGTTTTATGTCGTATTTATGTAACTGTTTTTGCATTTTTGTATGTTACAAATAACGCAACTGACATCAATATCTGAGATTTTCAACATAGTGAACATGTATTACCTGACTCATCATTAAAAAACATGTATCTAGTTTCATAATTGTTTCAACCATAAGTAATTTTACATGAACATGGCACAAAGAGCAAGGAATCTGAGACTGTTAGGTAATTTCTTTGTCCTGACAATGCTTCTCGGCAACAAATCTTATGTAATTCTTATACTGAATAATAAAGCCAAAATATCTTATTTACTCTGACATCAATCAATGAAAATTAAGTCAGCAAAAGAGATAAACAGGCAATAAATAGGCTTTCAAACTGAATGAGATCTATCACCAAGAAGATTTGAAATCAGAAAGAAATAACTTTTTAACTTTTTGGACTTGGTTTATCATAGAACTTACCTTCCTAAGTTTTTTTCTTTTGTTCTGCTGACAAAATCCTTCAGGATTAGACTTCTCAAATTGAACAGATGTCTATTGAAAAGTAGTTACAGAAAAATAAACTTGTAAAATACATTTTTTGGCATATTTTTGACCCTAAAAGTGTATTCGAAGCTCAGATATTGATAAAACATCATCATAATAAGAGTTGAAAGAAATTGGACCCGTAGTTTAAAAACAGTGGCACTTATCAGAAAAGAATTTGAAAATGGAAAATGACTGAGAAAAATTTTGTTTCCCTTAAATCACCACAGTCAATATATTGAAACAAGCTACTGAAAAACTTGAAATGCATGCAGTATTTCATAAAGTGACAGTCACAGTCTTTTGTATCGTCACTCTGAACAGTGATGTTTGCAGGGCTGGAGGTTTTATGGATGAAGCAATGGTTTAAATTTCTTGTAGTTGTAGAATTGTATTTTTTGATTCCACTTGTTATACAGTAAAAACTGGCTTGTGTCAGTTTCAAACATTAATTTAATAAATCCCCTTCAGATCAGGAGTGCAGTGACTGGTATGGGTCAACTTTTGAGTGATTGCCATGGAGTTTGGAAGATTATGTTTTTCTGTTTCACCACAAGGGGGCATCACAGGCCTGAGACTGACTGATGGTTTTAGTTCTTGACCGGAGTAAAGTGAAACCTTAGTTTATAATAATGCCTCAAAAAATGTCACAAAGTGTCTCCTGGCTGCAAGACTCTGTAACTCAGTGAAGAAGAAGACGAAGCAAGTCCAAGTGATGCTTTATATCAAAGAGAGGTTTCTTTTAGTGTGGTAAAATAAAAAAAAATGCACCTGTGAAACTTTAAAGAGGGGTGAAAGTATTTGGCATTGAAAAAGGAAGTTAAGTTTGTAGTGGTGTGAGGAAGAGGAGGATCTTAGAATTGACTTTAAGGAGAAAATGAAGAGATGAAATAAATCAAAGTTTGTTTATTATGAATCATTTATTACACTTGAATTTAGCCCAGAGCTCAGCAGATAAACAGGTGAATTAACAACCAGATCTGCTTATGAAATTCAATCTCTTTCACATGCCAGAGTCCACACACACACACACACACACACACACACACACACCACTTCACAGAGCTTCTATCTCCAAGCATGCCGTCTAATACATCACAGATCCTTCGCCCTGAATAGTTTCCTTTTGTCTTATTCTTCTACGTAAAATTGATAAGTCAGAATCTTACAACCTGTTGATTTATGGCCCCGATCAACATCAAGGGGAAGAAAAGCAGCGCACCAGTATTTCAAGAAGCTTGTAGTATTTAAGGGATTAGAAGATCAAGTCTCTGTTTTTACTTTGTTCATTAAATCAGTTACACACAAAGGATTATGGCTCCATAAGTCGGTAAGTCGCTTAAAGCGTCCCGACAAACGGACCTGCTCAAGTTTAAACTTTTGAACTCTGTTTGTTGCTGGAGGCCTGGAGACATGAGTGCCTGCCTGCCCACAATGCGGCATACGGCACGCACAGTACTGGAGCTTAATACAGAGATTAATACATGAGTTTGAGGGAAAGCTTTTGGCTTCTCAGCACTGGAGACATGAAAAATGTGTCTTACAGTTGTGCTCATAAGTTTACGTACCCTGGCAGAGTTTATGATTTCTTGGCCATTTTTCAGAGAATATGAACGATAAAGCAAAAACTTTTCCTTCACTCATGGTTAGTGGTTGGTGAAGCCTTTTAGCAACTCTTTTTAAATCATGACGACAACAGAAACTACCAAAATGACCCTGATCAAAAGTTTACATACCCAGACTTTTAATACCTTGTATTTCCCCTTTAACATCAATAACAGCTTGAAGTCCTTTGTGGTCGTTGCAGATAAGGGTCTTTATTTTCTCAGATGGTAAAACTGCCCATTCTTCTTGGCAGTTTAAAACAAAAAGCCTCCAGTTCCTGTAAATTTTTGCGCTGTCGTTAAGGTTTGAGATCTCCCCAGAGTGGCTCAATGATATCAAGGTCAGGAGACTGAGATGGTCACTCCAGAACCTTCACTTTCTTCTGCTGTAGCCAATGGCAGGTCCACTTGGCCTTGTGTTTTTGGATCATTGTCATGTGTGAACATCCAAGTACGTCTCATGTGCAGCTTCTGGGCTGATGAGTGTAAATTATCCTCCAGTATTTTCTGATAACATGCTGTAGTCATCTCGCCATCAATTTGACCAATATTCCTGAGCCTTTGTAGCTCACACATCCTCAAAACATCAGTGATCCACCCCCGTGTTTCACAGTAGGAATGGTGTAACTTTCATAATCGGCCTTGTTGACTCCTTTCCTAATGTAACAAAGTTTATGGATGTGGCCAAAAAGTTCAATTTCGGTCTCATCACTAAAAATGACTTTGTTCCAGAGGTTTTGTGTCTTGTTTCTGTTCTGTTTGGCGTATTATAAGCGGGATGTTGGTGACGTTCGCTTCAATTAGCACCTCTTCTCTACTGTGTTGACAAAACATTACAACACCTAAAATGGCAAGCTTACAACTTATCTATAACAAATGAAAAACAATCATTATAGAAGTTAATGACTTAACTGTCATCTCGTCACTTGATATTGCTGTTGGAAATGATACCATCTTTAAAATCATTTTGATCAACAAAGGCTTTTGTCGCCTAGTGATGTGATGTTTTAGGGCTCATTCTAAAATCTGAACACTGAATGTCATTAAAATTCCAGTTTCTGCACTCTGCACCTTTAAATAGATTTCAAAATAATCAGTTACCATAAGTATAAACTAAACCTTTTTCTTGTCTTATTCAATTTCTAAATGAGTTAGTTATTTCAAAACTCAACTAAATGGGGATTGACTCACTTTGGGAGCAAGTCTCTAGTGGACACTTGTGGACCTTCAGTTTTTTAGAAATTGCATAAATTCTTCAGGATGATGTCGAGGCATTTTTGTAGTATTGAGTATTCCTGTTGAATAATGTTACTGCAAATGTAATTAAGATTTTCTCTCAGATTTTGCAACATTTCACATTAAAAAACCTTTTTTAAAGATATTCTATCCCTCAGCAGCCTCGACGGCTAATGATGAATTTCTAGACATGTGAAGTAAAAGTTTATAATTTTATTTGTACTGAGCCAGCCCACATTTCTTGATATCTTGCAAACTTTTTAGGTGTGTAATTTGAGAGAATGCAAAAACAGATTTTCCAATTTTTCAATTCTCTGTGACTGTGTAGGTCATGATTTTGTTACAGGACGTCCTGCAGCCGCTGAAATGCACTGAGGTCATCAGTTTGGGTTGAGCTGCTAATCAAAGTCTTTTCCCCCTTTGGCCTCACGATGACAAAGATTTACACTAAAGCCATTCATTAGTCGTCTGATTACTCACCCTCTCAGTGAATCAGCCCGTCGCTCGGCTGTAAACCACATTACAACCTGCTGTGCTGGCTCTGGCGTAGACTTGTGAGAGGGTCCGGTAATAGTGTTGATTACTCCTCACTCATTAGGTCGCTTTCACTGCGGCTGCTAAGCCCTCATCAGGAGGTTTTTGGCTGAGTGGCCCTGATCCAATTCACCTTTAAAGTTCACTGGACCTGTCTGGGTTGTTACGGGTCAGTGCTTCCCTCGGCATGCTGTTCTCCCCCAGAGAGGCCCTCATTACCTCATTTCCTGTTACTACTGTACCAGGGGAGCATCTGAATCTCATGGTGCAGTTGGGTAAAGTTTGCAAAGCTACAGGTGGATTTCAAAAACCTGAGGTCATTTTTTCACAACCCCCAGCTTTATCTCACTATTTTGTTTCGTGCACAAACCAAAGTATATCTAGTAACGTCTCACTAAACAACATTTAGACTGTGCATAGGTTACTTATAAAACGCTAAAGCTCTTTATGTTCTGCAGAAACTCAACAACTCTTACAACTGACGTCTCTAAATGAATGTTTATATCATGATGTGAAAATGTAAGAGTTCAAAAACACATTTAAGGACCCAAGACCAGATTTAAGTTATGAAATGGAGCAGAAAAGGCTGAATAAAGATTAGCTCAGAAAGCAGGATCAGAAATATTTTGGGATAAAAATGTTATTTTCTGGTCAAAATAGTCTGAGCATGTAAACACAATCCAGATAAAATCAAACCCTGATCCTGCCGTGGAAAACTCCTGACATATTCTGCACATATTGCCCTCAAATGGAGAACACTTTCCTTGGTCAGAAGTAGAGTTTGCTAATGTTTACGCAGCATGTAACACTGCAGAAAACTTACGACTACCTCTGGTAATTTTAGATCATCACCCCTTGATGTCAGTTTTTGTTGTGGCGTATTGGCACAAGTTAAGTGAAGCCTTTTAATCACTTGATGACCCATCGTGCTTTAGTGGCAGCACCTCACTTGACAGTGCAGCCATACATTCTGATAAAAGAAGAAGAGTCTTTCTTTTTTTATGAATGCCTTTTTTTCTATCTCTTTCCCAGTTGAATTACTCAGGCTGCGGTGGAAATTATTGACAGCATTTCAGGTTCAAAAGCAGGAATACACTGATACACAACAGGCCTGTGGACCATTTGCAGAAACATCAAAATAAGATTAAAAAGAAGAAGAAAATTTCATAGGATATTGAGAGGAATGACCTGCGTGGCATTTTTTTGGGATATCTTTTAACAGGTTTAACACAATTAGCCTGCAACCTGTTATCCCAACAATGCTGCCTGCTGATCTCAAGTCATGTTGCTGCTTTAACATATTTATTGTTGCCATGACGACCACACACCATGTTCACAGTGTTAAAAGCAGTGGTGGAAAGAGAACTGAAAACTGAAAAAAAGGACTGTTACATTGCTAAAATAGTAAAAGTACTGGTGTCACTTTTTTTTTTTTGTCTTCCTTTTTCCTCATTTCAAGGTTTTATTTCCTTATTGAGCAAAGGTCTCAGGCAGACAAAAAAACAAAATTAGATGAGGTGCAGTTGCTGCCACGACTATTGATAGAATATCCATGAATACATTTTTAACTGGTTAAATTCTGAACACAAAATCAACTAACGATCAATCATTAACATCCATTAACATTTTTTGTTTTGTTTTTCATCCATATGTCCTGGTTTTCATTGGCTTGTTTGCTATCAAATCACCTTACTGGCTACAAAAATGCAGATAAAAGGTCTACATATTGATGAGAATTGTACTCAGTACTCAACTATGATTTTAATAGTAACTAGATTACATGGCATAATGATAACTTCAGTACAAGTAAACTCATAAAAAGTACCCCAAAAAACGACTTAATTACAGTAATCTGAATATTTGTAGTTAATTTCTTCACCCCCTGGTTAAAAGTGATCATTTCAACCCAATTTGACACCGTATCTGGGCTGTAATGTCAGTAAATTTGAGTGAAATACATGACTTTGTGTATTCTTTGCTTACAACACAGACTTGGGGGGTAATTCACAAATTACCAAAGATCCCAAATACTTTACAAATACAGCATTTATATGTTACTTTCAGCTTTTTTGGATTTGCTGTATCGCTGTGTTGGACACTATTTTTCGCACTTCTGGGCCTCCGTACCTCTCATACGACATCTTTACTGGTCCATGTAAAGAAATGAATCCTAACTTGAAAGTTGTCCTGGCGCTGCAGCATTTAGCTCATTAACCTTCTCCCTTGTTAGCACCTCGCTGCAGTTAACAGTCTGTGGCCTCTTCCCCACTAAGACACATTCACAGAGCTGCCAATCAGGTCCACGCTGCAATTACACTGCTTTAAACTTGTTCACTGGTGCTTGGAGGCCGTAAAAATACTTCCGTTTGAGTGTCAATGGGAGCCTGCGGTGGTTAACGCTGCATTCATGGGAGAGTACATTGTGTCTGGTTGATGTGAGGAGTCTGGTCAGAGGGTCAAAAGGGCAACATGGCTGCACTAGAGTCCA
Organism: Thalassoma bifasciatum; assembly: GCA_008086565.1. NCBI lineage: Eukaryota > Metazoa > Chordata > Actinopteri > Labriformes > Labridae > Thalassoma > Thalassoma bifasciatum. The sequence continues at coordinate 100,358 of RPOG01000976.1, read as the reverse complement.
GCTGTTTGATCCTTCAGGTTGTTTCTTACACACTTCTTCAAATTTCTCAAAGAAGTAAGAATTTATGGAGACGTTTGCTTGTTTGTCTGCTCACCCACGTGGACTGAGGTTTATGGGTGTGCGGTGCATGTTGGGCAGCGGCGTCTTGCTCCGGGTGTCAGTCAGTCGGGACAGGCGTCATCAATCTTGCTGTGCGGTGAATGGCAGATTGGCTGCCATAAAGCGTTCTGATTGCAGCGTGAGGGTGGCATGGAAACAAAATGAGGCACCTGCAAACACAAACTCTGGGAGCTGAGCCACTATGTAAAGACTGTGCGTAGATTTCTTAAACTTCCAAAATAGATTCATGAGACTTTTGAAACGTTCATCGTTTAAAATGAGCCGTACAGGTGATTACAGATTCTGTCTCCATTGATGAAAAGTGGAAAATGTGTCGTATTGAGTTAAAAACATGATGAACTCATCACTCTGTGTCAGTCTGAGTTACACTGAAGCCACATTTGGCACAGACGGCACACGAGACCAGGTGAGTGCTTCACTGTGGGTATGAGTCATCTCCGTTTCCATGGATACGCTGCTTCGTCATTTGTTTGTGCGCCTCGGGCTGACTCATTAATTATCAAGTCGATCTGAAACAGTGTGAACAGATCAACAGAAGTTTAATTTGAAGGGTCGACGTTTGTGCTGACAGAGTTTTCATTCACAGGACGTCATGCTTCATTCAAGCTTTGGGGGAGAAGTGGAAGAAAAGACATTTGAGTAATGATGTTCTTATCCTCTGGTTCTTATCTCCTTATTTTTTCTTCTTTAAACACCATAAACTCTGTTAAAGATTATTGAGTTTCAGACAATTCAATGAAGACTTTTGACAATGTTGTTTTCTGATATCTTGGCTGTTTGGATCCAGAACATATGAAAGTACTGACACTGCAGCATAGGTCAAAAGCTCGGTTTCCTCCATTCATTCCAATGGGGCTGTCGTCAAACTATAAGAAATAAATAAACCTCGTAGAAATGTTTCCCACATTGGTATGCTGTGGTGACATAAATATATTATTGGGCTGCATTGTACCCATGTCCTCTGTTTCCTTATAAGTTTCTCTTTCATCAGTTATTAGCCATTAGGAAAACTGGGTTTTACCCATAGACTGTATAATGAGTGGACGTAACGACGTTCGGCTCAAACTGAAGCCTCCAGCAGATGCCCCTGAGAAGTTAGTTTCTCATTAGTTATTGGACGTTAAAAACCGTGTTATAACTTTCGTTTTACGATAGTTGACAGCTGCCGTTCGTGAGTAGTTTTTACCGGGGATATAAGAAACTTCGGGAAAGAGCCAAAAGGAGACTAAACCTTCTGAAGAAGAAGAAATAAATATTTTTAATTCCCTTTTTTACTCTGCTCCACCGGAAATTCTCTACTGCGCAGACTCTGGCTGCACAATGGCGGCTAGAGAAACAGGATTTTTTGGCTTCAAAGACGTAGAACGGTGACAGGCGGAAGTACGCTGTCCATTCTATATACAGTCAATGGTTTTACCCAACATTATGATGATTGACAGCTGTCATTTTTGCATAGTTTCTTCAGGAACAGGAACAGTAAGATTCATCATGAAAAAGAGCCATGAAGAGATTAGACTTTTGTTGTTGGTTCGTTCTCAGTTTCTTGGGTCATTTTACTTCAATATGGTAATAAACTTTCAAACTTTGAAATATTTTACAGGCTTTGTTTAATTCAAGAGGCCTGATTGATTTGTTCTCCATCAGGTTTAGATGTTATTACTGTGAAATGAGGTCACTGCAAGATCGATCGCTCCGCGGAGGAACTGATGTTGAGTGAGCTCAGCCAGCCATTCTTTAGGAACTATGTGTGTGTGTGTGTGTGTGTGTGTGTGCGTGTGTGTGTGTGTGTGTCCGTCCAGACCAGTTTAACCTCTGGATTCTCCACATTCCAGCCCAAAGTCAGGCACAAGTCTCGCCTCTGGTCCGTTTAAGGTGATTGACGTTATTTGCTACCATTAGGCACTACTATGTAATTGACCTTTGACCCCTCACAAGCGACCTGTTGAAACAGTTTTAAGCCAGATCGTCTAATCTCCATGGGAAAAGCCCTCAATCTAGATTTATGGCTCTAAAAGCAATCAACACCTAAAGGTGAAGGAGGGGAGCCGAGGTCACAGCCGCCTCATCGCTCTGATCCTGTCGGGACGATGACGCTGGTTTGATTCAGACGCACAAACAACAAAAAAAAACTTTATTAGAAGAAACAACAGAGATTAACGTTTAAGTGGTTTTTAAAACACAACTTTAGAGGCTGTGAACATTTTAGGAAACAGATATACCTTGAGAATTAACAACGGATCAAAATAAGTAAATTTGACACATATATAAATATCAAAAAACATTTACAAATCATAAACTATTTGTTCCGTTTTACAACAGGCTGTGGAATTTCATGTTGGATTTCTTACAATAATCCAGAAATGGAGGGAAATTCAGAAAGAAGAAGTGTATCTATTAATTTATGCAGAGTAAATGACAAAAAATGATGGTTTCACTGCCAATTTACCACATTTTTTTAAAGAAATTTGAGGATGACGGGTGTTTCACTTTCTTTTGTCTTTTTCTTTTCATTTCTTTGTTTTCCTCTTCTTTTTCATTTATTTAAATTACTCTTTCTAGTTCTTCTTTTCTTCCATTTCTCCTTTTATTTCATTAACCCGTCCTTTCTATTCTTTTTTTCTTTGATCTTTTAAAATTGTTCTTGTTTTTTTCAGTTTATCATTTTGAATTGATGTCTCTTCTTCAGGGTCTTTCTTTCTATTTTTTATTTTTCTTTCTGTCCAATTATTTTATCCCCTTATATATGTCTTTATCTCTCATTTTCTTTCATCTTTCTTTTTCCAGTCTTTCATCTTGCTTTTTTCTTGTTCATGTTTTCATTTTTTTTTACTTTGTGTAGACTTCAATGTCATTCCTTTTGCTATGTTTCTTTCTTCAAACCATTCTGATTTTGTGACTCTTTCGTTCTTTCTTTCTTTCTTTCTTTCTGCGCAATCAAAACCACTAAATAATTAAGAAAAGATTTTGAGGGCTTTGAATAAGAAAATCCAATCACAGCAACATAAAGTTTGAGAAATTTCAGTTTCTGTTCAGCACAAAGAAGCTTTCACTTTTAGTCTTACTCTCTTAAACAACATCAAATTTGTCCAAAGTCGTCCTGAAGCAAACTTATGTCTGGATGTTTGATCACCTATGATGCAATTTATGAACGGAGCCTCACAGCTTTGTTTGTTAAATTATCTCAGTTTGATGTGGTTGAAAAAAACAAAGAATAAATTTCATCTCATTTCAAACACATGATGTGTTGAGGAGAAAAACATTAGAATATTTGTCATTTTTTACACTTTCGTTCAGTTTTGGCTGCAGATTCTCAGGGATTCATGGCAAATCAAATTTTCATGAAGTACATATGTATCTGACTGACATCCTTATCAAGGCCTGGAGAGTCCTGGAATGGTTTGGAGAGTCCTGGAAAGTCCTGGAAAGTCCTGGAGCTGGAGAAAAAACCTGCTGTATGAGATGAATGGAGGCGAGGTGGGAGGTCTGTCTGTTCTGTTGTTAATGCTCGTAACGTTGACCTCTCTCATGCCCATGTGCCTCCAAATCCTGAAATATGAAAGGTGGCTTACAGATCAGAACAGACTTTCATCAGCGCGCCCACACTGATAAAAGCTGAGCGCAGCAAAAATGATTCAACCAGTTCTGGAAAATTTTGATGAGAAATGAAGAAAGTCTGAACAGTTCCAAGATCAACTAAAAACCATCACAAACTAAATCTGAAAAAGAACCCTTGAAACTCTTGTAATGCCTGATTTTAACAAACAGAAATGATAAATTTTCATTAAATACTGAATGCAGTTCAGAGTGTAATCTTTGTAGAAACTTGTTTGAAGTTGTTAATTGCTCTTAAATTTTGTAATCAAATCTTTCTTTACCCTGGGTTCAATTTTTTCTCATCCACTGACTATTTTTGGGGAATGTCATAATTTTGTGGCTCAGTTGTTTGGTATTCGCCACGAAGATTCAGCAAATTTTTCATTAGCACAACCCATGTGTCTCCATTTCCAACAGTAGAGTGTAAATGACTTAAAATCCTCTATAACTATTTTAAAGTTCATTGAAGTAGAGTTTATTTGATGTTCTCATTTTCAAATGTTGCAAATATCTGTTACTACTTTCACAGCATGATAAACATGTTTACGGCCAGGTGCAAAGCTGTCTGGTGGTTGTCTTGATGGTTGTGGAAAGTAAAATGAATGTATGTGGAAGCTGCAAATTTGGAGAAAAATGGCTAAAATAAGTTAAGTTGTGTTTTACATGTTCAACAAAATGTTACACAAATTAACAATCTCTCCTTGGTTTAGCATCAACTTGAAAGAAAAAACACAAACAACTATTGCCTTCTTGTGTAATTGCCAAATTAAAAAAACAAAAAACAAATTAATGACCTTTTATTCTTTAGATATGAGGGCTTTTTAGCTCTATGACCCATATGGGAGCCGGTCACCAGGGGGTGCTCTAATAATTTGGCTTCACTTTGAGGAAGCTGTTGTGCTGCCCATGTTTTATACATCTAAAGTCACTGCTGGGAAAAACAGACAACGTCCATGATCAATACGACCCATTATGAAGTACTCTGACACTAAAACACAGAAATCTTGTACACTTCACTTTAACAGCTATTTTTTGCTTCTCCAACAGCTTTTCTCAGTATGCAGATAAAATCCAGATCCAGCTGTTTTTACAAAGTACAATGCTCCTACTATTACATCCCTGACATGTCAGATATTTCCTCTTGAAGTGACCAGGTTTCCTCAAACGGCTTAAAAAGCTGTAATTGGAAACAGACAGCGTGTCTGCGTCTGGTCTGAAATTAAATCCTCTTTAAAAGTCTTATTTCACTAATTGTTTAAACTTTAATCAAACAGCTGCAGGAAGATTTGTGGACGGATGTTGATTGGACGGATCTTTCTGCTTCAGTCATTGTTTTAGATTTCAGTTGGAAATAAAAGTTTGTGAATGTTTTTCCTCAAGTACGTATGGGAAAGTGACGCTGCCGACGGCTGCCTGTGAATAAATGCATGAGTTTATGTGTGTGTGTGTGTGTGTGTGTGTGTGTGTGGCATAGCAGCAGGGCTTTTCCGTCCTGTCAATGGAAAACATTAGTGTCATGCCCCCACAGACCCCCCCACCTCCCCCCTCCTTCTTTAATTCAGTCCATCAACACTTCCTCCTCCGGCCTGTTAGTGTCACCCTGCATTTCCTCTCCGGGCTCAAACGTGGCCACTCGCCACAATCGGCCCGGTTTTGGGTTTCCCTCAAACGGCAAAGGGCTTCAAAGTCAATAACTGTTTTTTGGATTTTTATTGACCCAAAGACTTTGCTGCCCCCCACCCTGTCTGCACAGACACCCCCACGTTTCTCTCAGGGAATAAATTACAGTAAGAAGGGCGGCTGTGTTGAGGTTTCAAAGTGTGTGTTGTCCTGCTGTTTGCACCTGTAACTCATTTAACAAGGTGTGTGAAAAGGAGAAGCTTTAACCAAAGATCCTCAATAGCAACGGCAACCAGACACAACCATTTTACCTTTGCCTGTTAACACTGTGGCAAAAATGTTGAAGACGAAAAGCTGGCTTATCTGACTGATAGAAGAGGAAGTAAAAACAAACAAAAAACATGGCGAATACAAATGTTTTCCAACTGTAATGCATACAGCCCATGACTTTTTCTGTCATCATTTTTCTTTTTTGTGTTTCTTCTAAAAGTAAGAGGCTGAAAACAACCATTATGACTTCTTCCTGTTTGTCTGCCATGTCTTTTTTTTTTTTTTAAAGATTAGAAATATTGAGTGAGAAGAACCTATCATCAAGTGTGTGGTCACTAAATCTGTGAAGGTTTCAAGGATCCTATAACGTGTGCCAGCCTTAAATAAACAAAATGTAGTTGATTACAAACTAATTTCAACACAAAAACAAATGTTACATCCCATTTCTATGAAGTTTGTTCTGCTAAATGTCGCTAAATTCTACAAACTGCACCTTTAACTCTAATTTTAATGTTTCTGCATGTTTTTATGAGAACACCAATTCTTCTCTCTCCTCTGTTCAGCTCTCTTGCAGATGCTTTGGTTGCTATTACATGATGATGTGGATATTTATGGAATATTGTACGTTTTACTGATCGGACAGCTGCACCTGCTTCAGGCTACATTCTCCTATTTTACATTAAATGTTGGAAAAACTCATAAAGTCCGGTTTGTCTCGTAAAAATCATTTATCTCAGGAAGGTTGCCTTCTCATGAAGTCTGTAAAACAGTCCTGTTTGAGTTTGATGATTCACTGACGTTTGATAAGAATAACTTTATTGATCCCGTGGGGAGAGTTCAGGTTGAAGCTTTTTTTTAATAAAAGATTTCCAAATGTATGATAAATTAAAAATATCTATGAACTTCCTGCAGTAACACATGAAAGTCAGACTTTTTTCCGTAGAAGGATCTTTGGCAGCAGGGTAAAATAACGTTGCAGTGACCACTTGTAGCCACAGGAGGCGCTGTTTTTGAAAAGTCATAAAAGCTACTAGAAATCAGTGGAATGACGTCAGATCACTGTCATTTAAAAATGTTAGAATTTTCATTTTTCCGTGACTGAATCTTTAAGTGTGTTTTTCTTGCGTCTCCTTTTTGGCAGAAACTGGAGAAATAACAGAGAATCTGTGTGTAATCAACCGCCCAATGGGAGCCTGTGATCTTTTTGGGGAAATGGACTCACTAATGGCTCTCGGTGTGTCCTGTGTCATTTCCTTTTGATGTGATCGGCCGGTGATGATCAGTGATCTGGCTGCGTGTAGTAAAGAGCTCTCAGCAGGCACTTTTAATTACCAGGGGGGGCTGATTCTGGCTGCGGAGCGCCCCCCGTCTGGTTTTTATTTCCAACTGCAGACTGACTGTAAAACAACACTACCAGCGCTGTCACCCAAAACCAAAGCTGCTCGTGTACAAAAGCAGCCGGGGCCCTGATTATCATTCTGTGTTGGCCGTGTGAGCGACAGTTGCTCTGTTTTTACTTACGCCCCCCTTCCTCCCTCCCCCCTCCTCCCCTCTGTTTCCTTTAAGTATCTTTCTGCACACATAAAACCGATGTCAAGTGCACACGCTACACTCTCTATCTCAGACAAATCAAAGCCAGGTGCGTCCGCACCAGAGAGTTCATATTAGAGATATTGCAAACATCTGCATGTTCTGCGTGTCCTCATCATTTAGATCCCTGTGTGACAGTAAAAAGCTGCGGAGAGGAGAAGAGAGGAACACCCGCTAGAAAGTAACTCTGCCCGGTTTGTTCTGCTGCCAAAAAGCTCTGAGTGATGGGGCTCTGCTGCAGGAACAAGGAGCCGACACACACAAACCAGCTCATTTCACTGCCACTGCACTGTTTTCTCCCCTTCTGACGCCCTTTCTCTTTCTCTTGAACTCATTTTCAAATCTTCACCTTTTAACTTCAGTTTATCCCTGATGAGAAGTGTGAGCTTGGGTATGAATGGAATTTGTAAACTCTGATTGTTCCTCAGAGCATCTTAGCCGTGACGGGTGACTGTGACAAGAAGTGTAGGAGCGCTTTGAGTGGTGAGGAAGACTAAAAAGTGCATCATAAGTATGCATCTTTTTACCTTTTTGCCTGATTCTAAATTCACTAAAAGTTAGTGACTAATGTTGTATTCACACCAGAATAATTTGTGTTTACTTGCTCCATTGGTTTCTGCCCCAAAGATGTGACTCTCGTGAGAGGTAAAGTCTTATTAATGCTCAAAGTTTGATATGGATCCAAATATGATACATCAATTTTGACCGCATTTCTGCCTGTTTCCATAAAGCTTACAGATAAGGGCCAAATGGAGCAGTACCACTTGTGAATGTGGGGCAGTTTTGCTGTTACTACTTGACATGTAGCTCTAGTGAGACACGAAGAGGTAAAAACGATGTCTGTATTGTTTAACGGCCTCACGACAACACTGTGTCTGATTTCCTCTTTTATGCCAGAGGTACATTATTTATACTTCCTCTGCAGTTGCCATGTTTGGTTTTGAGTTTGTTGTTGTCATGACAGTAATGCCAATGTAAAGGAGGCATGGAAGTATGTGACCAATGAAGGTAACATCATTTGAAAAGGATGTATACATTTTCGTCTGCAAGGGCGTATAAATAGGCCTTAAAGGTAGGGTCTGCAGGAGTTTCCTAAAAAAATAAATTGTCAACTTTTACGTCTGTTTCTGCCTCAACCCTTTCCTCTTCATGTATATTGATGTTTTTTATTGTCTCAAGGCGTTTCTGGGCCGAGAGTAGGCATTGTAGTCTCCGTGACATCACCCATTATTTCTGAAACGAAGTTTTGAAGCTTATCATCAGCGAGGGTCATACTGAAGAGGCTGGATGCAACTTAACTTTGTTTAAGTTTGGATGAGGTAAAGAGGCGGGTTTTAAGCCTCTTTGACGACAGCTACAAGGCGTCTTGTAGCGCCGCATTTGTTAATAACGCTACATTTTGTTCGAATGCGACATTTTGTAGTAAAATATATGTTATAAAGTTTGCCAAAGTTCTTACACGTTGAGTCATAATGCACCAAATTTTTACATTTTCGTGACTGAAATGGTGAAACGCTTCCCCACTGACCTCCTCAAAACAGTTGCATGAAGATGTGCCCAAAAACTTTATTAAGAGATTGACATGAATAGTGGAGCTCCTCTATACCAAGTCCATTTTCGAACATTTTATTTCTATTTTAGGGCTTTTTATAAGGTACAAAAAAACTGAGTTCTCACATGGGTTTCTCAGGTTTCTCAGACAGCTCTGTTTTAACCAGGACAACATAGCTGTATTTACCCCCAAAAACCCCAGTGAATCAGTCACTAAAGTTTACTCACCAAACGAGAGTAATAAGTCACTTCCCTCGTGTGTTGGTCAGAGGGTCTTTGAGCTCGCTGCTATCTGACTCCACACTGAGGATTTTCACTCTGAAGCCTCTGACAGGCTGCGTTTAACAGAGCAAACACAGAGGTCAAGATGACAAGGCATCACTTTTGTCCTGGAGTGAAAGCAAACAGAGGAGACAAGTGTTGGGATTAAAACAGGGAAAGTATTCAAAGGTCTTATTCCTCGTCCTTTTTGAGATTTCCCTGCGTCTGGCCTGAAATTTTCTGGACATGTGTGAGACATTTAGAGGAAAAAAACAGAAAGCGTAGCTCCCATTCACCCCTCCTCCTTTGTGATAACAATCCTGCACTGGATTTACACCCCGCTTTGTTGCCCCTGCAAATATTTTTCTCCATCTCGCAGCAAATCTTCCGCAGCTAGACACAGCACTGAAACGCCGCTATAGAGACGGCACATTCCAGTCCTTTGTGTCGGCCCGGTTGTTCGGAGCAGCTGCTTCAAACTGGCCGCCCCTTTTTTATATCTCACCTTGTTGTTTGGGGAGTGACAGCGAGGCCTCAGAGAGCATCACACACATTCCTGCCCCTCGCCCCCCTCCCTCCCTGCTTGATTGCAGCCCCTTCTTTCTGAAAGAGGAGGGGGACGTGTACGTTGTTTAATGTCCACAGACCTTAGAGACAATAGCCCACTTGACCTTTGACCCCAGTGAGGAAAAGGCAGGCTTAATCTGATGTCGAGATCCTCGGCTGCTTTTGTCTGAGGGGTAGAGGATCCAATGTGGCCCTAGACCAAAGGGGGGGGGTCGGTCACTACATCTGCCCACCAATTTGTTTGTCACACACTGGACCCCCCTCTTTTTCTTTCACGACCTCCAACACAGAGAAACGCAGCCCACCCAGAGAAGATGGCGCTCTTTCCGCTTGTCTGCTGACCCTGTTTTCACCCTGCAAACTGTCACTCACCCCGCGTGTCCCTGCGGCCGTCTGAAGGTTTCTGACGGTTTGTTTAAACTCAACAGCAGCAGGTGTCGTCCCTCTTTCTGTTCTAAACCTCTAACAACAACAGCAGCAGGTTACACTGATGTTACTAAAAAGATGTCTGCACTAAAAAATAAACACATTTACACATAACTTCACTCCTCAAACAAATGTACAGTACAGGCCAAAAGTTTGGACACACCTTCTCATTTAAATTTCTTTATTTTCATGACTATTTACCGGACCGACTGACCTTCATTTCTTAAAGTAATGATGGCCACTTGTTTTTCTTTAGTTAGCTGATTGGTTCTTGCCATAATATGAATTTTAACACTTGTCCAATAGGGCTGTCGGCTGTGTATTAACCTGACTTCTGCACAACACAACTGATGGTCCCAACCCCATTGATAAAGCCAGAAATTTCACTAATTAACCCTGATAAGACACAGCTGTGAAGAGAAAAACCACTTCAGGTGTCGACCTCTTGAAAAATACCAAAAGTATACAAAGCAGTAATCAGAGTAAAGGGTGGCTATTTTGAAGAAACTAGGATATAAAACATGTTTTCAGTTATTTCTCCTTTTTTTGTTAAGTACATAACTCCACATGTGTTCATTCATAGTTTTGATGCCTTCAGTGAGAATCTACAATTTAAATAGTCATGAAAATAAAGAAAAAGCATTGAATGAGAAAGTGTGTCCAAACTTTTGGCCTGTACTGTACATAAAATATAAAGACGTTCACCTTTATTGATTCCTTTGCGTAGCAGGAAAACAGTTAGAAATGTAACTGCCTTGTTTCTCTTCAGGACTTTTACTGTGCTAACTCAAAGAGCTGACACTAAAAGATTAAAACAGAAAATTACAGCACAAATTAAAACACAAAGCATCAAGAATATGAAAGTGATCTGAATCAAAAAATGTAAGGAAGTGATTAGAAAATTATGAGTTAACATAAAAAAAGACTTTGTTGTTTCACCTGCTAGCTTATGTTAGCTGCTTTGCGAGTGCAGGTGAATGTTTTGCTAAGTTGGAAAATACTGTTCTGGGTAGAGATTTTGGCTCTTTTTTCCAACCCCCCACACTGTCTCAAATTGCTTAAAACTTAACATTTTTTAAGTTATTTTTTGGGCTTTTTATGCCATTAATTTGTCAGAGGTGAACAGTGGATAGAGTAGGAAAGGGGGAGAGAGTGGGGAGTGACATGCCGGAAACAGGCTACAGGCCGGATTCAAATCCTATTTTGTTGTTGATAATCCCATTTGATGTTTAGATACACATATGAAAATTAGATTTTTTCATGGTCACTTCAAACTGCTCACAGTCCCTTTATGGCACGTGCCCTAAGTCAAAGGCAGCTAACGTGTGCATGTGCATCTCTTATCACAAGTCATGCAAAAAATCAAAGCAGCTTCCTATAAAATGTAGGATGATTGATAATTGAGACCTTTAACAACTACAAACAGTTTATTTTCCGTCATTTAGGAAAAAACTAATGACAGAAGATGCTAATACGAGCACGTTTACATGTTTCTACTTAATTTTTTCTCCTAGATTTCTCTCTGTGATAGAAATGCACTAACTTATACTAACATGTTTTTAACACCACACTGTGAGCCAGAATAAAAAGTGAAATATTAAGACTTAGTTACTTTGAAGTCTTTACGGATGATTTACCAAATTTTTGTCCAAATTTGATTCAACACATTTTTGAACAAACTGACTGAAGTGGGAAAAGTAAAGTGAAGAATGAAATGTTAAAAATGTAGGAAAAAAAATGACAAAAATAAAAGGAGTTGGAGGAAAATTCACACGTCAACAAGTGCATCTTTTTAGTCCAAGGCGCTTTAATTTGTTATTGCTCTACATATCTTACAGTTCACACAGTTTATAAGAATAGATTCATTTGGTTAAACAATTTAACTGATTAATTTACTCTGTAAAAATACATTATTAATTCATTAACCTGCAGTAAAAACATGTCACTCAGTTTGATGCCGGAGAGAAAAGAGAGGCCTGATAAAATATGTATAAACATTGTGACACGATGGTAATTATAATATATTATTTTCAGATTCCAGCAAATAAACAGGAAAACATGTTTTAAAAAACACAGAATATCTTTAAGAGTTCACCAAAGTCTTCAGATCAAAAACAGGGATGAAACTTCAGGATCTGAGTCTGTGATCAGATCGTTTCGCTTTGTTACGAAAACATGACCCACATGTGTTTATCTGAACCCGAACATCCAGATGTGCGACTGCGGCCGTCTGGAAGTCGTAACGAATGAAATAACTTACTCATCAAAGATCATAAATTATTATTTCTGTATCAATATTTACACATGGTACCTTTGAACATCAGTGCATTGCAGACAAAATGAAGCACCTCTTCAACAATGATCAAGAGAAACATAAGTCAACGTGAGAGAAAGCCTGCGCTGGTGACAGTGGAGGAAGAAAAGGGACAGACCGTGGTTTAATCTTTGAATTCTCTCGAAAACATTCCCTGAGTCAAAGCGTTCATGTCTGGAGCTGAAAGGCTGAAGTTTTATTTTACGTTTTAACACTTGGATGTCCAGTACAGGACAGGACACAGACGACATAGACATAATCAGCCAGTTTGTTTCACAGATGAAACAGAAAAGTTTGTTTTAGAAGTTGTTGAAGGAAAAAAATTACTACACATTGTTTGAATTTGAAGTTTAAGCCTTTTTTTTCACCATGTAAAGAGCTGATGATCCCATTCATGCAACTTTTCAAGACATAACACCCAGAGATCAAAAACTACAAAATTTATATTTGAAACTGGAGGCTTTACTTGACAAATTGCTGACTTTTCTTTAAAAAGGTAAATAAGATCTCTGAGTCTGCATGAAAATGATATGAAACTTCATGTGAGTGACAGTTGGCTCACATCATTGAATCTTTAACGTTTTTTGTTTTTTTCACCAAGACTACTCCTTTTGTTTTTAGTTATTTGTCAGTCATAAGTAATATTTTATCAGTAAGTTTAAGTTTGTTTATTTATGTCCATTGGAAGGTTTAATGAAGTAGCCTGAAATAAGTCTTCCCTGTTTGATTATATTGAATTATTGATGAGAAAAAAATTGTGCACAGTGGCCAACTTCCAGAAAAAATTTAAAATAGCACAAAAAAATGGCTGTGTGACACTTTCCAGCAATTCTGATAAAAAAACACAGATAAAATTCAATACAGTTACATTTAGACCAGGAAGAAAAACCTTCAAAACTGTTGTGACTGATCACATTAGGTCCTAATAAAAGGTGACGGCCCATGATTGCAGTCAAAGAAATACAAATGACAGATCTGATATCAAGTTCCTCATTTTTCTGTTTTCTATTATTTTGAGGTTATGGATTTGATCTATCATAAATATTTCTTTGACTACAATCATTGGCTTTTCCCTGTAATTAGGACCTAATGTATTCATTCAGGACCGTTTTGAAAAAATCTTGCCGTTCTTGATTTAAATATATTGTTTTTATCTAACTGTATCAGGGCTGGGCAATTTGTAAAAAGAGTCTAATTACAATATTTTTTTCCTATATTGCAACTGCGATTCGTTGTGTGATTATTTTTTGTTTCCCATTTCACAAAATATTATTGGAAATGAACATTGATGACTCTAGTTTGCATGAAAACTACCCAGCATTTCATTTTGGTACACATTTTAGTGACTTTTCACCGCCACTTTGGACCAATTTTTTTGCTACTTTCTAATCTCCAAGTTTTCTTGCCCAATTTTCTTTCCAATTTGTGTTGCTTTTTGGCCATTTTTGCCTCCTGAAGTTGAGCTTTATTGCTACTTATTGCTGTTTTTACCACATTTCACCACTTAGATTATTTCTCTTGCAAAGGTAGTTTTTAACAGTTTGACTCTTTGGTTGAGTTCAAGGTTGAGTTACACTGGTGAAGAGCATAAAACAACAACTGCAAAACATTTTAGCTGGTATTATGACACATTTGAGGTAAAAGAAATATTGCGATTTACTCTAATTTGCAAGAATATCTGCTTGAAATTTGTCTCTGACTGGAATACTAGCATTTAATTTTTTCTGGAAGTTGGCCAGTGTGCAGATTTTTTCCTCTTCAGTCACTTGGGACTTAATTGTCTCTGTTCGATGCATCTGCTCAAGACGCTAATGTGTGAAGATTTTTTCTGTTCCTGATTATATTGAATAAAAACTGAAGTGTAACTTTTCTAGGTTTGTCTAAATTTTCCTCAAATAAATTCCTGCAGATTCTTTTCAGACTGTTTCCTCCTTTTTGTAGAACAAACTCCTAGAAATGGCTTTAGTTTTATTATAAAAAAGTGTGTGTTGCTTTCACTTGCTGGTTTTTCATGTCTGATTTTCTTCCTTCATGATTATTTCACAGTTTTTAAGGTGAAAAAGTTTGAATCAGAGGTTTTAACAGATGACGAAAACATCCCTGAATGTCCTTTTGATTCAACAACTAGAGGGATTGAGCTTTTCTGCCGCTGATGTGTAAAGAATCGATAAAATATTTAGAGCTCTGATAAGATAACTTCGAAGCAACACCCAAGAATTTACCCCAAAACAAAGAGGTCTTATTAGTTTTAGTTATGCTTTGGTGAAACTGAAGGAAGTTTTCATCTTCTCATGTATTCTCTCTGTAGTTGCATTGATGGTGAAGGGGCAGTTTTTTCTTTCTCAAAGATAAAAGTATTGAACGTGTGTTGAGGTATCGATCGTGACCTTGTTGGTTAAAAACTGCATCTTGTTGTTTCTCATAGTCTGAGGCCAGTTTTTCATTCCTCTGGTGCAGTCCTGGAGGTCTAACCCGTCAGGTGGACTACCTGCAGCCACAGGACTCCACCACCATGTCCTCGTACTGTTTGTAGACCACGTTGTTTCCTGAGTCGATGTAGAGGATGCTGATGGGGCTGAGTTTGGACGGGGCGCAGCAGCTGGGCGGCATGTTGCTGGGGTTCATTGAATTCATCAGAGTCTGGATGATGGCGTGGTTGGTGGGCTCCAGGTGGGAGCGCAGGGGGAAGTCGCACACGCCCTCGCAGTGGTACGCCTCGTAATCCAGCGGGGCGATGATCCAGTCGTCCCAGCCCAGGTCTCTGAAGTTGACATGCAGCGGCTTCTTGCTGCACCTGGACTTGGACTTCTTTCCGTGTCTTTTCCCGTGACGGGTTTTGGGCACAGCAGTTCTCCTCCTCCTGCTGGTTTTAGTGCCAGGGCTTCTCTCTCTGCTCTTCCTCTCCAGCCCCAACAACGCCCTCCCCTCCCTCCTCTCGCTGAAGAGGGTCTGCCTCTTCTTGGACCTGGTGAAGACCACCAGTATGGCTTTCTTCTGGTGCGGCCTGCCGTGCCGGTGTAAGCCCAGGAGCTGCAGGTCCAGCTCCCTCTCCGGGTTGTCCAGCATGGCCCTGAGCTCCAGGCAGAAGTGTTTCCCCTGGCTCAGGTGCCGCTGCTCTCTGAATATTTCCCACACGTCCAAAACCTCCCACTTCGGCCTCTGGGAGTCCTGCAGGTCCAGCGTTTTGGAGTCGAGCAGCTGCTGGTCGTGGCAGGAGAGGAGCTGGATTTCGACGGGCTCTGTTTCCGATATCCTGAAATTCCCAGACACTTTGGTGTAAATCCTGAGCTCGGCCCCCAGCACCTCCGCTTTTCTGGAGAGGGTTGAGACGTCGAACAGATACTGCTGCCTCCTCAGAGGGGAGAGTGGGAGGTCATCTGTGGAAAGCATTAAAACAGGAGGGTCAGATGCATTCTCACGGAGATGATGTGGAGTCTACTGTCTGCATGGAGAGAAAGTATGAGTCAGGAGGTATGTACACACACACACACTGTAAAATGTCTTTTGTTATTCCAACATATTGTTCTGTCAACATGATACTTCATTATAAGTTGGCATCATCTCAGCTACAAAATATATTTCAACTTAAAATTCCATAAGTCCAAATACAATGATTTCTGGACTATTGGGTTCACCTGAATACAAGCTGCAGGTGTTCTACTTGTAACATGAAATATTTACACAAAATTTATTCAACTAAATAGATGTTTTTTCCTGAACAGAGCCTGTAATATATCACGGCTGGTTAAACAGTAACCTACCAGAAAAGTCATTGTTCGCTATCTCCATCTTCCTCCTGCGCTTTGGCTTCTTATTTACAAAGGAACAATATTTTAACTGACCAAAAATGGAAACCTTTGAAAACGGCCTCCAGTGTGGTATTTCTCTAGAACACTATTTCAGCATTGCTGTGTAATCTGTAAGCAAGAGTTTTCAGTGGAAACGCTGACGTCACACGCTGCCCGCAAGTGTGCTTTACACTTTCACTGTCACTGTGGCCAAACATGAACCAAGACGATAATAACAACAGTCACAACAGCAGACGGCTGTTTCATGCATGTGCTGCTGAATCTAGTGACTGCCTTTGAGAAAATGTGCATCTGTTGCACCATTTCTGCAATCAGCAAAGAAGCATTCAACCATAGAGTGTATAATAAATGGATGTAAGCGTAACAAAGTCACCTGTCTGTTTCTGGAACAAAGTTTTAAGCATAATGGCTGGTGCAGTTGTATTAGAAATGGGACTAATGACGAGTCTCCATGGGAACAGCTCTTGGGCTCCACATGAGCTAAACTGTGCGTCCAATTGGGCGAGCTCCTGAACTTATTATCTTATAAACTGCCTAGTTGAGAAAAAATTCACCTCTGTACAGTGCGTTCCAACAGGGAAATGAACGATTCAGATGAGAAATGAAACATGTTAATTTTGAGTCTGAAAACAGCTGTTTTGGCTTGGTGTGTATGTGACCTCTGTTACTTGCTGAGCCTCACATGGACTCTCCAAAAACAGCAGCTTCATCGCTTCAGTATTGTTTCATATTTCCAGACCGGAGGTTGCCGCCTGCATTCAACATCTACACCAGATGATCAGCCCACCTCTTCCTCAGCCCTTAAACTATTGTTGTTTACAGCTCCTGCAGTTATACCAGCATTTACAGGGCTGGCATGCACAACGCAGCGTTTTCAGTACCTCAGCATTTCCATGTAAACATGGGATTTTTGAAACGTTGCTTTTTAAATGGGGCCTAAATGTGTTGGCAGGATGAAGCTCATCCGCCTGTAAAAAAAACAACTAATAAGCTGCATCATTTCTTAACCCTGTGGTGCATAGTGGTCACTACAGTGGACACCTATTTAAAACTGATTTACTCCCAAATTCAACAGTTTATGTGGTGGAAATTCATATAAACCTGTGTCAGGATATTTTTATTCTTCCTAGGGCCTGAAAAAATTCTTTTTCCAAACATATATATATATATATATATATATATATATCTAAAAATGTTATAGACAAACATTTGAGGGAAAACAGCATAATAACTATAAATTATTCAGTGTTAAAATGAATGAAAGAGAGTTAAAATGTTTCGCAAAGCATTAAAAAATAAAGATTATTCATGAAATAACAAAAAAATAAAATAAAAGAAGTCAAACAAACAAATAAGTCATATTTACATTAAGTTCACGCTGTTTTAAGTTGAATGCTCAGTTTCAAATATTTGAAGAAAAAAAAAGGAAAACTTTTTTTTTCATGCTTTAAGACAAATAAAAACACTCAAGGGCAAAATCCTGACACTGACTTTCATAATTCATGCATCAGAGGGTTAAACCGTTTGAAATGTGTGGAAAAAGCAGCAACTCATCATCTGGAAATTAAAACACTGAAGTTGTTCTAATCAGTAAATTACTGATAATTTTAATTAGCAATTTCATCCCGCAAATATTGATTATTATTGATGCCAACACTGGAATTGATAGAGTGATATTTTAGCCCGATCTTCGCACCATTAGATATGTTGAAATGCTGAGCATCCTGCATTTGCTGAAAGGAAATGCACCCCTCACTGTCTAGTTGGCACTTGACATATCATATAATTAAGATAACTTCAGTGGGTGTTAGAAAAACAAAATTTATCTGTTGGTAACATTAAATTGTAAGACACCTTTTTGTTTAAGGTTAAGTAAGGAGAAATATTTTACAGTGCAGAGAAAACTCCACATACCTTCACCAATGTCCACAAAACTTGCGATAGTGTTTGCAGCTTTGGAGGAGCGGAAAAAGCTGGCGTTGAGTCCCAGCCTCTCAGCTGTGGAGAAGGTTTTGTAAATAGACAGCATGTAGTCATGAGGCTCCACAGAAATGTCCTTAGATGTAGCTTTAATGTTTCTGTCTGAGCTCAGCGGCGCATGAAACTCCTTAAAGTATTTGGAAACTTCCTGCCCATCAAAGATCCGCGACACTTTGCTGCTTTTTGACGCAGCTGGAGAGAAAATGGAGAGACTTTGAAAGCAGGGGGTTTCCGAAACAAACACAAGAGCCCCGCAGAGAAGAGAGAAGAGATGGAAATCCATCCTCAGAGCCGGAGCCTGAGCTGTGGCCGGGCGGGGAGGGGGGGACCGCGGGCAAAGCCGGAGCTGAACTCTGCATCCACGCAGCAGCAAGTGGCGGCTCCGCAAAGTGCGCACAGCTCAGGGGGGACAGGCGGTGCGGAGTTTAAGGGAGAGGGGGGGAGAACACGCCCACATTGTACTGTTATCGTTAAGGGTAAATGGAGGGCGCAAAATTAAGGCTGTAAAACTAATTGTTCCTCTGTCGGATGTCTCCTCCTCCCCCCCTGGAGAGACAGATGTGCGCTGAAAAGACGCCGCTCCGCTCTTGGCGCATGAGACTCACATCAGTCCCAAAACATTTTTCCGACAAAAAACAACTATTTAATTTTTTTTTTGTTGTAAACCAATACTTTTCTGTCTGCTTAAGCATAATCTGAAAAATGAAGACAGTTGAATATGGTGCAGCGTGATTAATGATAGAGTCTTGCGCCCTCCAGTGGATAAAAACACATGGTGTAAGTGTCAGAGCAGGAAAAACATGATTCAGCCAATCAGCGTCCTTCAGCACCACGGACAGAGACCTCGTGTCAAATCAAAATATTAAAGGGACTGTGTGGACTTTCTAATTGATCTGAAAAAGTGTAATATATGATAAATGCCTGATCATAATCCACAAATTAAAATGAGATTATCACTCTTCTTAAAGGGAGCCCCAACTGTAGGAACCAATAGGCATGAATATGCTCAAATGTTTGTCTCAAACTAGAATTTGTTGTAAAAAGACATAACGAATTGGTTTTTCTTTAAAAAAAATAAAAATACAGTTTAAAACACAGTTTCTCTCCTTCGGGCGCAGCCATTGTTTTACTCCCGCGTTGCATTCTGGGTTGATGACATAGATTGGTTGCTTGGTACCAAACATCTGGATTTCGCTGTTTACTCACTACTTGTCGCCGTAAGTCACCAGGTTTCAGGAGTGAAGAAAACCATATTGCGCTGCTGTTGGGTGCACTTTTTAGTCTAAAGGAAACAAGGAGACTGATGTTAGTCTGCACAGTTTCCCAAAAGACAAGAAAAGAAGGAAGTTGTGGGAAATCGCTTGTGGACGTAAACAACTTCCGATGGACCCGCGTTTATGTTCTGGCCACTTCTCCCCAGAAGCATTTGCTGCATTTAGCCGGCCCATGCTGATGAAAGAGCTGACAGGTGTGGGTCATTATAAACGGAGACTAAAGCCAAATGCTGTGCCGACTATTTTCCAACACAAACCCACAAAACTTCCTCTGGAAACCACTGAAGTCCGCTCCAGGACTTATATGATCCTGTATGAGATCGAGCCCGGTGCAACCATATGACGTCACTACCCAGATGTTATTGCGGCATAAACAACAATGGCGGCCTACAGGTGAAAATATTTTTTCAAATTTTATACAAACTAAGATATTTTGAGAGATTTTATTATCGTTCTTATGTAGCTGGTAAAAACACTGATCATTGAGGAAAATGACGTTCTGGAAGCCAGGGTTCCCTTTAAGCGCTTCCAAGTGCTGTTTCTTAGCTTCCTGATTGGATCAGACTGAACCAGACTGATTTATGACAAATTAAAGTCTCTATGACAACACCACGGCAGCAAAGTTTAGCAGTAAGACAAGAGATCCGTGTTTTATCTCTACTGAAAACAATTTCTTTGATTTATTCAGGAATTATAATAGTGGAAACAGGAGCTGGACTGTCTGACGGAAAAGATACAGGAGAGTAGAAGAAAGCTTAACAGGAGAGTGATAGAGCACAGGCTAAAAAACAAGAACTGGAGGTTAAAACAAGGGCGAAAGGTTAATAGATGATGAAGAGGCTATAATACAAGCTAGAAGCTGAAATGAGGGAAAAAGGCAAAAAAATGTGGAAGAGGCTAACACAGGCTGGGAGGATATAACGCAGGTTAAAGGCTAAAACATGAGCCAGAAGCTCATCTTGAATAAAGACAAGATTGCAACAAAGATTTTCATCACACCGAAAAATAGAATTTATTTAAGAGAGAAAAAATACATTTCATGTTTCCTTCATCGTACAGAGTCAAGTTAGAAAAGTCGTCTTTGTGTTTCATTCACCAGGTGTGTGTGTGTGAAAGCATCACATTTACATTCAGATACAAACAGAAAACAAAAAGAATCTTAGAGAAACATTAAAAAACAGAGAAAAGGAGGTAAAGTGCATCATATCGCACGTTTTTCTTCATTTATTGATGCCTTCATTATTTATTTGTTGATACTTCATAATTTGTTTAACCTTCATGTAGCCCCACAGCCCTGTTCATAATTTATTAAAGATTAAATCTGTTGTTTCTTCTCATGATAAAGTGAGTTTAGTCATCCTTCATGATTCTTCTCTCCCTCTAACAGAAGGGGATGTCGCTCGAGCAGCAGGCAATGTTGTAGATGACGCTGACCATGCAGAGGCTGCCGGCCGTCAGCGCGGTGCTGGAGCTGAAGATGCTTCCGTCCTCGGTCGTCTGTGGTCGGATGGTCGTGGTGGTTGGCGCCGTGGTGGTGGGAATGTTCTTGACGCTGAAGGAGCGAGACTTGGCGGACCATTCTTTCAGTGTGAAAACCACGCTGAGTTTCTCACCTGCTCAAAGAAGAGGGTTTGTTACC
The DNA here is from genome assembly GCA_008086565.1 of Thalassoma bifasciatum. NCBI lineage: Eukaryota > Metazoa > Chordata > Actinopteri > Labriformes > Labridae > Thalassoma > Thalassoma bifasciatum. The sequence goes on along the minus strand of RPOG01000976.1, from coordinate 79,343 downwards.
ATGGTGACACATACAAACAAAGAATAATATGCAGGAAGAATCAGACACTGAATTGTTTTTGGTTTTCGTTTTGATCAGACGTACCGCTGTGGACGACAGAGAGGTCGGTGAAGTTTGCCCAGCAGGAATCAAACAGGATGGTCGTGTTTCCCTCCAAACCGTCTGGAACGGTGTTTCCGCTGGCGTCCTTCAGGGTGGCGGTCGCAGTGAGTGTAGTCACTCCCACAGAGACACAGTTACCCTGCAGACATCAACACAGGTCAGTTTATAAACAGACTCATCGACATCATGTCTTTAATGTAATCACACTTAAATGGCTTATCAATATTTGACCCAAGGACGGTGAGAACCAAAATGGTATATGAATGAATCAGTGAATAGTGAAATGAATTAATACATAAGCTTAAGCAAACAAAACCTTGTCAACAGATCAGAGCTTTTTTATGCCATAAAATGCAGCAGTTTTAGGAACAAATAATACAGAATCAGTTTCAGAGAGTCAGGTAAACGATAAAGGTCCTTTTGTAAACTCAACACTAGTCGGACTAACGTTAACTTTCACACTAGTTTAATGCTAATGTTTAGCATTCAGGTGAAGATGGAGCTGGACTTTTAAGCACAGGTTTAATGACCTGAGTTTTCGTTCAGGTGCAGCAGCCTGACCGCGAGTTACCAAAGCCACCAAACACTTTTATGTGTCAAGATAAACTTGTCTACCTTTTGTGAGTGAGGAAACTTTTTGTTCATTTGATTAAACAACGGTTCGCTCGGGTAGACAGTTCTCAAACTCCTGAAGTATTTACTCCTTTAGATCCTCTACAGATTCAACTCTACACGCCTGGCACCACTTGTCAAAAAGCTTTTCTCTCGCACAAACTCGGCGTAGGTTTGGTTTGCAATTTTATCACTGGTTCAATATTTTTGTCGGTAAACTTCAAGCACAAGGTCAGATGCCTGAAGCTCAGTTTTCTTTAAGATCTCATCATCAAGAATCTGTTAAATAGACAAACTAACAACTGACACTTCTTGCACTTTTCTCATGAGTTTACACTGGAGCAAAAGTGACCAAAATTCCCTGGACCAGATCAAACGCGCTGAAACATAAGTAACGTTCCGCAGTGCAAAAATACAATAGGAGTGATTTATATGTGTTAATATTTTTAGTGCAATAATATTACTGTATTTAATTGATTGCATGTAACGCATTAAAGTCCTGGCCCTATATAAAACGGTTTAGTTTTTTTTAATCCAACACAGCCTGTATCAACTTTTGGAAACCAGAAAGATGAGATCAAACTAAGACTCCTTGATTTATCAAAACAGAATGGTAAGGTCAATAACATCTCATTTATGTAATTCTTTATTCATTTTTATGAAAGTAGATGTTTGAGAGCCTCACCTGCTCATCCACAGCCATGAGACTGGGCTGCTGGGACAGAGGACCAACGTACGGCCCAGGTATCGGTTCCTGCACCACCAGCAGGTCGGACACCGTGGACACGAAGCTGACCTCAGGCTCCTCCCTCGTCTGTTCCTCTGCCGCCTCCTGAGATTCACAATTATAAGAATCAGTGAGAAATTAGGAAAAGATAATCCTTAATTTAAGCCTCAGTGGGATAATTTGCGATGTTAGAAGTGTAAAAAGAAAACACTACAAGACAATAATACATAAAATAATATAAGAAGTGTGTCCTCAGAGAAATGTGAGGAGAAGTATTAACGAATAATTAAATGTTGTTGTTCTTGAGCCTTGAGTTAATTACACAGATGCTTTAAAACTTGATGTTCACCTCTTTCCAGTCGGGGTCTGATGATGAAGGAGGAGGACGGACGATGCCCACAGACGTCACGTTGAATCCGATGGATTTACTGAGGCTTCCAGAAACTGCTGCCTGTCCCAGATCATCGGCTACTTTCCTCATCTGTGTGAAGTCGTCTTCACCTGAGGAGAGAATCAAGTCATGTTTCACGCTCTGGTTTCTGGTCGTTACTTGTTTTTGACACATTTTGACTCACTTGAGTCTCATTTTTCTCTAGATTCAGAAAAACCAGGACTAAAAGCCGATGTAAGGCTCACCGTCGGTGCTGTTGGTCGTCTCATTGGCTGGAGGTTTCTGGATTTGCACCTCCACCTTCATGCCGGTTGATCTCTTCCTCCTATTCGAGCCTCCGTCTGCTCTGATGACTTTGGAGATCCTGATGTTACTTGGGGGGATTTTGAGCATCCCGGCGAGGTTACGGATCAGGTTTTCTTTGAAGAACTGGTCCTCGGTCATGGTGGGTAGGTTGAAGGAGATGAAGAGGACCGGAGAGGTCCGGATCTCTGCGGGTTTGGAGCCTCTCAGAACCACACGCACCATCTTGTTGTCAGCGTCAAAGAAGTTGGAGCCCATGGTGGCGTTGAGCTGAGGGTCGTATTGGCCTGCAGGGGTCACAAAATGACACAGATACTCAAATTAATCCGTAAACAGAACAAAGGCTGATGTTAGTGTTTGTGTGTGACTCTCAGGCTTCCGTACCTGGATAAAACGGCTTCTTCAGCTCATAGCCAGATCCGTCTTGTTTCCAGTCAGCGTTTGTTGGAGCGACTAACTTGTTCTCAACATAAATATCCATCCGCATCGGCTTAGAGAAGAACACTGAAACCTTGACGCTCTGCAGGAGGAAATAAAAACACAAAGTTTACCTGAAGCTTGTGATCATCTGAGGGTTTTGCTTTGACTCCTGAAGGAAAGTGCGCTCACCTCAGATGGTTTTGCGTTGAGCAGCATCAGACGAAGCTTCTGCGGGCTGACGCTGGTGAAGAAGATTTCGAAGGCGTGACCTGTGGCTACGATGCTGTGGAACAGAGAAACTCTTTTCTGACAGGTGTAGCCTGCGCACCAACCATGATCCTGAGGACCTGAAAGGAAAGATGCACGACTTTTAAAACCTTTTATTTGTGACTTCCTGATTTTTTTTCTCTGGAGAGATCGGATCAGTTGAGGTACCATTGATGAGATCCACGAAACCGCCTCCGAGCACAGCGACAGGGGACAGACGTCTCGTTTCTGTGTCGGCGTCCAGACTCTCGATCACCAGCATCCTGTAGTTGAGCTCGTCCGAACACTTGTAGCCCTGCCAGGACGACACGAAGGTGCAGCCTTTCCTGAAGATACCTGAAGAAAAATAACACAACATGTTAAAAACGCAGCTCAGTTTATGGTAAATAAACCTGGATGGATGAATTTACCGCTGACACTGAACCAACATTATGAATAATTCTGTGTTAAAGAGGAAGAATGAAAAACTGATAGCAGCTTGTGAGTTAAGGTGACCATACGTCCTTTGGCCATTAAATCATGTCCTGGAGGATTTCATAAAATTCCCCCAAATTATCAGGCTTTTCTCAGCTTGTCCTAAAGTCACATATGAAGGTATAAAGTTAAAATTACGAGATAAAAGTCATATTTTGATTGAATAGTTACAGTTTTGAGATGAGGTTTAAAATTATACGAAAACAAATATTGAGATAAGGAGTTAAAATTATAAGATAAAAATATCATAATTTTGAAATAAAAAGTCAACCTTTTGGGATAAAAAGTCAAGTTTTGAATTGGAAAGTTAAACAATTGAGAAAAAAAGTCAAAGTTTTTAGATAAAATCCTAAAATTTTGATATAATATAGTAAATAATTTGAGAATTCAAAGTGAAAACTTTGGGGAGAAGTCAACATTTTAGGATGACCAGTTGAAATTTTCTACTTTTTATCTCATTATTTGACTTTTTGTCTCAAATTTTGACTCAATATGAGCAAAAAAAAAATACCTTCACAAAGTCAGTTTTTGATTTTTATGTTATAATTTGTATAAATTATTAATGTTTACTTCAGAGAAATTTTTCACTTCAAACAGTTAAGAAGTGTTTTAAATAAATGTATGAGTTATGAAGCTTCTTTGTCTTCTTTGAGTATCTTTGAGTACTTTTGCAGTATCTTGTGGATAATCCTTTTTTGAAGTGTTTGGAATATGGTCATGTGACTATAAGTACATTTATTTTTCTGTTTTTGTCGGCTCAATCTGGAAAAGTAACCAGGAGTTATAAAAACAAAACAAAGAAAGCAGATGTTTCTCTTGTAAAGTTTAATGAAACAGCTGCTGTAGAAGTGATTCACGACATCGTTTTCTGTTCCTGTTACCTTTGTTTGGAGCGATCTGGTCGACTGGGATGCGGCTGCCGTCTGCTTTGGTGAGCAGGACCTTGGGGATACGATAATCTCCCAGACCTCTCCTGGCATCGCCGTCCCACTCAAAGTCAGTAAAAGGCAGAACGGTTCCCACTTTACCCAGGAAAGAACCGTCCAAGTCCTTCAGCATGGTTTTCCTCTTGGCGTCACAGTCCATGTCCACACAGTCTGAGGGGTTGACTTTCCTGGAAAACAAAGAGCTTTGGTTAAATAACTGATAGAAAGCAAAAGCAGTTAATGCTTTAAAGTGTTTGGATCGAGAAGAGTTAAAATAAAGAGACTGTTAAAAACCTGAGGCACTAAAAACAGGTCCTAAACTAAGTCACGAAACCAAGAATTCACTCCTTAAAGCTTCAAACATTTCTTAGTCTGTGATCCTTCTTTTCTTTTACACTTGATTTTTTTTGTTCCATAACAAGTGTTCTATTAAAGTTGAGAAGAATTAACACAGACAGGATCAGCATGGATCATGTTTCAGCATCAAACTGAAAATTAGGGCTGCACAATATTGGAAAAATATGATATTGCTGTATTCTTGTTTACCAAAACTGTATTTTTGTTAACTGAAATGATATACTGTGCAGCCAGGTTTTGATTTTTTAAAGTGGCTCACTTCCTTATAACGTGCTGCAGAAATCTAGTTTTTTTTAAATAATGTTTTACATAAAAATGTCTTATTTAACTTAACATGGGACACATTCTCCAGAAAATGCCTGATTTCAAGATATTAAAAGTCAAAAAGGACATCTGATTGATCATAAAAGGTAAAAAGTATTTGCAAATGGCATCATAAGTTAAGTTGTTTAGTTTCTCGTTTTAAGTTGTAAATGTTTTTCTTTCCTTTGTTCTTTTGTTACTTTGTGCTGATTTTGAAACCCTCTTATCTGTTCATGATGATTTACCCCAGATCAGGTTTGTGGATGAAAAGTTTGTTGTCCTCTTTGCTGTCGACCATCGTTATGTCTGTAACTTGTATGGGGTGCTGCAGGTCCTCGTTCAGCGGGTTTGTCATGAACATGATGTTTCTTTCGCCGGAGCAGACATCTTTGAAACCGACGAATGTTGTGTCTTGAAGATAAAATAGAAAGAAAGAGTAAGGAGGGTGTTACTGAGAATAATACTCACAAACAGCTGATACAACCCACAACATAATACTGAGTCTTACAGAGTTAATCTACAATGTACAAACTCACCTTTTACTGTCATCCGTCCTTTGATGGCGTTGTAGTTGTTGTTGAGGTGGTATCTCATCTCCGGGGCGCGGTTATGACCGGATACAAAATTTGGCCAACAGACTCCAGACCTGCCTTCTGTTCAGAGAGAAAATAAGATCACAGAAATATAATTATTGTACTCAAATCTTCATCCTGGTTCATTTCTTCATCTTGAAGTCTTTCTGCACTGACACGAACATCTACCTCAGAGTTATCACACTGCAAATAATCCTGCACTTGCCATGATTTAAAAACTTACTTTAAGACATGCTTAATAAAATATCTTGTTTTAATGTTTTTTTAAACTTATTTTTAGCATTTAAAACTATGTTAGATCTCAAAAAAGCATGAATGTTTCAATGTTGTCTTAATTAGTCTGAGAATCCTAAAATGAGTGGACAACTGTTAAAACAAGTTACTTTGGTTTTCTCACATGTAATTTCATAACATTAAAACTTGTTTTCAGATTTAGCTCTACCTCAAGTTGCTTGATTGAAGAACAACACACAAAAAAAAATCTTTTTAAGACACATTTCATTTAGCAAACAGCTAAGAATTTTACAAACCCATGCTCAGAAATTAAGAATTATCTTAATCATACTTCTCTAATTCTAAATAGCTTTGACTTAAAAAAGTGATATTTTTCATTCCATTTGCTAAAATTAAGAATATAAGAAGCATGGAATTAGATTCTATTGCTCATATTCAGTATATCTCACTTAAATTCTTCTTCAGGAAGTTTGTTTTTAAGCATTTTAATCTAAAAATGAGCATTTTCTTCTTGTTTTAAGATCTGAGAATACTTATCAAGGCCATCTTGTTTTTAGATTTATCTGTCTTATTTCAAGATTTCTAATCAAGTGAAATGATCTTGCTGCATGGACAGATAATTTCACTAGTTTTAAGATATTTTTCCATCAAATTCAGTATTTTTATCTTATATTCAGACTCCCCTTTTTGCACTGCAGGAGGAAATGAGCTGAGGAAGTTGGAGTGGAAAGTTTAAGACGACCCTTAAATGTGTGTGTTGTGTTTGTTCTGTACCTGTGAGTGGTCTTGGTGCACGGTGGGCTGAACTGCCTCTGACGTTAAAATCACTGTTGGGCAAAGTGGCAGAACAGTCGAAGTTCGGGCTGCTGCCGACGATCAGTGAGTTCTAGGGTAAAAAAAGAGAGAGAGACGAGGAAATGAGGCTGTGACCGAATCGATGAAGGATGTGTGTGAGGAAGGAAAACGCTCTCTCACCGTGACGTCTGTGAATTTATCAGAATACGCGTGTGAGAGAGAGGGAGGACCGTAGATGATGGGCATGACACCCATCCCGTTGTCCACCAGGGTGGCGTTGACGACGCTCACACTGCTGGGAGTCTGTGAGGGAAAAGAGAAGAAGAAGGTTTGTTTTCATTTCTTCAGAGTGAGATCTTTACTGTCTCACAAACAGCTCATCATGAGTTTTCATTACTGTGACACTTAAATGCATCATTCACTTGAAATAAAAACACAAACAGAAAATATTCAGCACCTGGTAATAGATGCCGTAGTCAAAGGATCTCCACACGAAGAAGTTCTGGATGAGGCTGCAGCCCGGTAAACCGTCTTTGTCCATGAAGACTCCTGCCCACAGGCCGCTGTGAGCCTCGTTGTTGACCCAGCTCTCCATCTTGTTTTGTTGACCTACACAGGAGGGATGATGGGAAAAGTGCTCTGACTGACAGAAACTGTTTCACATTTCCAGCTGGCATCACTTCAGCTCAAAATTTTCTTTTACCAGGACACGGTTCGCCGTTCACTCGATAAGCGACCCTCTCGAAACCCGACACAATGTTATTTTTCAGCACGACATTCGTCCCTTTGTTGGCCTTAAAGCAGAAAACAAACAAATCAATCACTGAGACTCATAATCATGCTAAAACTTTTAAAATGGCTCTATTTTCTCAGACTAACCTCGATGGCAGCAGTCCAAACAAAGTTGAATTTTTCCTCTCTGTCCTGATACGACCCCGGCCACAGAGACAACATCACCAGGTTTCTATCCACTGTGTTTCTGTCACCCCAAATCCTGATCCCTGTGAAACAGAAACACATTCAAAGGCTGTGAGAAACCACATTAACTCAAAAATCAGAAATCAAAATCAAAAATTAGATTTGAAAAGAAGAGATTTGTGAAAGGAAATCAAAAGACTAAAGGGTAAGAGAGAAAATAAAAAAAGTCACAAACACAAATCCATGAAGGAATTAAATGAAATAACAGAGATAAAATAATAATAATCATTACTGTTATGATCTTAATCCTGCTTCATTTTTAACAAGAATTGCAGTGAAGGCGAAACAGTTCAGCACAAACCTTCTCCAACCGTGTGATGAATGACGTTGCTCTCAACTTTCAGTCCGTCTGTTCCAAACACGCCGATGGCCGGAGAGAAGCCGTCGTGGAAAGCGCAACCCTGAATGTGCGATTCTTCATCTTTGATCTTTGGATGCAGAATCAGACAAATATACACATACGTTCATTTAAAAAAATTTATGAATCAAAACATGATTTTTCTCTAACGTCTGAGCAAATGAAGCCTGAGGTTCTGAGTTTGAAATTTTTTTGTGACGTCCCTCTTTACGCTGTAGCTTCCTCTTCTGATTCACAGTTTCCTTTTGTAATGATTTTACAGTCAAGAGAATTTTATTTTGTAGGTCTTGGTCTCGTTTTCGGACTCAAGAGCATTTGGTTTTGGTCTTGTCTCAGTCACAAACTGGCCGAACTTAGGACTTTCCTTCAAGACCAGCACCAATCTGTTATTCTTCATTTTTATAATGAATTTTCACTTGAGCTGTTCCTGATGAATTGATGTTGTAATTTGAAACATTTAGCATCAGCTCACTGATTGTTCTGCCACTTTTCCAGTGCCTTATGTATCTTATTTCTAGTCAGAAAAACCTCTGAACACTTTAGGCCTCATTTACCTGATGAATAAACACCCAAATTTCACATATTTAAAATTCTTTGGACCTATCAGTAGCTTTTAAAATGTGTACAAAGACATATTTTATTTTATTTATTCTTTTTTTTTTTTTTTTGGCAACAATTTAGTTAAAGAGAGAATGAGAGAGAATTGTTCAATCCTGTCATGGATTTGAAAATTAATTTTTATGGTCTTGGTCCTGGACAGTTTGGTCTAAAGCACAAGAGTGTGTGTGTGTGTGTGTGTGTGTGTGTGTGTGTGTGTGTGTGTGTGTGTGAGACCTACCTCTCCCAGGTTGAGGAAGGCCACAGAGTAGCGAGGATCAGCTGCGTCGGTCCAGCCTTCCTGACCACTGTGGTAAAACTCAACATCCCTGATCTGAGCTTTGCCTTTAGGGGTAAAATTATAAAAAGTGAAACATCTGATGTTTGAAAGATCACAGAGACTAAGCTAAGTTAAGTTAATCAAACACACAAGCTCAAGTTTTATCAGTAAAAGTTATAACAAACCTCTGTAGGTGATTCCATTATGGGTGAAGGTTCCCACCAACAGTCTGGCTCCAAACGACTCCTTCATCAGGTCTTTGTAATCTTCTCCGATGATCTTGATGTTTCTGCTCAGGAGAGCGACGTCAGCCGCCAGAGTGTAGGAATGAGACGTACCTGAGACAGAGTGAGTCTCACCTGAGGAGAGAAGAAGAACAGGAGATTGTTCCATGTGGTCTGAGACACTAAAACAATCTTTGTTTATCTAGAAACAGAAATGAAACTGACTGATGTGTTTGTGGGTCAAAGCTTTCTCCAGGGTCAGTTCTCGGCCGTCTGTTGACACGGCAGCGATCTTATTTTTCTCTGTCTCCCAGACGCTGTAGCTGGTGGTGGAGATGGCGATCTCGTCTCCAACCTGCATCCAAAAGAAAAGCAGGAAAAACATCCAATGAGACATAACAACAGATGATCAAATGTCTTTACAGTTACAGCTTTTTTACTGATATGAGTCACTTTCCTTTGATGATTATTTGATCTAAAAGGGAAGTCAAAACATTTTTACATTCTAATGCAGAAAAACTTCGCAAAAAGTGAAATTCCAAACCTTCCAGTCCACAGATTTCTTCAGCTTCAGCTTCTTGGTTCCAGCGTCAGCAGTAGCAGCCAGTTTGGTGTGGTAAACTTTGTGAGTTTGTCCGTAGAGCTCCAGTTTCCCAAACACACCTATGAAGACAGAAATCAGTCTCTTTGTGTCTGTTGGTATTAGAGGAATGAAAAACTGTGTATGGGATCCTGAATCTTGACACTCACCGAGGACTTTGGATCCCTGGTTTGGTCCGTTGGGCAGAAGCCAGGCGGGTGTGCGGTGATTTCCTCTGAGCCTGATGACCAACTGACCTCTGAAGGGCTCGTCGTCCCAGCCTGCGATCATCCTGCCGCCCTGAAACAGAGAAAAACAACTCCTTCAACGCTCCTGTGGCAAAGTGAACATATCTGTTCTTGGAGACATTACAATGGAATAAAAAATGCTGATACAGGGTGACTTAATGTCCTATTTTGCCAGGTCATGTCCTCTGTGTTCGCGGTAAAATCATGTCCAGCAGGATTTTATGAAATTCTCAAAATGTCCATTGTGCTCTCAAACAGAAAACCCAAAGTAAAAAGTCAATTTTTTTTAAAAAGTAATTAAGAAAACATTATAGATTTTGGATGAAAAAGTCAAATTTGGAGATAAAAGTGTTGAAATTGTAAGAAAAAGTCAGAATTTTGATGGAAAAGTCAAAGTTATAAGATGAATTTTGGAGCGTATAGGTCATTAAAAAGTCATATTTTGAGATAATAAGGACAAATTTTTGAGGTAAATAGTCAAAATTATGAGCAAAAAGTCAAAAATTTGAGATGAAAAGTCAAAGCCATGAGTCAAAAAGCCAAAATTAAGAGGAAAAGACAAAATTTGGAGATAAATAGTTGACATGTATGGGTTATGAAGCTAATCTGTACTTGTTCGCAGCGAAGAAGAGTAGATCTTTCTTTCAGATTAAAATGACATTATATGTTTATCTTCAGAAAGCTAAACTGACCTGTATAGAGATGTACTGGGCGTCAAGCTGCAGCTTGTTGTAAACTGTTGTAGAGCGGCGCCTCCTGTTGGGTGTATCCAGGGGGGTGTCGGGAATCTCAAGGACACCAGAAACTGTCAGCTTATTGAGGGCAGGTGTGTTTGTGTCCAGAACCATCCACTCACCTGAAGATTTAGGAGAGAAGAAAGCGCTTCAGCATCATGAGACGAGTTGTAAGTGAATCTTTATATTCTGTTATATTTACTCAACAGAATAAAAGTCAGCGAACTCAAAGTCTCTTCTCTTAACTCTGACAGGTATCAACCCACATGACTGAGAAAAAGGTGAAAAAGGTCCCTAAACAATATGGACTAGACCGTACCTGGTGGGATAACCACGTCAGCGCCCTCTGCTGGTACAGTGAAGTTATTTTCAGCTGAATTTTCCCAGAAAGAGGCATTAGACCAGCGTCTGCAGAGAAACAAACAACATTGATTTTGAGGTGGACATGGCAGAACTGAAGCCCCAAAACTAAAACTTTCTTTAATTTTTCAAGCTGCTTTTAAAAAATCCACAGCAAGAAAAAAAACAGGATTTTAGGATTTCAGGGCTCAAACTTTCATTTACCGATATGGATTCAAAATTAAATCTAGTAGAAGAGTTTTGACTCATTTCAAAATAACTAAGCACTAAAAGAATTATTACTCCAAAACAAGGACCAGGACTGGCTGTATTCTATTCAGAAAGTTTTTTTTTTTGTTTTAAAACCCAACATTTAAATTTTTGTTGAAATGAGACATTCATATAGAAGCCCATTTCTCTGAGTAAAAAAAAATTTGAAAAACTGGCTTTGTTGAAACTGTCTTTTTGGCCCATAAAAGTAGTCGCAAAGTCACAAATATGAGATAAAAGGTAGAAATGATGAGATTCATTTGCATGAGCTGGCACCAAAGTTCCTGCATCTCCAAGCTACAGCTTAAGGAGGTTTCTTCCTTTTTACTTTCTCATAATATTGGTTTTATCTCATAACTTCTCATCTCATAATTTTTAAACTATTGGTCTCACAATTTTGACTTTTTCTTAAAATTATGACTTAATATTGGCAAAATAATTTCTAAACAAACCCAAGTTTTTATTTTTTTTATGTTGTTGTTTTTTTGACTGGAAGAAATGGGCTCCTATACTTCCAGGATACACCAAGAGAAAAATATTAAAACTTAAAAGCTGTCTTTGTGCTTATGCATCAGACATTTTAACCCAACAAAACATTGATAAGTTATGTTGTTAAGAGCCTGTGAGTTTTTTTGTCTTCCCTTTTTAATACCACACCTACACTAACTTTAATACCTGGAAACCTTTAAAGCTACTGCGAGATTTTTTTTTGCTGATTATAAAACAGGCTAAAATTAAACTGAAGTCTTTCTATGACCTAGAGAAGCAACTAAAGCCTCAGCAGGATGATTAAATATTTCTCTGTAGTTATTCATCATGTTAAAAGCAGGAGGTAGGTGTCAGATGAGTCGATCACTTGCACCAAACTAAAAACCTGTGTTACTTTAACATTTCTGATTTTGACTGCAGATAAAAGGATGATGTTTTGGGTGACAAAAAAATGACACAGGAGTTTCAAGTTTGAATTTGAAGAAGATTTTTTTCAAACGTACTTGAAATTGCTTGGGCGGCGAGTGGGTAGAGGTGGGAGCGTGGCTGGAGGTGCGGGTGTTGGTGGGATGCAGTTGGGGAAGAAGCAGGTGTAGACACTGAAGTCCACTTTAAAGTCCTTCAGGGAGGTGTCGACGCTGCCGTAACGGCGTTTGATGCTGCTCTTCCCGGACACTGCAGAGAAAAGCGGAAACATACATGAATCAAAGACCCAGGTTAGGTCATCATCAGCCAAATTAAAAGAAAAAACTTTATTACATTTAATCTAAGACATCAATTCCTCAGAATTCTCAGTTTGGAGGGTTTTTACTTTGTTTATCCATCAGCTGACTTTAAATAATCCTGTCTATGACCTGACCACTGACTGAAGATACCAAGGAGTTGACCTATAAAGTCCTAAGATTTGTGGGGACTTGAATCTGACCGATGTAGCAGAGTTTGTTGGAGCTTTCATCCAGGTACCAGTCCCCACTCTCATTGTCGGCGTAGCTGAGCGGCGTCTCTGATCCGTTTCTCTTGTCCAGGATCTTGAAACTGTCTGGAGTTTGAGTGAAGTTGTGGCACATGATGATGTATTGATCCGTCTGTTTTGGAGAAAAAGAGTTGTTTCAGTGTTATTCCATTATACAGCGGCGTCATAGACATTTTGAAGCGCTGGGCAAAAAAAAAAAAAAGAAAAGGCAGATATAGTGCACTTTTTGGCCCCTGCCCTTCACCTGAGTGTGTGTTTTGGCTCCAAAGGCTCTTAAGCCAAGGCCAAGGAGGACACTTTAACAATGGTTTTGCCTCCTGAAGGAGCACTTTAACAAACTATGGCTCCTTAACGGTCACTCAAACATGTTTAAGCTCCCAAGAGAGCATGTTTCATCAAATAATGTCATGTTTTAACCAGCCAAAGGGGCAGATTAGTGTTGTCCGCCAACCAGAGGCCACTTAAGCATTTGTTTTGGCTCCAGAGAGGGAACTTTTTAGGCCATACTTTAGTTCCCAAGAAGGCACTTTAAAGGGCATTTTTCCACAGTTTCACCATTTTATTGACTCAATCTGTTATGTACCTTAAAGCCGTAGTATATGGCAGAGTAGGACATGTTGGTGATCTGAGGAGCATCTTCAAAGGCCCAGGTGAATTCTTGGTTGGATGGTAACAAGACTTGCCAGCCATTTTTATGAGTCATCCTCTTTGCTGCAAATGGAGCCACACTTGTGCCTGAATTAGAGATAAAAACAATACGTTAATGCCAAATAACACACAAGGCAGTCCAACAGAATCACCAAAGAAGGCCAGCACAGGCTCTTAGAAAATGACAGTAAAGTTTTATAAAACATCCCAATGATGTGATGAAGTTATGACTCAAGTACCATGAGAGTTGGTGAGCAGGACGTTCTTTGCACTCAGAGAAGACGGAGAAGGTTTGTTGAAAGACAGACGGTGGAAGGTGACGCTGGGGTGGCACACGAAGGTGGGGAAACCAAGACTCCACTCTGGTTTCTCTTTGCACAGAGACGGATCCAGTAACGGGCTTTTGGTGACAATTTTACTGCCTGCCGTTCCTGAAAAAAGACAAATATATTTTTTCACTTTGAAATTAATGATGGTTGTAGTTGCTTGTTCACACATTTACATCTGACAAGGGTAGATTCTGAAATCCCAAAAAGAAAACCCCTTTATCCAGCCTCTCGGAAGAATTACCCAAAAATACTCAAGGACGACAAAGTAGCTTCATAACCCAAACATTTATTTGAAACTATTCTTCTATGTTTGTAGTGACAATTTTCAATGAAGCAAATGTAAATAATGTAATGGAGCTCATTGCTGCCAGTTAAAACTAAATAAAATGAAAATCTATCTTTGTCATTTGTTTCTATTAGCACATATAAAGTAAATTTTAGGATACAAGAAAATAATTTGAGGAAAAAAAGCAAATTTCAACTTTTTCCCAAGAATTTTGACTTAAATATTTCAAGATTTTGACTTTGTAGACTAAAAATTTGACCTTTTGCCTCAAAATTTTGACTTTTTTCTCATAATTTTAACATTTTGTCGTGAAATTTTGACTGTTTTTTTCTAATTATCTCATTATTATTACTTGAATATCTAAAAATTTTGACTCTGTTGACTTAAAATTTTGAATTGATCTCAAATTTTCTCAGATTATCTCACAAATTTGACATAGAAATTTCAAAATTTTCACTACTGACTCAGTATTTTTACTATTTGTCTCAAAATTTTGACTTTTTTCACTTAATTTTGACTTTTTAACTTTAAATTTTGAAATTTACAAAAAAATTTTGACTTTGCCTCCACGTTACCTTTTACCTCAAAATGAGACTCAATATGAGTAAGAAAACATTTTCAACACTGTATACGTTCGTGAGGAAAACAGTCAAAGCATGTTTTTAGTTTATGCACAACATCTTGGCAGGTTGGTGCATCAGAATATTGTCAGTAGCCCAGTGCAGAACTTTATTATAAATATCAATGATCTATAGAACAAGCTGAAAGGAACCCAGACATTTTGGGGGATTTTATAAACCTCCCTGAACATAATTTTGTCACCAAAAGGGTGGACATGTCAGGCAAAAGAGAGCATATGGTGTCAGACGAAAGACTAAGTACCTGTGAGGGAGCCATCTGTGTCCACCAGCTGCATCTCGTGCTCCCACCTGAACCAGCCCTTATTGGGTGAATTTATGAAACTGACACCATGAAACTCAGCCGGCCAGCCGCCACAGAATTCCAGACACGTCCCATCGATCGTAGTCACCCCGATGGCTGCACAGGAGCTGCGGTCGAAGTTGTAAAACTTGGTTCCCTGGACTCTCATTCCATCATCGAAGGGTAAGATGATGCCGCGACTTGTGCATTTATTGGGTAAAGGTCCGAGCTCGTCTGCGTGGCCCACCATGACGCCGTTGGACACCATCGCTCCCAATGGTCCTCCGTAGCCTTTGACAGCCCACCAAAGAACACGCTTAAATTCAAGGTTTGCTTTCTCGTTGTTCACCATTTGGAAGTCGACAAACTGCACGGCGCCGTCGTTGACCCCTTCAGCGCCTTTCTCACAGTTCCAGGTGGTGAGGGAGCGGAAAACGGCCGGCTCAGGGGTGGTTGACTTGCAGCTTCCGCCCTTCATAGGGAAGTATTCTTGGAAGATCCAGAGGCCAAACCAGCCTTGAGAGTGCACTGTGTTGTTGAAGAACTCACCCAGAGGAACTTTTTTCTGACAGATGTTGCTGTCAAAGGACGGGCCGTCAGGGTGGGTGTTCATACGGTACCAGAAGCCGAAGTGAGTCCCCCCTGCTGCGGCGTTGTGTCGGATGATGTTGTTTGGATTGGTGACCCAGTACGCCGCGGGAGTGACGTCATCGTTCAGCAAACTGGTGCTCTGTCTGACAAACACAGCCAAGTTGTACTGCAGGATGTTGTTCGTCTCAATGCCGTCCTCGATGAAGAGCGCCCCGCCCTTGACGTTGTAGACGACGTTGTGCTCCACCAGCAAACCGTGGGTGTTGTGGATGGTTACAGCCCTGTTAAAGGTATCATGGATGGAACAACCCTTCACGTATGATTTGTTTGTTACATCTCCCATCAGATGCCAGTGGATGGGATAACGGCCCAGCCTGAAGGCCTGTCCTGCATGGTACATCTGTGGATTACAAACAGTGAAACTTCGTCAAACACAAGCACAAACAAAAAGAGATTCAGAAGTTGTTTTTAAGAAACATCTGAGTCAGAAGTGTTGGTAGATTTTAAGCCTTTCACCTCAATGAATTCAAATCTTGCAACAGCCAAGTTAGCGTTTGGTGTCGGTGCGTGCATCATCACGCATGCACCGAACTCGTCACTTCCTGCTTCCTCTCCATGTCTGCCCTGGAAGCAGGTTTGGGTTGCAAATTCTCCTGCAGCACATGAAGAGGATGATGTCAGCTTTTCTGTAACTCATGCATTTATACAAATTCATTGTTAAAGGGCCTGCAAGGAGTTTCTAAATGATCTTGAAAAATCTCTTTAATGACATCACGCCACCTGACAAAGTTTTGCAGAAGGAAGAGAGATCTATGTGTAGACCTGCTAAAAAATGATTTCTTGGATTTAATTTTTAGCAAGGGTGGAAATGGGAGCTGGACTTTTTGTTAGCTAAAAGGGCTTAAGGCTAAAACACAAAAGCAGGGAAGCAGACTCTGAAAGCGCTGATAGAAACTCTTGGGCTCAAAATAATCAAAAGCGGTAATTTAAAAATCAAAAATCATCTCCTGTTCAGTCTCTACTATAGGCCACAAAAACAATTTTCAGACCAGGCTAATCATGTCAAATTAAAATTGTTAAAGGGACTTCCTGAGTTTTAGAGCCTATTTTGGGCACTTCAGATACTACAATTTTTTGCACTTCTGCTTTGGGTACATTTTTTAACTCCAGAGGTTGCTACTTATTCAAACCACAGACTGTAAAAAACTAAAGGCAGTACAACAGTTTTCCAGAAGTGAAGCCAAAATGTGTACAGCTCCCCCTTGTGACTGATTGCAGAAAAGGTCACCTCTTATATTATAGATGGGACATTTTTCAAACCAGACAGTCAAAGTACAAACAAACTAAATGTCCTTAAAGATCATGAGGGTTTCTGCACTGCAAAAACCGGAAATCTAAGCAAGTCATTATGTCTTATTTGTAGTAAAAATTGTCTTATTGTTCTTAATTTGAGCCACATTCACCAGACCAGGTCATAAAAATGTCTTATTTCAAGTTTTTTTAAGACAAAAATGAGGTGTAAATTGCTTGTAACAAGTCAAAAAAATCTGCCAATGGGATAAGACGAATTCGTCCGGGAAGTTTCTTGAAATTAGAAAGATGTCTTAAAACAAGAATCTTTTATCTTATCCCATTGGCAAATTTTTTTTTACTTGTTACAAGCAACTGATGCCTCATTTTTGTCTTTAAAAAACTTGAAATGAGACATTTTTATGACCTTGTCTAGTAAATGTGGCTCAAATCAAGAATAGTAAGACAAATTCGACTAAAAATAAGACGTAATGACTTGCTTAGATTTCAGTTTTTGCAGTGTGTCATGACAGTTAGCCATTTAAGGTATTCAACTTTCCAAATTTGTGGAAGTTTCAATTTTGATTATTAGGGAAAAAAAAGCTCCACTTTCAAACAGTACCTGTGTTAAAACCCTGAGGACAAGCTTCTATCTTGTCGGCCCATTCTCCATGCACCGAGCCTCGTATCACCACGTTCCTGGTGAGGAGTCCCACCTCAGCTCGGCCTTCGATTTTAGTGCCATCGGACAGCGTCACGGTCACCCCGAGGTGAGTGTAGCTGAGCGCTTCAGTCAGGGTTAGCGTCTTGCCATCGCTTGATACACTTGCAATTTCTCTCACCTCGTTCTCTTTCTGACTGTGTCTGAAACAAAAATTCAGCACAACATGTGTCATGTCTTGTTATTTATGTTGAGTTCACACCATTTTCTCTTTTGTTTATTCTGTCCTGTTTTGTTTTGGAGCTAAACTTCACTTCCTGCCATGATGTGTTTAATGCCTTTGTGATTGTGGTCCCCACCCTCATTGCTTCAACCTGTTACCTTGTGTATAAACTGTCTGTGTCTGTTTGTTCTGTACCAGTTTTTTTGTCTTGTAAAGTGTTTTTTTTCTGAGGACATAGTTTTGTATTGTGAGGATTTTCGTTTACAAGGATTTAAAGCCAGTTTTTATTGAAGTTTTTTCTTCGTACATAACTGCTACATTCTCAGACTAGTTTTTCAGGTGCTGCTGAGATTTTGTTTTGTTACTCATGTCTCCATTTGCAAGAACTGATTCATGTTTTTCTGTTCATACCTTCTACAACAATAAAAAGCCTTTTTAGGTGCAACTTAAGTAGCTACTGGCTACTTTGCAAGGGAAAATTAGCCCTTTTTAACTCCTTCATAACTTTCATAAGAGTTTTGAAAAGTTGCCCATTATGAAGGGGGTTCAAAGGGGCTACTTTTCTGATTTTGAAAAGTACACATACATTATTTCTGCTGTACAACTTTGTGATCCCTCACACTTTAATAGTATGGATGTGAACATTTTAATAACAAGAAGAAAGTGATTGTATTTCTAGCAAAGGAACCAAGTGTTTTGAAGACTTCATCTAAATGTCAAAAAGTCTATACTGAAGGGGCTTAACTTTCTGAAAACAAAGACTTTGCATATTAAGGACAGAAAATTAAAAGAAAAAACAAGCATCCGTTTCCAAATAAACATAAAAAGTCAAATACTTCTTAATCTTCAATAAACGTGTCATGTTTTTGATTTCAATAGTTTGGAGATCCTTCTGTACCTGTGGCCAGTGGTGGCGATAACAATTTTATCTCCTGCTTTCCACGTCACCTTCTTCATCAGAGTTAGCGTCTTGGATCCGCTTTTTGCCGTCTGTGCAAGGCGGGTCCAGGGGACAGGGACTGGCTTACCTGGAGAAACAGGTTGACAACAATGACTTACACCTGAGGAGGGCAGTTGAAGTGTCAGTGAGAGTTACACACCTGCAGGACACGAGATTCACACAACTGAGCTCACTCTAAAGGGACATAATGACATTTAATCCCAGGGCTGCTGAAGATTTGTGTCATAGTTGTTAAAGTTTCTTGGAGATCCAACTGAAAGCAGGCCTAGGGGCTTTTGACGTTTGCAGTCTTTGCAACAGGTGCTATTTGTTTCGTTTCCTGTGGTGAGCGTTTGCTCCTAGGATATTAACTTTAACTGAGATGTTTTTTCTTTAAAAACCAACCTACGGCTGCGTTGAAATATTCCAGAGCATTAATAATAATGCTGGAATGAGAAACTTAGTTTGGCGAAACACTGTTTGTGTCCTTACCATGCAGGTCCAGCACCCCCTCTCTGACACCCAGTGTTTTGGCTCCGTAAACAGGTAGTTCAGGTGAGCGTAGGTTTCCGTGAAGTGTGATGGTGGCTTTGTGCTGGAACGGCTTCTCTTCTGTGCCAATCTGGAGCCGACCGCCATCTGTGATCAGGATGTTTTCTGCTTGCAGCTCGATGTCTGCCTCATCAAACACCAGTGTCCCTCCTTTGGACAAAAGAGGAAAGATCAATTAGTCAAGGTCTAGTTGTCACTAATTAACAAGCATTAAATTAATATGCTAATATTTGTACCTTGAATAAGAAGCATTTTCAACACGTCGGTGCTGGTGTCCAGAACAACCGTCTGTCCTTTGGTGACAACAGCAAACTCGCCCTTCCCAGGTGGAGACAGACCGCCCCACGTGAACCTGGATGACCACACATCAACGTAATAGAAATCTGCTTTGTCCTGCAAGAAAAGGAACAAAAGCAAAATAAGAGAATGGTCTTAAACACTGAAAACTCGCACATAGAGCTGTTTACATCTGAGTTTGGAGGAACTCTTACCATCTTGGCGTCGCCTCGGTTTGCCATGCTGACTTTGACTTTGGTTTCCTGAGATCGTGGTTGAGCATTCGTCACACAGGTGATTTTTGTGGTGGTGGCAGACTTGATGTCACACACAGATCCTGCGATGGTCACTTCAAGCTCGTTTTTGTTAGAGCTGGAGGATAGAAAAGAGGAAAATGAAACTATAGCTGGATGAAACAACTGGTTAAAAAGAGAAAAATCACTTATTAAAAGATTTCTTATGACCTACAGTTGTGCCCAAAAGTTTACTACCCCCAGCAGAATTTTCTGATTTCTTGGCCTTTTCTCAGAAAATATGAATGATAACACAAAATCTGTCACTCTGTCACTCATGGTTAGAGGTTGGGTGAAGACATTAAATAGTTTACTCTTTTTAAATCATAATGACGTCAGAAACTTAAAAAATGACCCTGTTAAGAAGTTTACACAACTCTGGTGGTTTTGTTCTGATAAATGCACAAAAGTTAACACAAATGTGTTTGAATGTCTCCTAAAGGTAACCATCCTCACCTGTGATCTATTTGCTTGTAATCAGTGTTTGTGTATAAAGAAATGAACAGGGTCATTTTTGAAGTTTCTGTTGTCATTATGATTTAAAAAGAGTAAACACAGTTGTTTGTTAATAAATGTCTTCACCCAACCTCTAACCATGATTGACTGAAAGGTTTTTGTGTTGCCATTCATATTTTCTGAGAAAAGGAAAAAAAATCAGAAATTCTGCTGGAGGGGGTGTAAACTTTTAGGCACAACTGTATATTTCATATCTAGAGAGGCTGAAGGTTATAAAGAGAGCCTTTCCCCCTCTTTGTACTACAGGGGTATAAAGAAGTAAGTATTCAACAGTGCTTGTTTGCCACTTGAGACTCAGGGTTTATTCAGTTTGGTCTGCTGAAAGAGAGTAAAATACTGCTTTAATGACTTTTTTGGGGGCGGGGCAATGAAGGAGCTGCTACTTTGGGGGTGTATGAGGTTGAAGTGCTTCTTTGAGCTTGATTCAAGACACTAGGAATTTAAGAAAGAGTCAGAAACAATACACAGAAGAATTTTTTGAAGTGATGCATTAAGCTCTAGTGAAGCAAAGATGTCCCATGAACTGAAAGCTACTGTTCACGAAAGATGATCTTTTAATGCTCGACCAGTGGTCCATGATATGGGTGCGTCTCTGCGTCATATGTTTTTCTGCTGAGATTTGTTGCTCCACTGCACCTGAAACCGGAGCCGGTGATGGTGAGCAGCGTGCCTCCAGCGGTGCCTCCCCTGCGCGGAGAAACCTCAGTGATCACCGGAGTCAGCTGAGATTTGTAGGTGTAGCCATTTGATATTTTGACAGCATCGTTCCGGTTGGAGACAGCGACTTCGCAGCTCAACTCTGAGCCGGTGCCTGAGAGCAAATGGGACACCCAGACAGACAGAACAAAGGGAGGAATCAGGATGAGGGCTCAGAGATAACAAACAGCCTGAGATGTCTTGGTTTCCATGACGGGTCATTGTCTGATCTGACGTGCCTGTCATTCTCCGGATGTCTGTGTGTGTTCAAGTTAATCTTCGACAGAATACTTTGTTACATTGAGCCAGGGACTAAAATTATAAACCAGCAGGAACACATTCTTTCATCAAAAACTGAAGAAAGCTTTGTACAGTGGAACTTTAACTAGAAAGTCCAGAAGCCTTTCATTTTTTGTTAGAAGGAGCTAAAAAAAACTTCAAAGCTCCAATCAGCATTTTGTCATCTGAAAAACTTGAAGCAACAATACTTCAAATACCATAATAAGGAGATAAAACGTCTCTCTTCTCCCTCACACATACTTTGTGCAACACTACAAAAAGAAGCGATGACTCATTAAGAAACAACCGGTCTTCTTCTTTCTAAGAAAGGTCAAACTGTCATGTTTTTAAGTTTAACTCCAGGAAGAATGTGTCCATGCTCGTTTCTGCTATTTTCAGCCCCTGACTCATGAGACTATACTTTTTCTCAGAAATAAACAGAAATGGAGACTTTACTTGGTCTCAAACATCAGATACAGTCAGACTCAGCTGAGGACTTAGACTCACTTAATAATAGAAACAGCTTTCCTTCTTTTTTTTATCAGTTTTGTTCCTTCTTAGTGAATCCTCACATCACCAGGACTCAATAGACTGAGCAACACTGTAAAAACTGAAATCTAAGCAAGTCATTATGTCTTATCTGTAGTAAAAACTGTCTTATTTTTCTTGATTTGAGCCACATTCACCAGATCAGGTCATAAAAATGTCTTATTTCAAGTTTTTAAAAGACAAAAATTAGGTTTAAATTGCTTGTAACAAGTAAAAAAAAAATCTGCCAATGGGATAAGACAAATTTGTCGTAAAGTTTCTTGAAATTAGAAAGATGTCTTGATACAAGAAACTTTTTCTGATCCCATTAGCAGATCTTTTTAACTTGTTACAAGCTATTTAAACCTCATTTTTGTCTTTAAAAATCTTAAAATAAGACGTTTTTATGACCTGGTCTGGTGTATCTGGCTCAAATCAAGAAAAATAAGATAAATGTTATGAAAAATAAGACGTAATGACTTATAATGATGTTGCTTAGATTTCAGTTTTTGCAGTGTAAGTAGTCAAACTTAAACCAAATCTTTATTTGGTTACTTGTAATCAACTTTTACATAAAAGGACTAAAGGTTTCATGACTTTATTACAACACTGACTGCAACTCAAACAACATAAAAGTTTAAAATGTCTGTGTTCCTTAAGCTTTCTACTGTGAGCTCATCTAGCTGAAATATTAAATCTCTCACACTTCGATCAACTCTTAGGAAAATATCGTCTCTGTTTTTGTAGCTGACAGTTTGGAGAAGAAGTCCCTCAACTTACCGTTGTTGTACGGAGACTCGCAGTACAGACGCGTCGATGTCGACGTGTTTCTGTTCACTTTGCACTCCTCGCCGCAGATCCTCACTGTAGAGCTGCGCGGGTCAAAGCCAGAACCCTGCACGGATAACAGAGCGCCACCGCCAAAACTTCCTGAGGTTCACAAGAAGGAGGAAAGAAATCAATCAACACACTGGACTAAAGACATGTCGCCTCGTTAAGGTCAATCCTGCAGGATTTCTGTTTCAAGAGGGATGTTGATTGCTTGCTGTGTTGTACTGGACTAATTGTACTGTGTTGTATCGTACAGTATCATTAAGTTCTGTATCAATTCATATAGTCTCATATCGTGCTGTAACAAACTGTCCAGTAACATTTTGAGCTGTTTTGTATCATACTGTATCACATCGTGCTCTGTAGTTTCATGCTGTATTTTAACGTACCATACTGTAGTGTATTGGTTCATGTTGGATTGTAG
This sequence comes from Thalassoma bifasciatum, assembly GCA_008086565.1. Lineage (NCBI taxonomy): Eukaryota > Metazoa > Chordata > Actinopteri > Labriformes > Labridae > Thalassoma > Thalassoma bifasciatum. The sequence goes on along the minus strand of RPOG01000976.1, from coordinate 56,485 downwards.
CTCATTAAACTATATGGTACAGATTTTTATTGTATTGTTGTGAACAGTGCTGTTTTATATCTTATTGTACTGTATTATGTCTCACTGTAATGTACCGTGCAGTATCATATAGTACTGAAACATTTGTACCATGGCGCATCGTACTGTATCATATTGCACTGTATTATATTGAGATGCGTCACATCATACTGTAACGCACCATACTGTCCTGTTTCATATTGACACACAAGTTGTCCACTTTACTAGGAAAAGAAAAGAATGAGACGGTGCAGGAAAAACTTGCTCACCCTCGTTCGGCTGCACTTTGCTCAGCGTCAGCTCATACATGAACCTGACATCCGACTTGGCGTAACCTTTGACACTGTGCTGCAGCATGACCTTGTACGATCCTCCTGAACTTTCTCCTGCTGTGCACTTAACCGCTGTGTCAGAGACTGTAGTTATAGCACAGGGGACGTTGTTGATGCTGACTTGGAGTTCTTGGGACTTAGTTCCAAATCCTGAACCTGTCAGAGTGAGGACAGATCCGCTTGGTCCTGTGGGGAAAAAACAGAGAGGGAGACGAGGTGATGAGAGACGGACTGGATTGATATGTTATGAACTTAATATACTGAATCATAGATGTTTTATACACTGTCCTTTTGTTCGGGAAACAAACAGAATGTGATTTCAAGAGCTCAAATGACGCACAGATGATGTAAGGTGAATATCTAAGATGGTGTTCCTACTCATTTCTAAAGGATGTAGAGTGTCAGTAGAGTTACCTGTGGCAGGGCTGACGGAGGTGATGATGGGGGTGTGGTCTGCAGAGTAGTTGAAGTTGAGAGAAGGATACTGCTCTGAAAACACCTGGATGCTGACTGTCTCTGTCCCTTCACTATGAGGAGGCGTCAGGCAGCTAAGCTCTGCAGGTGTCGCCTTCTGAATCATACACGGCTTCCCACCGATCATCACGCTGGTGTTTCCGGGCGCAAAACCGTTTCCTGTGATCACAAGCTTGGTTCCTCCTGCCACGCTGCCCACCTCAGGGAGAAGAGTGGCCTTCGCTTCGCTGCTCAGGGTGAGCGAACCAGATGCGAGACCTTTGCTTCTCACAATCGCTTTGACTGGATGTTTGCCTGCAGAAAGACCATCAACTTTAATGGAAATGCTGGTGTCGGAAACCGCAGTGACGCTCAGTTCTGTGTCACTCGCCATCACAACCACGCCGTTCTTATCAGTGTCAAACCCGGAGCCAGAGATGGTGATGGTTGTCGGCCCGTTGATGGTGTCAGGCGTGATACTTGTGACCTGAGGAGTGACGGAGGCGGTGTACTCAAAGGAACAGCTTGATTGACAGGAGCTTAGGATCCTCCCCATTTTGAAGACGACATCACCTTTTTGCGCCCGGGAAGGAGCGGTGTCACAAACGATGGAGGTGTAGCTCACAGAGACGACGGTGCACGGCATGTTGGCTGCCGTCACTACTTGACCTTGAGAGAAACCAGAGCCTTGGATGAGGAGTCGGGTGAAGCCGGTGGGGCTACCGGTGGGAGGTGAGAGTGAATCAACCACAGGAAGAACCACAAAACGGCGTTGGAGCTCTTTGGGCACGGCGATGACGGCTTGACCGAGGTTGTTGACTCTGACAGCGACAGAGTGAGGGACACCGATGGAGAGTTTGTTGTCTTTGCTCAGCTGACAGAAGATCTCGGAGTTGGAGCTGTTTATCACCTGACAAGGCTGACCACCCACTGTCACCTGAAGGACACAAAGAAAATTTGGGCTCAATGGAACAAACTTTACTGTTAAATTCACTTAAAAAGCAAAAATTATGCTCCAACAAATGAAGAAATCATTGACCAAAAGGGTTGGGGGGTCATATCAACAATAACTACACAAATTCAGGTATCATGTGTTGTTTTCCCTGAGAAACAAGAATATCTGACATCCAAAGTCTACACAAGGAGTGTCCTAACTTTATTCAAAGAAGTCCACACTTTATTTTGTGAGAATGACTAAGAGCCAGCAGCTCCTCGTGACAAGTTTATTTAGATCAGAAATCAGAAATACTTTATTTATCCTGTTGGGGAAATTTAGTGTTGCCAGATGCTCATCACACAGTATAAGAGTAGAAAGGAATAATTAGGGGTAAGAAGGACAATAAGGAATGCAATAAAAAATTAAATATTAAATAAGATTGAATGAGCAATAGGATACGATAGAATAAAAATGGAATAGAAAAATAGAATAAAATACTGAATAAGTGTGCAAATAAAACAAAGTACCAAAAGTGTGCAATTGTTTCAATAAGCAAGAAATTGTGTGGAAAGTGCAGATATTGCACTTTGTAATAAGTCCCGGTTGAATAACAACTAAATTGAAAGAATGTGACCGTGTTAATAGTCTATTTAACCATCAAAGTAACATATAAATGCTTAATTTTCTAACCATTATTTGTACTGATTTCTTGGATTAATCAGACAGATCAACAGGTAGAAGATTGGCGGTCATTATATGTGCATGTCAATCACTTGTCTCAATACAACAGCTCCATTTTATTCTTTTTTGATAAAACATTTCGAGTCGTTTGAGCTCTGCTAACCTCATTAGCGCAGGCTGTGTCGCTCAATCCTTTGCCCTGGATGTGGATGACCGTGTGGTATGTTCCCTGGTTGGGGGAGATGGAGGTGACTGTGGGGGTGGCACAGGCGGTGGAGCTGAATGTTACACTGTTGGAGGTGGTTTGTTTGCACTGGGTGGAGGAGACGCACTGCTGGGCTGCTCTGGAGCTCCTTGATGAACCTACAGAGGGAGAACCAGTGTGTCAAACCCATAACACAAACACTGTTTTTGAAGTGAGTGAAGTATCGTGAGTGTAATTTTAGATTTACAGAGGGATCAAGCTGCAGACAAAAACCATTTGCTCCTGCTTGTACTCACCTCCGGGAACATTTTTAGCCTTCATGTCTGCCACGTAAACAGAAACTTCTCTGTTCTTCTCCTCACGGGCCTTGACTTTCACCAATCCCTGCAGAAAACGTCCACCCCCGATGTCACCGCTGCTGTAGTAGTATCCACCAGGGATGGTGAAGCGGTAACTGAAAGACCCTGGGATGAGCAAGAGTGAAGGTTTTATCTTTTTTTCTTCACTGAATAAACTGACAAAGAGTCAGATGACAAGTGGTACAAGGAGTAAATGAAGGGGACTACATTTCCTTTCTTGTGTGGTACAGTCACACTGTGTTTTTACCATGTGCCATGCCGGTGTCTCCACTGTTGAATGGTCCATCTTTGTAGATGATATCACTTGGTGAGGCAACACTCAACACTCGGTACGGGACTTTCTGAAAAGCTGGAGAGTCTATAACCCACTTCACTAAATCTCCAGTGTACACAGTCAACGCGGCTGGTTTCCACGCATATCCCTGTCCAAGAGCTATAACACAGAAAAATGAATTCAATGTACAAGAATCATATGAAGGAACATTCATCAACCACTAGAATTATGAAGAAATGTGGGTCAAACTTTAGATCGTTTTACAAAAAGTGAAACCTTTTCTTGCTCGCAGCAGTTTTCAGTAATGTAATTCTCTTTCAATGGGACTTTATTGTTCTCCACTCAGGTTTATTTCAGACCTGTAAAAGGATTAAAACCTCCACTTACTGTGGTGTGATCCTTGGTTGGTGACAACATGAGTCTTCTCCTCCGACTGCATAACACACTGCAGTTCAGTCGTGGAGGCAGCCTTCACTTCACACTCAGCTTCTCCTGTAAAATAACAAAAAACAGATGAGATTAACGCAATATTCCACACAAACAGTTCTGAACAGGTTTCTGGGTGAACTGTCGTTGTAGTTTTGATCCATGATGTTGTTGAACCCCTTGCTGCTTACCGACAGACACTTTGTTGACGGTGGTGTTGGCGCTGAAACCAGATCCTTTAATAGTCAGTTTGGATCCTCCCTGCAAAGAGCCGAACTTTGGGGAGACACTGTGGATTTCCAGGACGTATTTAACAGTGGAGCTCACTCCGCTGCTGTGAAATGAAAAAGCAGAGAGGGAAATAAAAACCATGATACACAATCTTTTGGGCTAATTGGAGGTTTTAATGAACGAATCAAAGCTGTTGCGAATAATGTTTGTTCCTCATCCTTGCCTTAATCTTATTACTCACTGTAAATCTTGGTTGTTGGAAATATATTTGAAAAACATGTTTCTGCTGTTTTGAGCTGCTTGCTGTAACTTGGTTCATCACCTACCAGCTTTAAAATTACTGAACAGATATTATAAAGCAGACTGCTGATGTTCTTGTTTGCTTTTCTGGATTATAAAAGGAGGATTATGAATATCATGTCAGCCCTCACAAAAGCTTTAAGTAAAATATGGCGTTACAAAAAAAAAAAACATATATGAAATTGAAAAAATATCTTGAGTATAGAGTTAAACCATAGTTATTCTTTTGAGGTCAGATGATTTATTTATGTATTTAACTCACACCTACTTCATCTGACTCTAAAGCCAAAATTCAGACTTTTTTCCTCCTCAGATTTCTGAAATGTGATGCAGTATTTTTTAGGGTGGTCATTCTCAAATTTCTTTCAATACTTTCAGAGTATTAATACACTGAGTTTTAGATTGAAGTCAACCTTGTTAACATGGAATTATGAGTTTGAATTCAATATTTATTGATAACAGAGGTCGCAGCTATTAATAACAAAACTAGAATTGTTCCTGACACTCCCTTTATTTTTCTGTTGGTATTGATCCTCATCTTAGTGATAGGTTATTATGATCACTGTTGAGTTTCATTTTTTGATAATTTGAGAAAGAAAACCCAGAGGACACTTTGTGCAACATATCTTAAAGTTCTTCATCGATTCTTGTCCTCATTTCTTTCATTACATCTGTGTATCTAACCCTTCTGTGCCGCCTGGTTTACTTCAGGTACTCTTCTTCATGGATAGCGACATTGTCAGAAGTTTGCATTGTTTCTCTAAGATGAACATTGGACAGATAAAATCATTTATTTTTTAAGCCTCACCTTGTTTGTGGGTATCCATTGTTGCCAACTTGCACATACACCTTGTACGTGTCAGGGGGCAGCACAGGAAGTCGGCACTCAATCTTGGAGGCTGTCCACGTCACTATCGTGCACTTCTTGTCTCCTACCAGCACCACGCTGTCATCATCTTGTTTTCCGAGGTTTGAACCCGTGATGGTAAGAACTTGTTCTCCTAAACAAAAGAAGCCAAAAAGTTCAAGTGTCAAAATGTCTTTTGCACTGAGAATCTTTTGTCACTAAAGTGTTGCGATAATTAGCACCTGTCACCTGTGATGCCTCTTTATGCTGAAACAGTGGCACTCACAGTCCTGCACACCAACTTATTCTCATTGTGATACTTTCTACATACTCTGTAATTACGTGAGGTGCCAAGGTCGTGACTTCAGCTCAGATTCTTAGTGTTTAGCTACCATGAAGGAAAAACTCAGAAAAAACCTGTAAGACTACATTACGGGACTTTTAAACAAAACTGCTGAAGTCGGAGCGAAAAGGTTTTCACGTGTTTCTCTCAGATCCTGATGACAGAGGAGTCACAGCTCAGGTGTGAACAGTAAAACTTTAATGAGCTCTCTTTCTCTTTCAGTCTGACATTTATAATTGAGCTGAAAAATTGTTCTCATCAACACCTGGAGAAGCGTTCATTCACAAACTAACAGGCCCTTCACGTAGATTTATGGCATCACGTTGTTTGAAAGAATGTTACAGTTACACGTGAGTTCTCCAGAAAACTAAAAATATAGAATCAGTACATTTTTAAAATCTTGCTATGCAACTACGACTACAAAAGGCAACCCCAGTCTGTCAGATGATGATATTTACCGTACGTTTTATTCATCTACGACTGAGAATGGTGCTGTAGCTGTATATTATTTCCACTATTATTGATAAAAGAGACAGTTCGTATCATAACATGACATCAACTAGAAAAAAATTCTGCTTGATCCTGCAAAAGTGCAACAGAAAACAGAAAATAGGGGAGGTTTTCTTAAAGGTACAAGAGTGAAAAACAACTCAGAGGTTTAACATGTGATTTTGCACAAAAGAAAAGAATTTCTAGCGATATATATCAAATTCAGGATTGGAATTTGTGTGAGATTTTTATGTTATTTGTTAAGAACTTTCACTATATTAATGTTGCACTCATTCTAAGGGGCACCTATTCAATAAAACAACTGTCAACTTTCACAATATACTGTCTACCTTTTTCCACATACCTTTCCTTTCCTAAAATTTGTTATGACCCAACACAGAATTAAATCAGGAGACTAACAATTTTATTTACCTGTTCACATTTTTTTTGTTTCCCACTGTACAGATTCTTTTTAAAAATTAAAATCCATGGTTTCTATATCAAATTCAATTTGAACAAAGCTTTTAACAGAATTTAACATTCATTTTCTTGAAATGTGTCAAAATTTAAATGTTATCTTTCCTTGTAAAATTGATATAATTGATCATAGTGACTTCATTCGTCAGTGTGCGAGTGAGTTCTCTGGAGTCCATTTAAAAGCGTAATTCTTTCCATTGCTATGATTTCTTTAAAACTATCTGAGCATTACTTAATAGATGGGGTACCTAGCCTAAGCAGAAAAAACAAAACAAAAAACATCTTGATCCTGTTGTTCTGTCATGTTGTTGAGTTGTGAGTCCAAAAATATTTACCCAAATTAAATTTTTTTTTGTTACAAATAGGATTTCTTGCTCTGGATGCTAAAACCTTTTGAATAGTCTGAAAAACATTTGATAGCAAACAGCTTTCTAGGAGTCACAAATCCTCCAGCGCATCTCTTTGATTTGCTGATAGAGTTTGAGATTTTTATGTCTTTATATTCCCGGAAGATTTACATTTAGTCTGCATGAAAAATAAGTCACGAAGTGTTTTTTCTTTCTATGTGTAAAAGTGACTTGTAGAGTTGAGATTTAATATCTGTTGCATCAATAAGACAGAGTTGTTTTTACCTTTAAGACTCAACATCTCACATTTTTAAATACCCCACACTCTCTATTGGCTTTAACTCCCTCCTCATAATGTTTGGATATTAACAGGAATTTAAATGCATGAACAGAGCTGAGGGGGGGACTCACCTGTCACAGTAGCAGTGCTTGGACTCACACCTGTGATCTGAGGTGTGAGGTTTGCATCGTAGGTGAATGAGCTGCTGGCTGCTACACTTGTTTTTCCCATTTCCACCATGACTTTCTTTGCTCCTGCAGAGCCCTGAAACAACAGACAAAGCATTTATTTTCACATTAAGACATTGAAAATCATAGATTAACAGATGATTATGAAATGAAAAATCAAAAAGAACATATGATACAACTCTGTGATGACTTAAGTGACAATTTGGCACACCCTCAGACGAGGTGGCGACTCAAACGTGTGTTGATTTTATCTTGTACATGTGTAACAATAAACCTCATCCTGCTTCCTTCAATCTGTCAAACATGACACTTTTGTGAAACTAAGCCAAAAAACACAAACAGAAGCTCCTTCAGTCTGCGTTCAATAAATCATTTAGTCAGGCTTTGACCTGGTGACTGTGCTGACAGGGATTAAAAACCATTATAAAGAGAAGGTGCGTCTTCTGATTTATGGTCAAATTTATCTCTGAGACTGTTGCTACTAAATCTACGCTTCTTTTGTTGACTGAAATAAGAGCATCCATGTTATATAATAGGGGAAAATTAATGTACATTTTGTAAAAACACCAGCTCAAAGTCTGGACACTCACTGCTGGTGTTCTGCAGGACAGCTCCATGTTACTGGCCTCAACCACTGCGCACTCTTCACCACCGACTGTAACTTTAGAGTCTTTACTGAAGCCGTAGCCTTTCACTGTCAGCAGGGTGCCTCCTTAATAAAGATAAATATAGTGTTAATTCAAATGTTTACATCCATTTTATCTTGACATAATGATACACTAGAAAAAAGCCACTTGAGAATAGTTTCAAGGAGTTAGACGTTTAAGAAAAATAACACAAGATATTTTTGCTTGTAATAAGAAAAAATTTGGCACAAGTGAAAATACTCCCGGCAAATTAGATTTACGCTTTACTAAATAAGAGAGACCTTGGAAATAGCTGGGGAAACTCATTTCAGCCATATTTTCTTGTCTTGAGAAGTTTTGTGTCTCATAATGAGCTAATGATGAGCTGCATATTTAAATAAAGATTTGTTGTCTTAATTAAAGCTTAGTCTCTTTCTAGAAAGAAGATGGTCTATCTTTAACAAATAACTCAAAAACTTTAAAACCTTGTGATAAGTAAAAAATGCTTGTTTGAACTGAGAAATTACTTAAATCAAGATTTTTGTAAGACTGTTTCACTTAACAAGATATTCAAGATGATCCATTGAGAAACAAGTTCTGCAAAAACTGAAATCTATGCAAGTCATTATGTTTTATTTTAAAACAAATCTGTCTTATTATTCTTGATTTGAGCCACATTCACCAGATCAGGTCATATAAATGTCTCACTTCAAGATTTTCAAAGACAAAAATGAGGTCTGAATTGCTCGTAACAAGTCAAAAAAAATCTGCCTATGGGATAAGGAAATAGTCTTAATACAAGAAACTTTTTTCTTATCCCATCGGCAGATTTTCTTCGACTTGTTACGAGCAATTCAGACCTCATTTTTGTCTTTGAAAAACTTGAAATAATACATTTTTATCACCTGATCTGGTGAATGTGGCTCAAATCAAGAATAATATGACAGATTTGTTTTAAAATAAAACATAATGACTTGCTTAGATTTCAGTTTTTGCAGTGAAGTATCTGACTCAAATGTTCCCCTGAAGGAAACTGTCGTATATAAAATGTGATGACATGAAATTGTAAGAATATATACTGCTGAGTTTTTGCAGTGTGAACCTACTTGGATGTAAACCCCGGATATCACAATCTACAAACATTCTGAGCTATGCAGGTTTTTTTTAAATTTTATTTTACCTGCCAGACTTCCTGAGAGCGGGGAGAACGAGGACACGCCGAGCTGGTAGGTGAAGTAGAACATTTTGCCGTCGGGGTAACTCGTTTTACCCAGAGAGGGGAAGCTGACGGACACAGGGTAAGAACCTGCGCTAGAGCTGCCGAGTCTGCACACCTGAGTGGTGTCTGGAAAACATCACACACATTAAGTTAAACCTCTTTCTCTGGAAATCAGTTTCAGCTGCACAACTCTGACAACTTGAGACTTTTTTCATGATGTACCTGTGATCTTTTCCACAATGCACCTGGAGTCTCCCACAAAGATGATGGCGTTTTCATCACTGAAGCCAATACCAGTGACAGTCAGAAGAGTCCCGAGGCCATGTGATCCTGAAAATTAACAAGGTCATTTTCAACTCTTTGGAATATTGAAATTTAAGTTAGAAAAGTGATAAAAGCGTAATGAAAATGTTACTGTGTTAAGCACCTTGAGACGGGCTGATTCCAGTCAAAACAGGCGTCTTCTCCTTAGACCACTCATACCCACAATCACCAACACAGTCTGAAGGGACGCCATTAATGATGACCTCAACCTGCAACCAGCATCCAAATAAATCCTCGTTAAATTCATCAAATTCTTTCAATTAATCCAAGAGAGAAACACAAACTGGGTTAGTTGAGCCACTAACGGTGGCACTGCGACAGTTATAATAGCTTAATCATCCACGTCATCACAGGAGCTGTCATTCCCTCAAGCACATAATGCAAAACAATTATTTAGTAGCGTGCAAACAGGACAATAAAATCCTGCCTGGAGGCATGAAATGTATGAACGCAGTGACAAAAATAGCACTCGCTCTGCAGGATGTGCTCAAAGCAAACACAGTGAGCAATCAACAGCTGAGCAGACGTTTGACAGACGCAACAATAGGGAAACCCAACCTGCATGTACCTGAGGGTTTTTCTATCACTGACATACCTGAGGTTTGGTTTCCCAGGTGCGAACAGTACACCCTGGCGTGTTGCGAGTCTTCAGGCCTCCTCTTTTCTTCTCACGTATGGAGAATTTTACATTGTTGCCAACAACATTTGAGGTGTTAACCTTTTGGAGAAAAAAAAACGAGGACAACAAAGCTTCAAGCCAAGCACCAGCTGAGATGTATCATCTGTATCAACACTAAAGCGATATCGACTTCATGAATGAATGAATGCAGAAACTGTTTCTCTCTGTCAGAGTCAGAGATAAAGAAATGTAAGAAGAAAACGTGAATTATCAGAGTCTGACCTTAAACTCAGGCTGGTTTCCGGGATTTGTGAGCCACTCTATCTTCCAGACAGGTCGTCTGCAGCTTCCCTCCTTCCAAACTTTGACCTGTCCCATCCCACTGATCCCCTGCAAATAATAATTCATGTCCTCGGCGCTGGTGTCTACAGAGATGCCTGGGAACATAAATGCAGATATAAGATACTACACACACACAAATATAGTCTAATGTGTTTTTTTTCTAATTTTTAGTTGTAAATGCCTTTTTTTCTTGACTTAACATGTGCCACAGTTATTTTTCCAGTTCAAAAACAAGTCTTATTTCAAGATATTGAAAGACAAAAATTATGTCTAAATTGCTTGTAATGGGTAAAAGAATCTGCCAATGGGATAAGAAAAATGTACTTTTCAAGTTTCTTGAAAATAGAATAATGTTTTCTTACTTGACTGGCAGATTTTTTTTTTCTTTGTTACAAGCAATTCAGACATCAATTCACTGTTAAAATAACTTGAAGCAAGACATTTTCCTGGACTGGTCAGGTGAATGTGGCTCATGTTAAGTCTAAAGCTACATTTTACCCTAAAAGTAAGACTTAAACACTTGCTTGGATTTCAGTTTTTTTTTTTAATACACTTAAAGTCATATAGCTGATTTTACATTGTGATTAGTGATTTAATGACAAAAAACAATCATGAAAACTGATTTAAACACTATATAATGATGTCACTCCTCACGAAACTTCCACGTCCGTGCACGATCCAGACAGAGTCACGAGGAGTTCAGACTTAAAAGCGATGCTATCTCTCATTGATCAGCAACAATCATACAGAAAAACTTTGTTCAAAGTACCTGAAAGACTTTCGCCATAATTCTCCAGGTCAAAGGTTCCCTTCAGAGGAGGAGTGGCTGCGTGAATGTGGTAGATGCTGGCTCCGTTTGTGTACACAACTCGGTTCTTGCTGCTACCAGACGCCTCCTGAAGAAAGAAAAGAGGAAACATTTAAGCTCCTGTGAGACATTTTCTAACTTGAGAAGCAGCCTGTTATTACAAGTGATGCTCCTGAATATAAGAGAAAGATTTAAAGTCATAATTTCTCATGCTTGCATTTGCTGTGAAGGGGTCAGTATCATACAAGGCAGGATAAAAATCTCTTCAGCAAAATCTCATGGCACGATGAGCAACGACAACGACAACAGAAAGTGCAGAACGCTATATATGTTTTTTTTTGCACAGGAGAAGATAAGCAAAATGAGCAGGAATGTTGCTTTGTCCTTATGTGGCTCCAAAGTTTTTTTTTAACAGAAAGTCTCTCTTTAAAAAAACAACAACAGCAACGACCTATTTAAAGTCACCGGCCTGTGCTTGAAATAACTCTTCTTTAGATCCTTGGATGATTAAATCGCAACATGGCCTGTTGCAATATTCTAATCCCAGACAGTGCAATATTCCTTTAACCCCAAATGTGTCAGAAAACTCACCAGTGTTACTCAACCCTGCTCAACCAAGGAGACAAACTGTTGAAAACTGCCTTTGTAAGAGAAACAATCTAAGTGGTGAAAAGTGGAAAAACAGCAAGAAGTAGCAATAACAACAAGTTTAAGTTGTCAAAAATGGTCAAAAGCGGCCAAAATGGGTGAAACTTGGGAGAAATCTGAGTTTATCTATAGCTAACACCAGTGCACTGATGCTTTTCCTTCACGTTTAAAAACACGAAATAAGTTTTTTCCACAGTTTTGATTGTTAGTGTTTCATTTTTGGATAGAAAGATCAGATAAAAAAAGTCACCTCACAGAACGAAAATATTTTTAAAATTGTTACAAGCTCATTCTTCAAGGGTGAGGAATAATGGATTTGCATCAGATTAGTGTCAGATTTGATGGAATAATTGTTACATTAGACACTCCCTGCAGACAAAGTGACTGACTGCAGCGGTAAAGTCAGAAGAAAATGATGCAAAACATACTATTCGTGCTAAAAACTTCTGAATATTTGTCTGAAACAGCAAAAAAATCCTTATGTTTAAGTCTAGTGTGTGCATCTGAATTTTTGGGTATAAAAAAATCTTCATCGATGTATGAAAGTTAGCGAGAAAAACTGCAAATTTGACTTTTAGGATAGCCTTCAAGACTTTGTGGGTGTGGCACTTCACAACTTGATTGACATCTAAAGTTGCACAAGGATCAGTCATCAACGTGTCGCCCAAAACAGTCGGATTGAGTCGTGTGACTCAGGCAGGAAGGAGGAGCCGTTCCCCCTGAAAACATCCTTTTCGGTTGTCATTAAGAAGTGAGTGAAAAATGCATTTCTGTCAGCAACACTCCCATGAACCTGCTCATTACTCTGTACCTCGATCGCAGACACAGACAGAGTTTTGTTCTCTCTCGTGTGACAGTGGCAGCATGTAGTGACATAACCACAAACAATTCTGTGAAAAGTCACCTGAAGTTCACCTGCAGATACCCATCCTCTGCTGTAAGAATCTTTGTTTACTTAGAAATGACTCTAACAGCTAAATGGATGTCTGACCTGGAGGAAGCCGGCCTTTAGCAGTGGGAACCCAGAGCCACACTCATCAGGAAAAGCTTTGATCTTGTATCTGTGTCCTGAATCAGTCGCTGACATCTCTTTTCTGATGGAAAAACCCTCAAATGTGTGACCTTCGCTCTCGAAAGGTGCAGGTCGTCTCTTGAGACCAACAGCTGTGAGAAAGAATCAAGAGGACAGAAATGTGTGAGGTGAATTGTCACTAAAAGTATGTTTAAGCTGCGGTGAAACAGCTGGTTTGACATCAAAGAATCAAAAGCTGTTTACCCTCCACATTCCTCGCGGTGGGAGTCTTTCCAATGTGGAGAGCATCCAAATAGAAATCTTCACCAGCGTCATCTTTGTAGAGGCGGAAATCATGCATCATATAGTTGCTTCCTGTGTATTCTCCCTGCAGAGCCGTCTTCACGTCGATACATTTGTAACTCCACCTGTCACAAAATAATCTCTCTTTAATTTTGCCACAAGTTTTCAGACATTTGATGATTTAAAATCACATCATGATTTTCACTGACTTGTTCTCATTCTGATTGAAGACAGTGGGGATAGTCGCTGTGTATGTTTTGGCTTGGCCTTGGCTGTTGGTGAAAGAGAACTTGGTTCCAACTTGGTTCTTCAGTTTTCCCTTGTAACCGAAGCAGATCTGCCGGGACATGGATGGAAAAGTTAAAATATCTGTACATCAAAAATCAAATAAAACGTCCTTGGGGGCGCGGATGGCCTAGTGGATATGGCTGCGCACCATGAGGCTTGCCCTCGAGCGGGCGGCCCGGGTTCGAATCCGACCTGTGGCCCATTTCCCGCATGTCACTCCCCACTCTCTCTCCCCTTTCCGACGCTATCCACTGTCCTCCTCTATCCATTAAAGGCACAAAGGCCAAAAAATAACTTTAAAAAAAAAAAATAAAACGTCCTTGCAGAGTCATGTTTTGGTTGAGTTTTGACTAAAGATGGAGAAAGGGCCTGTCATGAAAAATGTCTCATATTCCAGCCAACACTAAGGCTGAGCAATTATTCGCAAATTAGATCAAACTGAAGTCTGGCCTGCCACAATATTCAAACCAAAGACACTGCAGTTTTTCTCCAACCTCAAATGAGTCAAAAATACCAGATGCATTTTTTTTGCAGCAGATGTTTTATACTTTACAAACCTCAACTTTTCTATGCTCAAACAAAGAGCCAAATTTCCAAAAACTAACTTTGCAAGAGCAACAATCAAAGTGAGGAAAAGTAGCAATAGAAATATATAAAACCTAGCAAAAATGGTCAAAAAGCAGCAAAAATTGGCAAAAATGGAGAAATAACTGGATAATTTGTTAGAAAGATGCAAAAATTCTTCCAAAAGTTGGAAAAACAGACTTAAAAGTAACTTACTTGGGCAAAGAGCAGTGAGGAGTATCAAAAGAGGTATTGAGTACGACTCACAGATCTGATTTTTTTTAATGAAATATCCTTTTTTTAAAAAAATGATTTTATGTTACATTCTAAGTATCTGAGACAATAAATTTGGGGGTTTTATTATCTGTGCACCATAATCATCAATATTTCAAGAAATAAGTTGTAAAATTATTAATTCTGTGTATTCATTTTTCAAAACGAGTGACCAAAATCATGGCTTTTCATGATGTTCTTAATTTGTTTCAATGTATGTATCCCTTGTGTATGCTTTTTTTGTTCAATATTAGAATGAAAAAGAAGAATCATCCCCGTTTATAGCAGGTGATATCAAATTTGTCATACAGATTGAAATAGCTCTTTTTTAATCGTTATTTACATCAATTAATGGAATTATATCCCTTGTGTTTGTTTTAAAAAAATACAGAACGGCTGGAGGATGGAGAATGTAAAAATAATTTGCATGATAAATCCCAATCACAACAAACAGCTAAAACAATCGCAATTAGATTATTTTTGAAAATCATCCAACTTCAGTCAATTAAGTGATTCTTAGCTTCTCTACATCCATCAAAAACACCGAAAAAAGCCAAAGCAGCTTACCGAAGGATACGTGTCCAGTGAAATCTGTCCATATTTGTCACCAGATGCTCTGGTGTAACTTTCCTTGAAAGGAACTTCAGGGTTCCTCAGAGACCACTGGTTACAGAAACCTGATTTTGTCCGATATCCAGTGTTCTCGCTGTTATACTGGTGAGAGCAAAATCAAATCAGGAGACAATGAGAAAGAAAGTATACCCTTAATATTCTAAGAAAACAGAATTTTGTTCACATCAGTTTGGGTTAGGTTTAACAGCCTGTTTATACAGCAGTATTCAAAAAAAAAAAAAATCTGCCTACTGATTTAGAGTCTTCGTTTTCGTAGTCTTTGTAGAAAACCACATCAGCCCCTTCATCCGTCTCAATCTCATCTGGACAGTCAGCGTTCATCAGTTCCTCCAGAGCCGCCTTAAACTGTTCACAAAACCACACAGGCTTCCATTGAGTTCAGGCTCCACTTTAAGGTTTGCAGGATAAAAACTTAAAGGAAGTGAATGAGATACTAAGCAGCAGTTTATGTGACACAAGTTTGCTGATCAGACCTCAGAGTCAGTTGCGTTGCATGGGATGGGCTGGGTAGGAATTCCCCCCCAGAGCAGAGTGGTGGTCTTCATGTTACCGATCCCCTTTGTCACCTCAGCGACAGTAACGCTCGTGTCAGTGCTAAAAACCTCCTGCTGAAGGGATTCGAAGTCCCCTGTGTTACAAAGAGACTCTGAGTTAATTTATTTTTGTTCACTCTGATGTCATTTTGCTCCCTTTCCTCTGTCTCCTCATACCTCTCTCAGAATTGAATGTGACAGTGAAGTGAGACCCCTGGTTATCCTCCTCTTTGGTGACCTTAACTGTGTCGGGTTTGATGGAGAAAAGCTCGTTCAGGGCCGTTTCCACCTGATCTGATGAAGCAGTGACTGAGATGGGTCCTAAAAACAAAACATGAAGCAGAGAACAAGAGTTACAGAAAAGACTTCTTGAAAAGTGTAACAGCAGATTCAGGGTTTGTATTTGTCTTTTATTTTTAGGTAAAGAATAAATAGTGAAACATGTTACCGGTCTTTGCAGCTCCATAACCCAGAGTGAAGAAGGTGCTTGCACAAAGATGGCTGGCACAGCTGCTTTTGACAGTAACTTTCTGAACTTCTTTTACCGGGGTTATGTTGGTAGGACAAGACTTCATATTTACTTCCTGAGAAAGTATAAGACAGGGATTAAACCAAGATGAGACCATTTGAAGAGTCCTTCAATTTACCATTGTTTTGGTTCACTAATATTATGCCAATTAAGTGGCGATAAACACGATACCAGTCTTGTAATGTAACAAAGCATTTGTTCTTTGTACTTAGGTAGAATTTTCACGTTTATACTTCACTTTGTGATTTATATTTCTCAAAACTTTTACTTTTATTCTTCTACATATTCGAAATGAAACTTGTACTTTTACTCAGATACATTTCCCCAAGCTATCCCTGTTACTCATTAGTACAAAATTGAATCAAAGTAAATATAAATTGGTGACAGAATGCCTGTTTGTCACGTTAACCATCAAGCTGTTTGAAAACCAACTTTTTCTGAAGATTCATCTTTAATTACACCAACTGCTACAGTCTTAATGCTCCAAAGCTCTACACAGGCATATAACAACATAGCTGGAGTGAGACGCACGTGTCGGCAGTCGAACCTTAAGGCTGGTGGTGCTAGCTCTGCTTATGTTAGTCACACTTCAAACATTGCTCACCTGCAGACACTGTGATTCTGTGTTTAGCCCTCTCTTTCTATTTTTTTTCCACTGTTTTCTGAGTGTTGTCTTATCTGAAAACTAGTTAGAGTCTCAGAATTCAAACTAAAGTCTTTGGGCACCAGTTTAGCTTAGTGAGGTTCAGAACTAAATGAAAAAAAACATGTTAAAACAACTGAAAAATGAGCCTTTTTTTGAACATCCTGACCTCAAATTAGTGTCATTTTTTAATAACTTCTTTTTGATATAATCCAAACAGAATCTGTAGCATACAAAAAGACAAGTTAGGGTTTTAAAAGATGACGTGCCAACAATTTTTTGCATGGATTTAGCCCTGTTTCCAAGCTAACAGCCATATTTCTGCAGCTTCATTTTAACACAAAGGTGTGTTCCATACTGCACTTTTGTTCAAATTATGCAACATTTTCTCAAATGTAGGCAGTTAAACCAAAACAAACCTGTTCCTCATCAGATGCTTCATATTCAGCCACAATGGCCTGAACCTCATTCACAGCGTCGTCCGTCTGATCCTCTGTGAAGGAACTCTTGTCATAGAAGAAGCCAAAGTTGAAACCTGCTGCACCGCCATACTCCTGATGCAGAATCTCATAGTAGTAGCTGCAGAAAAAGAAAGTTTCTCAGGTCACAGCTTTGGTAAAAAAAAGGGTAACCATGAATTAATGATGGAGTTATTTAGAGACAGTCCTGCACTCACTACTTATATGCCTCAAGAGCATAAACAACAGTCGCTTGTGAAGCCAGGGGATTTCCGGTGTAATGGGGTTGATATGCTGCCTTAACCTGAAGAGAAGGTTAAAAAAAAAAAGCATGTTAAACAAAACAGTGCACATAAATCCCTTTTTTTTTAAGCATGGACAAATCATGATTTGCAGAGAGAGTTATATATCTGAATTTTACTCTTCACCTTATCCTCTGGACGGCTGCTGTTGCTGAAGTAGAACTCACATCTGTCGTCACAGTTCAGGTTTATTATGTAGTTTCCGCTGGCTGGAGGAACAAAGAATCCTCTGGTTCGTGTGGTGAAAGAATCAAAGCTGTGGTCGAAGGTGACAGGCATGTCTTTGGGCCACATGGTCCAGTATCCTGGTGTTTCATTGGTGTAGGTGAAAATTTCAGACAAGTCTCGGGGCCTTGAGTTGTTCCAGACCTCTACCATGAAGCCTCTTCCCTCTGTATTTTTAAGAGAAAGGAAAGATGTATTAAATTAGGGGATAACCAATCAGTGTTATGTTTTTCAGTTATTTCATGAAAAGTTAAAGATCCCTGATACTTTAAAGTTGCTGGTTCGTCAGTCAGTGTCCTGTTTGTTCACAGACTCCACTGTTAATGTAAACATTCTTTCACCTATTGTGTAACTCAAATAAACACCCCTGACTTTCGTTGGATACCCAGGCTTTTAACACACGCTCAGTCTGCTTTTGTCATCCAGGAGAGGGTGTGTGCATAACACACTAAATATGTACTTTTGTCAATCAGATAGCATTATCTTGTTACAGTACAGAGAACATCAAAGTCCCTCTGTCTTTGTCCAACATGCGATGAAAGGTAACCATCATCTCAAATGTGACAGTTTTAATGACAAGTCAGAGAGATGCTTTGAATTCTTGTTGTGACTGAGGAGTATTTGGATGCGAGACGGTGGTTTAAGATACGCTTTGGTTGCATTGAACAAAAGGACAGAAGAAGAACAGGTGTATTCAATTCTTACTCGGGTAGATTGTCATATTGTTGTTCATGTCATGCATGGCGGTTCTGCACGTAATTCTGTCATCGGCCACGCTTTGGACGTCACATGGCAGGCCTGAGGAGAAAACAGAGCGTCAGATATTGAAGGAATGTCTCTGCTCATAGAAACTTTACATTAATCCAGAATCACAACAAGGGTAAAGGTCACTGCAAATTGTCTTTTAATTCCCTGTGTCATTTTTATAGACTCAAAATTTCAGCTGACGTACAGACATGTTTATTTGTTTGCTGATAATTCATTTCTTCGGCTTCTAAAAAGCCAACATGGCTTGACTAGATCAGAGTAGTTCAACTGTCCTTGAAGGGCTTCAAACCTTTTAGACTTTAATTTATCAGAGCTCATATCATCATTCATTTACTTTAAGATTGTGGAGGAATATCCTTTGAATTTAAAATAGCCAAGCGATATTTCATGAAAGTGGCTCAGGTGTTTTGAGAATAAATGTCGACCTGCTCAGTCATGAAGCACCTTGAGACATCCTCTTTTACAAACGTGAAAAATAAATGAAACTGACTGTAGCTGACTGTACAGTTAATCTTTTTGTAACTTAAAGTCTAACACACGTGAAATGACCCATGGAGTCTTATACAACACACCGGCGTGTTTTTTTCATGGTCTGCTGTGTCTCTAAGCTTTCAGAGAATTCTTTCCTCTGCCGTGAGAGGACTCTGAAGTTTTCTTTTGTTGTTGGGTCTTCAACACTACACGCATTCTTCAGCTCTGACAAGGATTATCACCTTCGCGTGAATTTGAGGCACAGACAATGAGTTTGGTTTTTGTTTTGGAGACAAACCGTAGGCATGTGTTCACGCTGAACTCTGTCAGCATGGGAACAAGACAAATCGTTGACTCTGGCTGTTCCATCTGACTTGACTCGGGGCAGCTAATTACAGTCTTAAATCTATTGTTGAGCTGATGTGAACCTGAAAGTGTAGATGGAAAACATGTGACATAACAAACTGGTTTGTGAACTGGTGTAAGGGAGCTCAGGGGGTCTTGTTTGTTAACAAGCTGTTGGTAGAGTCTCGTAACACAACCGCCATACCACTGAAGTTGGGACGTTGTGTAAAACTCAACAGCTGACTTAAACTTCTTCTTTAGATATCAAATGAGAGCTTTTTTCAGCTAAACTTAATTTGTTTATATTTTCAACCTGAAATAAAAAATATGCATTGTTAAAATATCTTCTACTGTCATTTCTTTTTGTTAGTGTCAGATTATTAATGACAAAAGGCCGATGAACAACAGTTGGAGGGCCTTGAGTGAAATTTTGCCTTGGACTCAAGGGACTTCAGAATCACCTCTGCCAACACCTTTCTAGCATCCACCTGCTGGTGGTGATTCAACAAGTGTATGACCTTTATTTGGCCAGGCAGTGTATCTTTTTAATATGTATAGACAGTACAAGCAGAACAATCGTCTGCCATGTGAGAGTTTGGTTTGTTTCATGGTGATTCTTACCTCCAACGAAAACTTGTGCTGGGTGGTCGGTTTGATCGAAGTAGCGGCCCTCGATGGTCAGCAGTGTCCCACCCATGATGCTACCCTTGGATGGGGAAACTCCAGTCACCTCTGAAGAATAGATAAACATGTCGTGAGATTATGAAATACAAAAGATTTCTCTGTAAAAATGCCTCCTTAAAACATGATGTACCTGCATAAGACTCGAACATGGCGAGCTTCTGCTGTGGCGGTGAACTGTACAGAGTACGCACCCTGTAGAGATTCTTCTTTACAGCGTTCCTAAGGTTTAAAGAAATAGTTTACTATCATTTCACGTGTTTTTAAAATCATATGTGACAGGTAAATTCACTGACAGAGGCAGAATAAACCCAGGTGTTTGAGAATAGTCTGAACAAGAGATTACAAGACTGCTGAAAACAAAGCCTTACCTTCCAAATGAGTTGATGAAAGATGCGTTCTGATTCCCTGTTAGAAAGAAAACATACCTATTAAAGCACTACTCGCTTCTTCATAGATACATATTCACGTTTGGAGCAGCTGTTTTTGTGAACAAAGGCAACTTACCCACATACATCCCAGTTGTTTTGCAGCTCATTTTACCCCACCAAGACTTCTCAGAGTCCAGCTTAAGGAGATATCTTTGAAAATATTTAAAAAATATTGAATCATGCAGCAGATATGAAGTTTTTTTGTTAATATGCACACGTGATGGTGAAAAATACTTACAGTTCATCTGAGTCTGGCTTTAGCAACTCACATGGCATTCCTCCTTTGTAGGCTCTGCAATTAAAAAGATCACATTCAGCTATTAATTACAGATGCTAAAAAAGCAGGTAATCTTTCTGTGATCTTTACCTCAGCTCTCAATTTGAGTGAAACCTCTTAAATTTTACCTCTTGAATCTGACATCCAGGCCGTTAGAGCTTTTCCTGGTGTTACTGCCGTACACATCAGAGTGGATCAGTCCTTTGAAGGTAAGCAGGGTGCCTGCAGGGGTTGTAAGATGGGTTTAATAATAAGTTGAAAACTGTCACGCAAAACCCTGAAGGTAGAGGTAAAGTATACCTGGGGGACCGCTGGATGGATAAAATTCTCTGGTGTCAGGTGTGGTCCACCAGCGAATCTGAGGAGGGTTTGAAGAGATTGAAACAAACCGTTGACTGCTAATTCAAACACACTGAGTGATTAATTGACCTCTGAATTGAGGCGTCTGCTTAGTCAGAAGATGCAAACTTACAGATAGCCTGCACTGCCATGAATTTGGATTGCCATTGCAGGTTTTACTGGCATCTATGGGAATGCCGTCCACAGTCACCCGCACTTGATAGTCACCTTCTTTCATGGCTCTGTGATGATGACACATTTTACTTTTTAAACAGGTAACCCAACAGTGCAAAACATTTTCGAAATGAGGTAAACATATCAGATCAGAAAAGAGGCATCTTGGCCTTAGGCTTACCTGGTGTAGCACAAGATCTGGTTGCTGTGTGATGAGTCTCTCTCCACATCACAGGGCACAGACATGGTGCCTGACACCAACGTCACTTCATTGCCAAATCTGCCGTTACCTGGACTCATCTGGAACTGGTTTGCCTCAGCGAACTCTGCAATAACCAAGACTTCAATGTTAGAAACAATGAATCTGAACATTTTCTTGGGGGAAAAAGTCGACAGGATAAATTGTTCTGGGGGACGTTGTTATGTTAATTAACCATCAAAATACAGCTCAAGTTCAGAAACCACAATAAACTCATCTGTCTTTACAGCAACTCAAATTTTTAAAGTGAGATTTATTTTGATCATATGGAGCAGAGTGTTTGGTATCTAACACTTTACTCAAGCTTCATTTTAAACCTTCTACTATATCTAATGAATCAAAGCAGCTTTATTCTGCTATTTCAAAGCCAAATAAGGTAAGTTCAAACTTGGTAGTCCAGTTTCCTTACTATGTCCATGAATAGTCAGGGTTAAGGCTCCAGCAGCACTTCCTTGCTTGGGTGCTATGCTGTCAACACTTTGGGCACCTGAAAGACACAAAGAATAAATTTTGAGATTAACTCTTATATTAAAATCAGTTTCAGGATCAAATGAAAATATTCTGCTGATAATATAGAGATGACTAAATGTCTTCACCCACAAACTTTATCAAAGTATTTCTCTTTGAAAACTTCCAAGAAAAGTAAACATAACTGCTTGGCCTGAGAATACTTCTGCCTAAATTTTTGCATTTTGTCTGAAAAATGTGCATGTTTTAATCACAGATGCGATTCACTTATACATCTGTATTTATGACAATAATAGAATACATAATAACATTTTAACTGTACAAGAAAGTCATGCAACATGGTGGAAACAAATGAAAACATCTGGAAACTTTCTGCAGCCTACCAGAACCACATCTATTTCAACATTATCATCGGTTACATACATCCCAATTCAAATCATTAAACTACACTGATTAGATAAGCTTGGATTGTCAATGTTGTATTTTTTTTGTGGTCTACTTACTACAGGAGCAGCAGAGTGTGAGCAGGAGAGCCCCAAGCTTTAGCGGGGACTCCATCCTGGGGACTTCCCACATTTCCTGACTGTTTCACCTGCAGTCTGGTGTGATTTACAGTCTGTATGCTGGAAAACTGTAAAGAAAAAAGTCTAACAGAAAAAAGCAATTTTTGGATAAAATTTAAACACATGAGAAGAAATCAAATTGCAGGCTGGTCAATGATGATGGTAAAGATGAGTAAAATAATAACCAAGAAAACACCAAGGTGCTGTAAATACATTGAAGCTGAATGAAGCTCACCTGTTGAAGCTGCTGTGTGACTGCTGAATGTCTCAGGTGTCAGAGAGATGAAGAAAGAGACTCTGGCTTTGTTTAGTCCTCCTTGCCCTCCTTTTATAAGTGCTCTCTGTACCACCTCTCACCTGAGGGAGAGGGGAGGGAGCCTCTGAAATCAACCCAATCTGGTTTCCACACAATTACTCACCTCCAAACTCTTAATCTGTTGTTTCCATCAAAACAAACTTCTCTTTATTTCTAGATGTCCTGTACCAGAGTCACAGACGCAGATGAGTGACAGATTCATTGATGGGAATCTGAATCATGACTGCGCTGGAAGAGAGAAGTAGGAAGTGATGAAACAGTTATTTAAGGAACAGAGGTTTGTCAATACTATGTCATGTTATTTCATAAACATTCACAGTTTTACTTTACTACAAAACAGTCAGAATTAAACACTCACCCTTCAAAATGATGGACACAAGAGAGGCAGCAAATCAGCTAGAATATTTTCCATTTCTAAACATCATTTCTGACGTCTGCCATCAAATCTGGCTCTCCTGAAATGATCGGCATGCAGAACATAGGTGGGTTTGGTTAGATATTTCCAAGCAAAGTTAAGTGCCAGAAAGCAAGGTGGTTCTCTCATCTATTTAGGGAGACAATGTTGCATGCAAGAAATCTGATAAGACACGTGCAATGTGTTGTTCATGCAGGCTGCACAGATTGGCACAAGATTAAAATTGTTCACAGCTTTTTACACGCCTAGTTTAACATTTAATCTGTTGGTTGATACCTTTGAGTTGCATTTTGAAGCTGTTACTAAATGTTTATGCATTTTAGTCTGGGGTTAGTTTGGCGTTACAATTTTTGCAATAAAGTAAAATACTTATAGGATGATTGTGATTGGGTTGATTTTCGTGTATGTCGGTTTTTTTTTAGCTGCAAAGATACTTCAATTAAACCTCTTTTTTTGGTCACAATTGTACTTAGCCTATCATTGATCTACAAATCATCAGAAGTAGTATTGGTCGTTAGTTCTTCAAAATTTTGCACAAACATTTACAGGGCAAAATGGACAAATAATGTGGTTTCAGAGCAATGATAAAAAACAAGAGCATGTGACACTTTATGGCAAAGTTTATTTTAATTGCCTCTGAAGTAACTTCACATTTGTCATTTTGATATATGAAATTTTAACATACATTCTTGTTAGTTTATAATTCCAAGTCTGAGTTCATTTGTAAATTTATTTCCTTTGTTTCCTTGTTTGTATATTGTCAGATTTTATTACTGAGTGTTTTTACCTGCTGTAAACCAAAACTAAACTGTCTTTCAATGTTCACAATTACAAAAGTAAAGAGCTATTCTATTCAAAAAATGTATTCTAATGTTGTACTATAACAGAGAAGACATAAAAATAAGGACAAATTTTTAACACCTGGCTTCTTAGAAAAAGACACAAAATTTCTGCAAGAAAAAGCAGGAAACAGAGAACCGGATAGATACTATGCAGTTGTGGTAATGAAACAGTATTCGTTTATTTTTAATGGCCCTATTTGACCTACAGCAGAAAATCACAGTATCCGGTGTCATTATCTTTTCATCCGTCTTTTCATAGTGTCTGTCATCGCTTTTAGCAGGCCTGAGTCGCACTAAATGACTCAACACACGCACATCACAAGAGCTGAGGTCACTGTTTTTATCCGTCAAGTTTTGCAATAAGCTGCACAGAAGCATGTTACGCATGAACAGGACAGAATTAGAAAAAAATATGTTTCATACACAACACACGGCAAAAAGTTAAACCCTTTTGATCATAAAACTTATCTCTGAAGCCACATCAGTTCCCGTATTTTTGGGTTTGAATGTTGTAGTGGTCCCTTGGATTAAACTGATCTACAAGATGAAGTTTGAATCCCCTTCTATACTTCATAAATATATATAGAAGTGTTGGAAATGGTTTTTATTACAAAGTCAAAAGTCTCTTAAATGATCAGAGGATTTAATTGAGACAAAAATGTAAGTGTACCAATCTGCATGAATAAACAAAAGTTGAGTCAAAGAGAAAAGTACAGACAATGAGTAATAACCCTCCCCGAGACATTGTGACTCTGAGTTGGCCACTTTTCTTGCCAGCACTATAAAAAGAAAAGTCTGAGGACTGTCACTGTGGTCTGCCAAGGTGTCATGCAGATAAAGGCGCCAAGGCAGTCCTAACAAAACACAAGAACAATTAAATGATCTGACATGTCAAACAATGTCAAATCCGTTGTGAACACACTGCAACTGAACCACAAGCTGAGGTATGAGATTGTGGTATGACTGAAGAACAAAACATGCAGGCAATTTCCAACTTCTTTCAGGACATATCGGAGAGATGTTCATCTAATATTTTTTCAGCAGTTCTTGTTATTTTTGTCCTATTGGTTTTATGTACTGGTGCAAACTTTGTAAACTGTATAGAAAAGAAACCTATCACAGTCACATCAGCATTAACAGCAGCCACATTCACTCCAACTTTTCTGACAAATAAAGGGAAAAATGGGTAAAAGTGAAAGTATTTGCATGTCCTGCACTGCATCTGTGGTGTGTTTTAGATACATTATGAACTTAAAGTACAGCCGGTTTAGACTTGTGTTTTGACTGAAGCAGCTGTATAGAGTTACAATACAGAAATTTAATCAGCTGATGATGATTGAGAGGGGCAACTCTGCAACTCTAGCAGCCTCAAGTGGTAATAATGAGTAAGTATGGTATAAAATAGCACCTTAAAATGTGTTCATATGTTTGTCTATCACACTTCCTTTTTAAGAAACAGCATCTAGTGGGCAGAGACAAAAGAATAACTATTGTAAAGTATAACTAAAAACGGCATTTTGGCAGATCAGAGAGATTTTGCGAATATTGCTTTCACGTGTTTTCAAATCTTTGTTCTGCCTTTCTTACAGAAGTCATGTTGTGGTCTGATGACATGTTTTTTTTTTTACCTCATAGGCAAAATCTGGACATCACTTTCACATGTAAACAAAAGGATTAAAGGTAGGGGCTGTGTTGTAGCTGTAATACTTACACAACACTGAGACACTCTCTCACGTGTGCCTCTGGGGGAGAAAAAAATTGTTGTGTTCTTATGTAACCTTCCTGAGAAAATATTTAACGTGCAAGACACCCATTATGTTAAGAGGATTTATGGTAGTTTTGTCACCTCTTGTTTTAAGTTCTGTTATTATCAGCTTCAAATAACTGACAGGTTGTTTGACACAAGAAATGAGAAGATGAGAAGAAAATTACCTGTCCCTGTGAGGGAACTTTTTTGAAGGCCATTTACAGGTCCTCACCTGTCAAGAAACATTTTTTAGGAATTAAAACAATAAGAAATCATGGTTAAAATTAACGATAAAATCAGACTAAAGCTTCTTTTCTTCATTTCACATAAGACCTTACAACAAAATTAGGTACCTACCATATTTTCCAGATTCTTATTTGTGGTCTCTGCAGCTTTATTAGTTGCCAGCTTCTGTGCAGTGTCAACATGGCAAAATAACTTGGGGTGGACTCTGGGAAAGTTTTGGTACAGATAATTAGTGACATTCTGTGTTGTAAATTTGGAGGAATTAAATCATATGCTATATTTGAAGTATTTGAGGAAAAATATAATGCTAAACCACCAGGATACTCTCCTCTAAATGGCTGTCATGTCTTCCAACATAAAAATAACCCACACAACTACTTATTTTTCATCCATTCTTTAAAACCAAGACCTAATTATTGTGAGAGTTCACAACTTCATGTAATATAATTGTTTCCTCCTGAGTTGTAACACTAAAAATAATCATGAAAATAGGCCTTACCTTGTGATTTGGTCGATTTCTTATTGAAATAATCCAGATTGGTTATATACCGTGTAATAAGTTATCCTGGAATCTCGAGATAAATCACAATAAAGCCAAAAGAAATGAGAATTTATCACTGGAAAATCGAGTTAATACTGTTTTTGACTTTATATCCAGAAACAGTTATTTTCTCTCACACATTAAGTTATATTTAGTGTGAAGCTGTTCTCTGAAATTCACACAGAAGCAACAAAAAATAAACAAAGTTATTGTCCAATTATTTTGTCGGTGTAGTTTTAGGGCCTGATAAAAATATTCACGATGTCTAAATTTACTTTTAGGATCATTATTATTAGTAGCGACACATTTTGGTAAATTTCATGTGCGTCACTGTTGTTAGCTTATGATGCTAACCTTTCGACCGTTAGGTTTGGCTAGCTAACGTTAGCTTCAACAGAATTACGAATAGCACTTTTTTCTCCCCGAAAATAATAATAAAAAACATCTACAAACCTCTCTAAAATGAACTCTTTGAAAAAAAAAATGAAGTTATAATTGCCAAGTTGTGTTTTACATTTAATGTTTTCTGAGTTTTACACTTTTTCCTGTAGTGTTGTAGAGCTTAAGTTAATCAAACGGTCAAATTAGCTGTTTTATAGTCTATGATTTTTTAGCTCCCACATCTTTAATTCCAGATATTAAGACCTTGAGTTAATTATCATAGCTTTGATGACATTTTTGGTGGCGCTAGTACAGTTTTCTAGAAATAGTTTTACGTTGTCAAGCTTCCCAAATTGGCTCCAGATATAGAAAAGTAAAGTCTGTTTGTAGGAGGAGTGTGGGTGTAAAGGAGAGGAGTCTAAAACTTACTGTCCAACCTTGTTACTTGCTACTTTTGATTTTGTTGGCTGAATATGTAATGTTCTGTTTTTGCATTTGCCTCCTAAAGAGCTATTATAACCTCTTTGACAAAGCAGCAATTTACAGATGTTCGACCACTGATACAGACAGCTACACAGAGACACATGCAAACACTAAAATACATCAGTCACCCACACTAAGCTTTCAATCTTTCTTCATGTAAAACTCAGTCCAAAAGATTTAATATACCCCTGTCACTGTCAGTCCTGTACTAAGAATAGTAAGCTGTCACATTTGAAAAATGGACTCAAGAAATGCTGTCTTGCAGGTTCAGGAACATGGGAGAAAAAGTCTACAAGTTTCCACCTTTTGAGTGTTTGTGAAGGTGACTCCTTGTATAATAAATATGTATTTAGCCAAGATGTGTTTTATCTATGCCCTCTGTTTGCTTTGGAAAATACCAACCTTATGATTGAGGATTATAGAAACGTGCATAAAAAAAGACTGAAAATAAAAGGCAAAAAAATATTCTATGAGAAATTGGTGTTTGCTGGGTTTAACCGCTCTACTGCAGTTTTTAAAAAGAGTCCAGACACCATTCTGACCAAAATAGGCATGACTTTATTTTTTCCAAAACTGTGGCATAACAAACTAAAATCAATATGAAAACACACAATACAAAATAAAAATAACACTTCAGCATTGATCACAATGAGAACATCATTTTTGAGATTTAATCGCGGATCTATAGTGAGTATAAAAATGTCTAGACGGTAAACTGTCTGTTTCACAAAGTTGCGTGTTGAGCTAGAAAAGCTCTGATTCTCTGCAAGAGCTCCTTCTTCACACTGTCTGGTACAAGTGCTGGAAAGAAAGAACAAAAGGCATGTGTCAGAGCAAACAAACTGAATGAAAAAAGAGATGAAAAGAAACACTTAACAGTAACTTCTTTCTTGCAAATATTTTGCAGGTGACATTTTTCTGTGATGATGTTACACAAGGCTGCACTATGCTCTAATGCATTTTCATCCTTATTCTTTTCATTATAGGGTATCAGAAAGCTGAAACAACCTTTTGCTCAAACATATTTGCTCGTGTTTACAGGTTACAATTTTTGCATCCTTTGTGAACTTTTGCATTTTATCATTATTACCGGTACTATTATTCTATATTATAATCTAATGCCCCATTCTAAAACAGTCCAAGGGTGGTCCATGTACCCTTATGTGCAGCTAAAACGTGTCTGACTATGTCTTCATACTAAAAATTCTCTTTCTGCAATTAGAAACAATGGTAGTTTGTATTTTAGTAGCATTTGTATATTTTTTCCCTCTATTTCCCCACCCTTTAGGACTTTAAGTTTGGAAAAATTAACCCCCAATATTGTATCTGCATCAGCCTTGTATATTACTTTGTGACTTAATTTTTTAAATTTTGTCAACACACATGCATTTAATGGTGTAGCCTTTTTTTATCATGTCATTTATGCCTGAATTTTCCCTCTTGAAACAGAATTAGTTGTATCATTTCTTATATAATATATAATCATTGATATCTTAAGCACTATTTTATGGACGGATGCACATATCGTCTTGATTTCTTCAGGAACTTGAGAACTTCACTGCACTCAAAGTGCTTCAATCAAAGCTGATTTTTTTTAGGAGGGTTTTGCTGACACTCCTCTAGCAAATTTGATATACGATAACTAAGCATCTACGAAAGCCACAAGCGAACATGCATAAAAATATCAGTTTAATGTGTATTCCTATGATAAAAAAATTGTTCTATAAAGCCCCTGACTTAATTTATTTTATTATCTCTTGAGAACAATGTTGGTTACCCTTGATAATGAGGAAATTCCAGTTGTTTTCCAGATCTTTTCCAAATATTATTTTATCTCTTATCTCTTTTTTTTTTCTAATTTTTGCTTATTCAAGGGTCAAGAAAACCATTTTTTTTCTGATTATTTTTTAAATGCTTTCACTTTATGTCATCATCTTGGGTCAACAAAGCTTGTTTTACAATTATGTATCAATTTCTGGTCATCTAAAAAGATGATCATGGTAGATCAAAACATGCCATGCTGCTGTTTGTTAGTTGTTTTTGCAACTATGTGAATGTAAGTAATGATCATCTGACATCAGCTATCACTTAATAAAAAAACAAACCAATCAGAATGGTGAAATTGAAGAAAATAAAATGCAAATTAGGCTTCCAGTCACAAAGGAACGTCATGACTGTTGTTGTTCTGTGTTTACATGTGTTTACATGTGTGTACCTCTGCCTTTTGGTGTGACTTCTGTGACCAGGTCCTCCACTGTGACGTGCTCCAGACCCTTATCTTTGATCACTTCTGAAAAACAAGAAATCACCTCAGAAATTCCAGTTTTCTACGCAAACCGTGACAAATAGACACTAGGAATCACAATGACATTACCTTTGCAGTGTGCTTTTAACTGATCCTTCCATCCACACTCCACCAGCTTTGCCCTGAGTAATTCTTTCAACCTGTGGACACAAATCCAGTTGTCAGTATATCAATATAAGCATAAAAGCAGCTGTTTACAGACTGTAACTGACAGAAGCAGTGAGATTAAAAGCTTTCTCACCGCTCCCGTTCCCCCATTTCTATCAGCTTCTGGTTTATTGCAGCTCTCATCTGCGAATCTTTGCTCATGATCTGTCTGAAAACAAACAAAGCACGGACATATTTTCTGTTTACACCCAATAATGTGAGAGGAATACACAGAGAAATGTTTGATTTTAGAGAGGGATTTTTTTTTTCTTTTTTACCTTTTGTCGGGATGGATCAGCTGGGGAACACTCGGTCCCTTTACGAGACTGCACCGGGTGGAACAAACAGGTGGATGGTTCCGCTTTGGTGCGACCGTTGGAAGCCTGAAATTCACAACACCAGGAATATAAATATAACAAATAATGAAAACTTACATAATTTATACAACATACGTGACACAGTTTGATAATAAATTTAAAATATCACGAGCGTCAAACATAAGTCGTGTCCGCTGTAAAATGCATCCGTGTGGAAACAAACAGGAAACGTGTGTCTCCTCCATCATCATCACTCTCTGAATCCAGACATCAACTTCTGCTCTTCTCATTCATATTTCTGAGACATGGCTGCGTCTAATTATTCACTGAAGGTCAACAGAGACCTCCTGGATCCTAACTTTGAAAGTTACAGGTTGTCACTGGACCCTATTCCAACCTACAACGTGGAACTAGATGCAGGTGAGAGAAACTTACTTATAATGCAGATGGAAAGTGCACCAGCTCATGTTAACACTGATACCAAAAACCTCAGTAGGTTTACAAACAGTGGTGGTCAAAGTTATTATTATTATTATTTTCAACATTTTTGGACATCACAGAATAGCTCGTGTCATGAATACACCTTAACACATGTGATTTACAGAGGCACTTTGCAGTTCACTCCACAAAGGACATAAACACAAAAAAAATGATATATAGAAAATAACAAAAGGTGATTTACAAATTTAAGAAAACATATAGTTTGCAGTATTGGAGTATTGACACTGCAGTTTTATGTAGAGATAGACTGATATGGTTTCTTGAGGGAAGATACCAATTATTATCAGAGGCTGATAACTGATATTTGGAGCTGATTTTCATTTGCAGTAAAAGTGAAAATGCTGGTGTCAAACCTTTGAATAACACAAACTCCAAAACTTAACTTTGTTTAAATGCCTTAAAACATGCAGCACAGGCCAAAAGTTGGACACACCTTCTCATTCAATTTGCGTTTTCTTTATTTTTATGACTATTTACTGGACTTATCGACTTCATTTCTTAAGGTAATGATGGTCACTCCTTTTTCTTTAGTTAGCTGATTGGTTCTTGCCATAATATGAATTTTAACAGTTGTCCAATAAGGCTGTTAGCTGTGTATTAACCTGACTCTGAACAACACAACCGATGATCCCAACCCCATTGATAAAGTAAGAAATTACACTAATTAACCCTGAAAAGACACAGCTGGGAAGAGAAAACCATTTCAGGTGACGACCTCTTGAAGAATGCCAAAAGTATACAAAGCAGTAATCAGAGTAAAGGGTGGCTATTTTGAAGAAACTAGGATATAAAACATTATTTTAGTTATAAGTACCTAACTCCACATGTGTTCATTGAAAGGTTTTGATGCCTTTGGTGAGAATCTACAATGTAAATAGTCATGAAAATAAAGAAAACGCATTAAATGAGAAAGTGTGTCCAAACTTTTGGCCTGTACTGTACGTTAATTGAAGGGACTGTGAGGACTTTCAAGGTGAACTTGAAAGAGTCTCAGCTCTAGATAGATGTCTGGTTACAACCCACAACTGACTAAAGGATTAGGATAGGAAAACATGTTATCTCAAAATGCTTTTTTCAGCTTCAGCAAAGTTCAGTTGTGGAAAGAAAGATCTGTGTTTTTCTTCCTCTTCTCTTTTTTTCCTGCCCTCCCTAACTGTCTGCCACGCTGAGCACCTACAGTCAGAGAGAGCAAATTTGGGTTTTGCTGTCTCACATACCCACCTTTATTATCATGGACTATTTCCATACCAATATTATCAACAACTTTGTTTCATGCAATTAACAGATACATCTGGAGGGACTGCGAACAGAACTGCTGCTTATAATTGTATAACATTATTGTTATAATGTGAGTTGTAGGTTGTAGGAGGCTGGGATGTTTAGTTCAACTTCAGGAGAGTCTGTTGCCCTAACGGCCATTATCAGTCCATCTACAGTTTTGTGCCCCTCTTTTAACCTCACTGCTTTTTCATGTCCTCTGCAGCTGTTGAGGAAGTGAAGCTGAAGGATACCCAGTACACTCTGGAACACATGCGTGCTTTTGGCATGTACAACTACCTCCACTTGGACCCTTGGTATGAAGATAGTGTTCTGTTTGTGGATTGTAAAGGACGCGTTTTAAGTCTCACCGTCACCCTGGTAAGCTTTTTTAATCTTCTCCATCTTCAATGCCTGACTTTCTGGTTGCTGCTTATGTGTTTGCATTGGAGTAAAATGTTAGCCTACTTCTAGATATAATTTACAAGTGGTTAAAAGATTTCCTCCATTAGTGTCAAGGTACGTTTTACATTTGAATCAATAGGGTAACTGGGAATTGGTATCAGTACTCAACACTACCAATTTTTTTGTACTTTTGTGTGGTTATGTGGTAATAAATGTTAATTTGTTTGATAAGAAAATCTCCAAATATTTCAATTTAACTTTCAATATTAACCAGAACAAATATATCAAAACAATATTCAACTGTTTGTACTGTAACAACGCAGTTGTTTCACAAATTTCGTCATCATTAAAACCTTTAAACCAAAATTAACTACAACTTCATAGATGAATCACAACTACACAGTGTTTTTTCTTAATACTATTCAAATTTAAACCTTGCTCTATAACCTCCATGGCAATGTCCCGCATGGAAAGTCATCTGCTCTTCCACTCCCTCACAGTCACAAGGATGCGTTTTAGTCGGTACCCATAAAAGTACCAAAATTGGTAACCATCTCTAGTGTCAAAGATAACCTTGTATTTTGTTTCTCATTATGATTCTGTCAGAAATACCTGATTCTTACATCAGTCATCTCCCAGGAATCACATGAAAAGGAACAATATCTCAGTTCAGCATTTAGTCAGGTCCCACGTTAGGTTAAAAGCGCTGGTCCCTATCAAAAAGTGAGACCTGATCTATGGGTATATTGTACTTTTGAAACAGTCATTGGCTTTGCTAGACTATACAAAGGTTGAGTTTACCTAAGCAACTATTTATGATTGGCCATTAAGAGAGATGTACTATCCAAATGTGTGTGTGTGTTGTCACAGCCAGAGGCCTGAGCCAGAGCTTTCTATCTAGAATACATATCAACCCTGAGGCTTTAAAACAACACACAGGCAATCAAGACTAGGTGTAATGCTGAGCTGAATCCACATAAATTACATATAAAAGAATAAACAAAACAGTTTATTCAGGTGTGTCTCAGTTTTTCTGGTGTGTCACTGAAATCTTGGTGGTTTTAATGCATCAGACACACCAGTAGGTGGTGACTAAACACTGGTGTATGTGCAGCATGAGCTTGTGATGCATTTCTGACACATGAAACTTAGTTTTTATTCAAGCCAATGAAAGAAATTTAATTGAATGAATCTTTTCTAACATCTTCTGCTTTGGTTGCTCTGTTAAAGATAGACAGAGCGGTTAAAGAACCAGCACTTTTTAAAGAATGACAGAGAGCATTATCCTCAAAACTTAAGTCTGGGCTCAAATCAGCACAGAGGGTGAAGTTTTGGATGAGCCTCTTGGATGTCTGCAACAGATGAATCCTGGTTTGTAAGCTAATAGCAAAATGGTGAGATAAGAAGCAAAATTAGTCTAGTGACCTTTATCATACAGTCTTCTTTTATGCATTTGATATCATTTACCACAATTAGAGATAATTATGCCTCCATGTTTTGTTTTTTTTTTGTCCGATCTGGCCTGAATCATCAACCTATAATCCACTATGACACATCCTATCCCTGCTTTTCAGTGCAATCATTAAAGCGCTCTTTATGAAATCTGTCGCCAAGTGTAATTACAATCATCACATCATAATTATGGCGTTCTTGGTACGTTTTCAGGCTAGTGTCGCTGGGCTCATTGTACAGGGGCGTTTCACGTTGCAGGGGGCATTAATGCAGCAGAAAACCATCTGAAAGGCGCTTCGTACATTAGGTAGTGATGTGATTCACAGTGTCACGCTCCATGGCAACAACAGGACAGCTGCTGTATAGTCCTTTTCAAAACCCTGTTGCTCCATGCAATGAGTAATTGATGCTCATGCAGTTGCATATCTGTCTATTCCTAATAAGGCTGCCCAGTCACATGGGCAGCCACATGAAGGTTGGTCATTTTTTCCTTTATGAGTATATCTTTTCTGTCCCTCAGGGTTTTTATAGAGGCTTCTTCTTTTTACCTTTTACTGAGAGAACGATGTGGAAATTACATTTTTACAGGGTTTTCTTTTTGTTCGAAGCAAAGATTTTCTTTATGGCTTTAAATCATGCCCTATTAAGTATCAAAGCAGCAGCCTCTCTCTTCTTTCATAGTTCAAAGCCGTCTCTTATTGAGTGTCTCAACTCGAGTCATGACTAGACTGCTTAAACATTTTAAGGTATGCAAAAAGGGTAATATCACCCATAAAACACCCATATTTCTCTCCCTTTTGTTGTTGAGTTTAGCACTGATACAATTCATTCTGTGCAGTAGTGGAGCTTTTCTCTATCACTGGAAACTTACAGTTGATTCTTCTGATATCAGAGTCTTAGATTCAAAGATGCGCTTCTCTTTTTAATCGTTTAAAACACTAGCAGCACTCCAGGGCAATTAGAAGTTGCCATTTTGAGCTTTTATTTATCTCCCCAGTCATTTCCCGGAATTATTGTTTGATATTCATAATACTTTGGCCTTTCATTCATCATTATTTTATTTTAATACTCCTGCTAGGATTTGCATATGATTCATCTTTGCACATTCACAACACTCGATCAGTGTGTCAGCACATTAACCCCTCTGTATTAGATCATTAACAACTGTCTACACCACTCTCATCATCATCATCCACTGGTGCTCTGCCAGTGCATTTTCAATTCTGTATTGCACAGTCATACCTCTCCACCTCTCTTTTTCAAGTCTGTTTACATTTTATTTCTGTAGCCAAAAAAATGATAGCTTTTTAAGAGTAGCTTATTCATGTTTCTATGTTGTGAGTGTGCAGGATTATCTGATTAGACTCCTGTGTGCTGCTGTTTTGTTCTTCAATGATTTAGAGGCAGCACTTTTTATGACAGCCTCCTTTTAGCATGAGATGACACATATGATGGTAAAATTTGACCCAAATGTGAGTGATACATTATTTTTGTTTTATGAGTGACCTCACATTGTTGGTAGTATCCACATTTCTAATTTCTTTCTTCCACTGGGCTCAGACATGGAGGTGGAGTGGGTGGACGGTCAGCTCTCGCCATCATATCTCTAAGATAAGGAGGTTTTAAGTGAAATTCCAAGTATCTTAAAAAAGCTGCTATGCTGAATTTTATGAAGTATTCATGATGTACCAAATAAAGCTGAACATCACACCATCCATGCTGATATCGTATCAAATCAGTGTAGGTATTGGCCAATACTGAAGGCTGCAATATTCAAGGATTCAAGGAGTTTTATTGTCATACAACCCATGTAAAAACATGGGTGGGACGAAATTAGGTTACCCTGGTCCCGGAGCAAGCCCAATCATAGAAATGAGAATAATAAATATAAATATATATACAAATATACAATAAAAAAGAGAATAAAAGTAGAACACAATCAACTAGCCTTTTTAACAAATAGACAGAATAAAATAATTACTGTGCAAAAATTGCAGTGTTCATTATCAGTATCATATGGGGAGAAAAATGTTTGTATGGAGACACCCCGAATCAAGCTCCGTAGCAAAGGCCAAATGCTCATGTTGAGAATTCTGAAGGATTTGTTTCAGTGCAGAGTCATTAAAAAAGAAGTCAGCATTGTTCCTTCTTAGACATGGGTTTATTGAATTGTTCAGTTCAGTCTCTCATTCTCAGTGACTCTCATAGTTAATACGTAGTCAAGTATTTAGTTAATAAAACTTGGAAGTGGGTTCAATGAAGGGCAGGTCTTCCCATGTTCCCAATGTCTTGATACTGAATTATAACATCTTGAACAGTGAAGCCCTGCAGTATGTACAGTTGTGCCTAAAGTTTACACCCCCCATCAGAATTTCTGATTTTTCGGCCTTTTCTCAGAAAATATGAATGATAACACAAAATCCTTTCTGTCACTCATGGTTAGTGATTGGGTGAAGACATTTATTGAGAAAAAAAGTTTAATCTTTTTAAATCATAATGACAACAGAAACTTCAAAAATGCCCCTGTTCATTTTTTTATACACACACACTGATTACAAGCAAATAGATCACAGGTGAGGTCTTTTATACAACTGCACCTGTTACTTTATGACTGTAATAATCGTACTACCGACTGGGAAAGAGAAAAATTATCCACTAACACTAAAAATGAGTTACTGAAAGCAGCAGATGGTGTGACACACATTATTCTTTTATAAGGTCTTATAGGTTCCTTGTTACTTTTTAAAGGATAATTTGTCTGGTCAAGCACTTCATGCCCTGTAACACAGAACAATGTAAAACTTTTACATCCTTTTCACTGTGCTTCTTCTGTCTTCTTCTGTGACTGGTGACTTCTGATTTACAGTTGTGCCCAAAAATGTACACCCCCTCCAGCAGAATTTTCTGATTTTTTTTGGCCTTTTCTTTGAAAATATGAATGATAACACAAAATCCTTTCTATCACTCATGGTTAGTGAAACTTAAAAAATGACCCTGATAAGAAGTTTACACAACTTTGGTGGTTTTGGCCTGATAAATGCACAAAAGTGAACACAAATGTGTTTGAATGTCTACCAAAGGTAACCATCCTCACCTGTGATCTATTTGCTTGTAATCAGTGTGTGTGTGTATAAAAAAATGAACAGGGTCATTTTTGAACTTTCTGTTGTCATTATGATTTAAAAAGAGTAAACACAGTTGTTTGTTGATAAATGTCTTCACCCAACCTCTAACCATGAGTGACAGAAGGTTTTTGTGTTATCATTCATATTTTCTGAGAAAAGGCCAAAAAAAAATTAGAAAATTCTGCTGGAGGGGGTGTAAACTTTTAGGCACAACTGTAAGTCTTATTTGTAATTTCTTTTCAAGGATCAAATCAAGAAAACACTATTTAGTTCGTTCGTTATCTTGTGCAGATGAAGATAAATTAAGACTAGTTCAGAATATATCTATGCATCCGAAGTAAGGGAGGAGACAAAATGTAGCAGCTCTCATTTCCCCCAAAAAAGAACTAAAAAGATGATTTTACCATCAAGAGTTTTGTTTTCCTGCTCCTGGATAACGAGATGTGTTGACAAGAGAATCTCTAATTAACACTGTTTTGTGGCTTTATCATAAAACTGCAGCTTCTTGGATTATTAAGTCGCTCACAGCCTGTTTGTTGTTTGTTATTATGTAAATGAATCCTGCTTCATCCACTTGGACTCATCTGTAAACAGAAATGATTGTTTTCTGGACACTGCACTGACTGATGGGTCTGTCGTGCTCTGAATCCAGGACACAGCTCTGGGGAAGCCGAGGGAGGTTTACCGTTTAACCTCGGAGTCCAGTGAGTGTGAGAACCGTCTGTGCGCGTCTCTCAGTCTCACCTCAGCGACCTGGGCTGCTCTCGCTGACGGGACGGGGCGGCTTTATCTTCTCCGCACCGGCAAGAGAGGAGACAGCACCCATATGAAGTGGGAGGTGAGTTTGATGCTTAAAATGACACAAGCAAGTTTTGAAAAACATGATATAAAAGTCAATATCAGCTTGATGTGAACTTGAAGAACTCAAGTCACGCTTTCGTCCTTGTATTGGATTACAAATATTACAACACTGAGTCACATCATCACTCATTTACCGTCCAGAATTTAACGGTTTCATTAGTGAACTATAACTTTATAAAAAGTTGATTAATTATCACAATGAAGAAGTTTGTTTGTGCCTGACACCAAGCCAGTGTTTGGTTCTTGTTGTCATTTCTGACTTGGGAAATAATTAAAAGATAAAAGAGGGCTGATGTTTTTTTTTTCACATTTTGCACAAACATAATAAGAGGAACAAAGCCGCAAATGAACCCCCCCCCGAATAATTTTCTGTGTCCAAAGCATTATCAGGCTTTTCCCTCTGTGCTATGAAAACAAACCAAAATAAACAGACAACAAGAAGAAATCCACCACGCTGTGCACGCTGTGATCAAACTCTTTAATAAGGATGAGTGCAGCTACTCATACAACAGATGATAATAACATTCAAAGTTATTAATACGCACATATTAAGTTGTAAAAACTTCACTTCACAGCTGAGTTTAAAGATTTTTTCTATTGCAGTTGTTTTCTTTGTTGTTGAAAAACCGTTGTTTGGGTTGATTGAGTCGCCATTGTAATTCAGGCATCAGAAACTTTAATTACACAAGACACCTCAACTTTTTTCGTCAATTTAGCCCTAAAAGAGCCAGAGATTGGAGTGGCCTGGTGTTTTCTACTTTATCAACTGTCCTGTCTCAAATAGAGGCATAAAAACCCTCAAAAAATAACTTTGAAAAAAGAAAAATAGTCAGAGATGTTCTCTTCTTTCTGGAGTCGTTTAAATTTTCTCGCTCGCCCAAATATTTGCAGAGTTACAGTCATTTAAAGAGCATTATTTTTAAAAAGGAGTACCAGCGCTCTGATATGTTTGAAAGTGTTAAAATGTCTTTTGATAAAGTTTCAATTTCAAGTTTAGTGAATGTAAGGCTTAGTCAAATTATATTAAAAAAGCCTCAAGTAACAACAGCCCTTTCCTTTATCTTTCGGATGCATCATATACATTTACTAATTATTACATTCAATACAATTACATTTTTGGGGTTTGATTACAGTTACAAAAATTGAATCATGGACGCTCACAAATCCACCAAATTGAATATAAAACATTTATCACACTTGAAATCATAATGGGTTGAAAAATTGCGGCAAAAAAGCAATGGCAATCTCAAGATATGTTGGTCCAAAAAAAATCCAATTTCTAGTCTTATTTATGGTAGGTTGTGTATTTAAATCTAGAACATTGCCACTATCATAGAATTAAGAATGAGTTTAATAGACTTGAAACAAAGAGGACAACATGGAGGTTATAAAAGAGAAAAAGATGCAACTTCTGAGGAGAAAAATGCCAATTTTGAGCATTATATGTTCATCATTAGACAAAACTTTACAAAACAAGAAAATCTGAATTTAAAGGAGGTAAACATTTGATCAACTTTGTCAACAATTACAGAGTAAATATTAAGCAGACTTGATGGTTTTAAGGATTAAGTTTTTCTCATTAACTGTTTTAACACTGTCTTCATAAAACTCCCTGAATGTAAAGCACGCAGAACTGTTTAAAAAGCTTCAAAATTACCACAGAGGTGAAAAACAAAAGTTCAATGAGAAGCAGCACCAATAAAAAGGGCTCAAAAACTGATAAGACAGAACAAATGGGAGAAAAAGAGAAATCGTTGAGTTGACACAGGCCCTTGTCTGGCATATTTCAGTTGTTGTTATAAACTGAAGTTATAATCTGTGCTTTAAATCTGCTCATGTTTGTGAGAGATGAACTCCTTGATGAGATGAGTGTCTCTTCATTTTGTCCTATTTCCAAGTTTGTAAAGGAGATTAGCTACAAATGAGATTCACTCGTAGAACAAGCCCACTGGATGCAGCTCTAAAAGCAAAAGTAGACTGTAATAAAGATTTAAACCCCTGAATCAGAAACTTTTAATGGTCTGCTTTTAAATGTAAGCACTCAGAGATCCCAGAAGTTTGTGTTTTAAAGCCATCTCATAAAAGTGGATGTATCTGCTCATCACACTGAAATTACTCTCCTCTGTATAACATGACCTCCCTGAAATCAAATGACTGCAGCACTAACTGTGAGGGAGTCGCTTTTATTATCTGAAATAGTAAAATAAAGACAAATCCCCTCTTTCAAAGCCAGTTTCAATAATTTAGTCCATTTGATGCTGGCAGTTAACGTCTCAATGGTAACAGTAATATTTTGTTTCTGATGGTCTTGTTTCCTTGTCTCCTCCCAGAAGCTTTAACACGACTTTTTAGCTCATTAGAGTGATTGCATTTCTTGATTTGTGTCTGTAGCCGCTGTTCAATGAAGACATGGGGGAGCCTTTCACCATCCTGCACAGCGTCTCACACGTCCAGACTGGAGTCCACACCATCGAGGTCCTGCTGCTCCGCATCCTGAAGGACCCAGAGGAAACCAAAGGGAGCGGGTACTCCGTGTCCCTGGAGTGGATCACAGTCTCAAACACTGCAGGACAAGGTGGGAGATGCACTGACTGAACTTTGTTTAGTAATTGGTGACAGAGTCAGATTTTATACGAGTGTTTACACATAATTGAATCCAAGTTAAAATCCAAAATGAAGCCTGACGTTGCATTTTTATGCTCATTTTTACAGTATTAATTCCAAACAAACATAATAAATCTGCGTTCATTAAACCGTAAAAGGAAGTTTGTCAGTGTTTGTTTCTATAAAGTTTAATTATCTTTCCCCAGATGAGATTACAGCAAACACTGGCAAGAAAGATTTTCATTAAAGTTGCTGGCACTCCTCGGGAAAAAAAAAACCCAACAGACAAATGATGCAGAGATTGAAATGACAAATAATCAGACGCAACCTTTGGAGCATCTTCTTCATTTAGTCAGATTTAAAGAAGCAGCTCTCTGATACCTGAAAAGCTGCGTAATTATCTTTTTGTCTATTCAGTGTCTAATTGTTTGATATTTACATAATTACCCATGTTGGAAAATCAAGTCTTTACTTAGAGTCTGCTTCAGTCTGCAGCATCTGAATCATTTTAATATTCTGCATAAAAGTTCTGATTTCTGTTAAAGGTACATTTCTTATAGACAGTGTTTTTATGCGAGTGCAGCCAACTGTTTCTAAGATCAGGATCTCTTTAGATGACAGTTTGAGTCTCATATATA
Source organism: Thalassoma bifasciatum (assembly GCA_008086565.1). NCBI lineage: Eukaryota > Metazoa > Chordata > Actinopteri > Labriformes > Labridae > Thalassoma > Thalassoma bifasciatum. The sequence continues at coordinate 15,590 of RPOG01000976.1, read as the reverse complement.
CAGATTTGAATCCAGGGTCTTACTAGATGTAGTATTCCCAGCATGCATGTGTACAGTGCTGTGAAAAGGGTCTGTGGCTCATCATTTAAATCCATTAAAAACAGCTACACAGTTGCGTTACATCACACTCTGTGTGAGGTTCATGTTGATGCTACAAGCTTGGAAACATGTTGTCGTCTTACTGTGTCATCTGGGTTTGTTTTCTACTGAGTGTCAGCCTGTCAGAGTTTTCCTGACAGCAACATCAAAAGACTGTCGTGTCTTTTGTGTGTCACTTCTGGAGGGAGGGGGGGGGTCCTTGTCATGGGAAAAAAACATATTTTTCTATGTTTAATACTGAAGATAGTCATGTTGATAGACAGTGACGCCTCATTTTGGAGAGGAGGTTGCGGCTCAGATGTTTGTAATATCTAGATTTTGCTTTGTTGTGCTTCATATAAGAAGAAATAGATGTAATCCAAAGTGATGCAAGGCTGTCAAACATTTTTAAAAAAGGGCAATATAAACGTATATTTATTTATGAGTTTGCTTGCTGTGGTTTATTTAAGGTGAAGATTGTGATAAAGGCTGGAAAGACTTAAGCCAAAACAGATAAAATAATTTGAATCGTATTGGAATGAATATGCTGTTTCATTTGTAACAACCTAAGCGTCTAATTGATGGGAAGATCTTTAAGTTTATTACTTTGGGGATCTGCTCCGTGGTCTCTCATTCAGGTGAGGAGAAGAAATATGAGGTGAAGAAAAGGAGAGTCCTGAGAGGGAAGTCTGTGCCTCACTATGCAGCCGTGGAGCCACAGGGGAAGGGGCTGATGGTGGCCTCGGAGAAACCTTTTGTCTTCACACATGTGGACGGTGTTCCTGTGCAGGAGCCTGAGCCAGAGCCCATGGAGGTGGAGAAGACAGGTGAGTCAGACAGTAATAACTGTGGAGGATTCTCTCTTTTATACAACTGCACCTGTTACTTTATGACTGTAATAATCAAACCACCGACTGGGAAAGAGAAAAATTATCTACTAACACTAAAAATGAGTTACTGAAAGCAGCAGATGGTGTGACACATATTATTCTTTTACAGTCGTTATAGGTTCCTTGTTACTTTTTAAAGGATAATTTGTCTGGTCAAGCACTTCATACCATGTAACACAGAACAATGTAAAACTTGCATATCCTTTTAACTGTGCTTCTTCTGTCTTCTTCTGTGACTGGTGACTTCTACTTTACAGATGTGCCCAAAAGTTTACACCCCTCATCTGAATTTCTGATATTTTTGGCCTATTTTCAGAAAATATGAATGATAGACCAAAATCCTCACTCATCACTCATGGTTAGTGGTTGGGAAAAAAAATAGTTTACTCTTTTTAAATCCTAATGACAACAGAAACTTCAAAAATGACCCTGTTAAGAAGTTTACACAACTCTGGTGGTTTTGGCCTGATAAATGCACAAAAGTTAACACAAATGTGTTTGAATGTCTACTAAAGGTAACCATCCTCACCTGAGATCTATTTGCTTGTAATCAGTGTGTGTATAAAAAATGAACAGGGTTTTGGAGTATCTGTTGTCATTATGATTTAAAAAGAGTAAACACAGTTGTTTGTTAATAAATGTCTTCACCAACCTCTGACCATGAGTGACAGAAGGTTTTTGTGTTATCATTCATATTTTCTGAGAAAAGACCAAAAAATAGAAAATTCTTCTGCAGGGGTTGTAAACTTTTAGACACAGCTGTATGCTTAAAAACCGGAGTGCCACCTGCTGGTCAACTCTTATTACAGTTACTTTCAAGTTGTCTGTTTACTACAAGATTCACAAGTTTACTACAAAATTCGCTAAAACTATCTGACGGGTCCAAAGGCAAGAAAATACTATGATAAGAATGTCACTGGCCTGAACATTGGACCACAGTCTGTGGGTAAAAGGAGTCTGAGTTTGTCTATGGTTGTGTTTCCATTTCACCTAGAGTCATGGAAAACCTAAATATTGCACCAAAGATATTTAGAGACCTGGGGCGCCAGATTGGCTTAGTGGTCGATGTTGGGCGCCCCATGAAGTGAGCTCTCGTGCCTGATACCGTTCCCCCATATCATCCCCCATATCATCCCCTGAACCCTGCTCTGTCCACTGTCCTATCCACTCTGAATAAAACCTGCAAAAATGATACTTTAAAAAAAAAACCTGTTCTCTGCAAACCCTCTCACTCTGAATGAGGCAACTCAAACGAGTCATGAACTAGTTAGGAAATCCCCAACTGTTGACCTCATCATTTTAGCAAATCTTGTTGAAATTTGGTGAAGATCTGCTTGTTTAATATGGTTTGAGATGCCACTGATTGTTTACATGCATAATAATTGTCATGAACTGGCACTAAATCTCCCCCTAGTGGCGGGTGTCGGCCTCACAGCTCAGATACCGTATAACCTGGCAAGACTGTTGTTGGCGAGTGAGAGTGATGCTGTTAAATCTACATCAACTAAATGCACACCTTTAATACTAGATCCCTTTTAAAATCAGTGGATAATCAATGTATTTCAGAAAATGTCACTATGAATGAGTTATTTGTCCAGACTGCTGGACTTATTTAGAAAAAGTTGTGATGCCACGTTGAAAGATTTGACAGTCGTACAGAGACTTTGATGAAACCCCTGAAAGAGGCTTTAATATGGTTTCAAATGTATTATATTCATGGTGAAAAAGTGCCATCTTTTTTATCCACTTGTTAGAATCACAGTCTGAAATCAGCCATACAGAGAGCCAGCCTGTGTGTTAAACTGTTGAATCGAAGTGAAACACAAACATCATCTGGACTGAATCACACTTTCACCATCATCATCATCATCATCATCATCATCATCACACTCGTTTCTGAGGCTTCACTGAGATGAAGACTTCCGGTTGGATCCATCATGCAGTTACATCTGATTGTTTTTGGACACTTCTTTACCAGGTTACCTTCTGAGAGGCAGGAACTGACTACTTGGACTGTCGTCATAGAAACCCCTGAGTGGGCAGCACATTATTTTCGATCAGACGTGGTCTCTGTCATAATCTGAGTCTGCTTCTGCCATTATTACTGCTCCTATCGACCAGAACAAAACCTCTTTCTTCCTTCACCCTGGTAGAAAAGAGAAAAGATCTGAATAATCACATGTGAAAGAATACTTCTAACATTAGTTTAGGGCTTTTAGGTGATGAAGATTATTCAGCGGTGATCGTTGAGCAGACTGAAATAAATATTGATGCTTCTTCATGACGTACAAAAGCACAGAAAACCATCAGCCATGAGACAGATTATTTCTGGATACATTTTTTCACTGAGTCTGTTTGAGGGGAAAAGATTAACAGCAGAAAAAGCAGATATATTTATTATAAGAAATATATTGCATATTATGTTATAACATGATAATGTGAGGCACCGAAATATAAAACCATAAACCTGTATTAGATAAGAGGCCAAAGTAATGACCCTGAAATAGTTTCTGGAGAACCAGATCAGTTTAACAATGGACAGAAATACAAAATTAAATCAAACAAGGCTTGAGATACATAATTGAACTGTTACACGGAATATTGGACTACCAACGTGCACATGTTGTTGTTTTTCCTAAGATATATATTATATCGTCCTTATAGGCGCTTCGTCACCTTGGGGGTGTTATGACAATTACACAAATATGTGAATTCAATTATTTCTATTTGTCTGGTATGAGGTAAAATCAGATCCTTATTCACATGTATATTTTAACTATAATAGATGAAATATGCAATTGTCCACAGTTTTTAATTTTGAAAGTCAGGTCCTGACCCCTACTGATTCAAATGTCAAAACAATTAAACATTTTGACTATCACTAGATGGCACCAAAAATACTTGCCTGGAAAATTTATTTTTTGTATTTTTGTGAGTGTCTGCCCAAAAGGACAGTCATATGTTGTACATTAGCTGTAGTGCAGCCTCCCACCACTAGCTGGGGCTGTAGCTCTCAGAACTCATTGGCTGCCAGACGTTTTAACAGCAGCAGGTTTGTTCTAACCATAGACTGTATAAAACATGGACGTAGTCTCCGTGACGTCACCCGTCTGTTAATGCAGCTCTGTTTTGAGGCTAAACGGCGGGCGCGGCCATATTGGAAATGGGACGAGTGACGAGTGCCCAAACTCACAGCTATTGGGCACCCGTCAGTCACGTGATCTGTGCTGTGGCTCTGATTGGGTAAGCTCTTAGTCCTAATATCTTCCAAACGGCTGAGTTAGAAAAAAATTCACCCCCCTCACAGTAGGAGCCGTTAGCAAAATTAGCGATCCAGACGGGAGACAGAGTTTGTCCCAGGCTTTAAATACGCCGATCACGGCTCTGAAAATGGCCTTTTTCCCGTCTGCTAACACAGTACTTCCGGTGCTTCTGGAGCCAGCCTCAAGCGTTCACTGGAGGAACAGCAGCTTTATAGCACTTCCGTGTTGTCTCATTTTTTCAGACCGGAGGTTGCCGCTCGGTTCTAACCTTTTTCCGATCTTAAGTGATAATAACACAGGCATAACACCTCTTTTTTTAAACCAGAAAACATAGAAAACAAGCTTTGATTGCTATTTAGCGCTCGTCCTTGAAGCTCCACTCCTTTATTCTCTCCATATCTCTTTTGTCTTTACTCACCATCGCAACACATACTCAGTTCGAGTGTGAGCTGCTTGAATTTTTCTAACTTGCAACGTCTACCGTTTTCTTTGTGTCGTCTCTTCTCATAATCTTTGCTTATCTTTCATACAAAGAGAACACTGCTGCCTCCCACAGGGCTCAGTTTGTCAGTACACTAGTTTATAAGTACAGGCATGTGGATGTTAACCTGCAGGGGGAGCCAAAAGGTGGTTGTGCTAGCTTTGCAAATGTTAGTCATAGCTAAAAACCCCATCCTAAACTTTTTAATGTAATCAACAAACAATCTCAATACATTTTTAGTGTTGTTTTTTTTAAAGAGGCGGTTCCCGTAGTGTTCTTTTGGTCACTTTGGTTAACTCCACTCTATTTCACAGGTGAAAAATATGCAAAGAAATGCTCGGTCTTCTATCTCTTTGTCATTTTTTTGCTTTTGCTTGTTATATAGAGGCTTGCTTGAGTATGTTTTAGCAAAAGAGAGTTTTTCAGGCGTGAAGCTAGCTATCACATCTCCTGATTTTTAGTACCTTATATTAATTTATGCTACACTCTGCTACACTCACAACCTATGTACAAGCAGCAAAGCAGCCACCAGCTTCTCTAAAACCTCTGATGATCCACACACAGGACAAGGTGTGTGTGTGTGATGGTGCTGAAGTAGATTAATGGCTGCTTTTTTAGTCAGTCCTTTTATCAGTGCTCTGCCTCCCTGCTTTCAGTGAGGAGGGAGAGGTTTAGATGTCAAGAGAGGGGGCACCTTCAAACGGGGCTGTAAGTGATGAGAGAGGCAAAAAGGACGAGGGAGCTGGAGGGACTTTAAGGTGATCTGATGGAGATGAGGTGCAGATATGCATATAATATGAAAACTTAACCTCATATTCAACTCAGAGAGCAACGATAGATAACAGGAATCCTACAATCGTGAACCGAGTATTATTTGTTTTTTTGACCTGCTGATTAAAACCATGGCTTATTGCTGCAAAAAAGCATGTTTTGCTTCATCTCCATGGCAAAATTCAGGGTCTTTATTTTGATTTAATTCCAGCTCTGAGCAGCGGGTGAAGCCTTGACCTCTGGTGAGTGTGAAGCCAACTCTTGAAGTAATTGGAGCCGGACAAGTTTGTGACCATGTCAGCGTTTTACAGAAAGCGTTTCTTTGACTTTCTATTTCTTGCAAATCTAAGAGAAAAATAATCACCAGAAAGAGAAACAAAGAAAAAGTTCATTTCTCCTTGGAAGCACGAAGAAGAAGATCTGGAAATGAAATGTAATGTTTGGCAGCTCCCTTCTCCTCCTCTCATTAGTTTCTTTGTTGATTCAGAAGATCAAAAAACAAAAGGTGATAATGAACATGTCTCAGTTTCTCACTTCACGGCCAAATTTGGAGCAGGTCTTCTCGTCCCGAGCTCCGTAATTGGACGGTTTTCAGTCTGCAGCTTTGCCAGCAATCACAGCATGTTGTATACGACGGCTCCGTCACTGTAGGGGTGTCATACATGAGCAGACCGGTGCTCAATCATCTGCTCATAAACAAGATGAGCTGGCTGGGAAGAAACTTTTTCTTTCTGCCTCATCAAAACACTTCAGAGTTTTTTTATTTATCACAATTTGTTTTAATTATCGTAATGATGTCAGTCTGGATTAAAGCAATCACTCATTTGTTTCTTTGACAGCTCACTATTTTATTTCTCCTTGAAAAAGAGACACACTTTTCATATTCTAAAATGAATTTGAGACCTTAAAAGTCCCAACACACAAAAGAATCGTACTTATCATCTATTATGTTACAAGCACCCATACAACAATGTAACAGTGCGTCAGTGTCAGTAAACTCCTGTGCTTGAATGAAAAATAAAAACACTTAGTCAGTTCTGTAGACTGAAGAAATCAGAAGTGAAAGTGAAAGCTCACCTTGAGTGAATACCTCAAGCAGAGAGAGGTTTTTTTTGAAAAACGTGTTTCTACCCCATAGCAATTAAAACTTGTTAGTGTGCTGGCTTTTGGACAATGAGGGTAAACTTTGAACTGCAAAAAAGGGAGTCTGAATATAAGATAAAAGTAGTAAATTTGATGGAAAAATATCTCAAAACTAGTGAAATTATCTGTCCATGCAGCAAGAGAATTTCACCTGACTAGAAATCTTGAAATAAGACTGATAAATCTAAAAACAAGATGGCCATGGTAAGTATTCTCAGATCTGAAAACAAAAAGAAAATGCTCATTTTTAGATTAAAATACTTGAAAACAAACTTCTTGAAGAAGAATTTAAGTTAAATATACTGCATATGAGCAATAGAACCTAATTTCATGCCTCTTTTATTCTTAATTTTAGCAAATGGAATGAAAAATATCACTTTTTTGAGTCAAAACTACTTAGAATTAGAGAAATATGATAAAGATAATTCTTGATTCAAGTGCTCTCATCTTGAAATAAGCATAATCCATGTTGAAGGTTAAACCAGAATCATGTGCGTTTGAGCACCTTCAGAAGTGGATTTGTTAGAGTTGGTTTCTTATCCACAGCCCATGGCAGAGCCCGATCCCTCAGAGGCAAAGGGAAACATGTAATTTAACAAACAGTAATTGGCCTCTTTGATAGTTCCTGTGTGAATTCAGTGATGTGAAATTTGAATTAAAATGCCCCGTAGCGTGTTTGTAGCTAGTACTAACCACATACTGTTCAGAAAATACAGAGCAGAGTTTTTGCATCATGTTTATTTACATTTTGGAACAATGCTTTCAGTATTTTACACAGAGCTGGAGGCTTTCGCTGACTAAGAAAAACTACTTAAACTCAACCTTCAAACTTACTAATATTCACTTCACGTATCCAGTGAAGACTCATTAGTGTCTCACACAGTTAAGTTTCCAATGACTTGAAAGAAATAAAGGTTTGATTTGTAGATAACAGCGAGCCAACCAGCCGCTGCAGCTGCTGAGTCAGAGGACGAGCTGGCACCTTAACAATGTGGGCAATGGTGAGAAGAACAGATTTGTTCCCTGTCAGGAGCAGAGCTGCAGCTGCCGTCTTAGCGAAAAAAAGGTCTTTAAAGAAAATTACTAAGCAAAATTAAGAAAAAGTATTAAGCACTGCAGCTATCTTAAGTGTTTCTCAACCATTGTTTTCATGATATTACCTTGAAATATGAATGTTTAATTATGAAAATATGAAAAAAAGTATTTTTTAAGTACATTTCAAGAAGAGCAGCTGTAAGTGCTTAATGCGACATTAACCCTGGTAATAAAGAGAAACCATTCTGGAAAAACCTGAATCAGCACTGAAACCAGCCAGTTCTTTCTTGGCTTATTTCCTCACCGTGCACTGAAGGTGATCAGGGAGTGAAATGCAAGAAATCTATACATTATCCTATCATCTATATCTACATTAGTCAATTTAAGTAAGATTAAAACTGCGCATATGTTTTTGCTTTTCAACAATCTGTAACCGTTAACCTTTTAACACACAATATTCAGCCAAAGTTGAATCAACAGTAGCTCGTTTTGTTGGAATTTGGCAATGATTTAACGGCAGAAAAAAACTTAATTTCCATTTTGGTATTGAAAGTGTTTCTTCTTTTTCTTTTCTCAAACAGTTCTGCTTATGTTGCTTGTTTTCTAGTTTTTGTGTTCTGTAAAATTTTTGGCAAACCGCCTTCAAAACTCAGTCAAAGCCAGCCGCCTGAATTATTGAGTATTAAATATTTTGACAAAGGATCAGTCAGCGTCTACAGACTCTGAATTTTGTTTATGCAGTCATAAAGACGTAGTGACTGTTAATTTTGAGGGAGCTTTGATGCACAAAATGACTAATTTGTTTATGAATGGAGAAACAAACACATTAAATCTTGGTGACTTAATTCCTGCTGAGCTTTTGGAATAAATTTCCTCACAGTAAACATTTCTAAAGTGAAGGCATCTCTGGACGTTTCTGTCAGACTCTGCTGGTTAAAATGGTAAATTATGGAGGAGAATGTCTGAAGAGGATGGTTTTTAAACTTTCTTCACTCAGAGTTTTCCATTTGCAGTGTCACTGAATATTCAGCAGTGATTTCTTTAACCTTCTGCTCACTTGTAGATGTTTAATTCATGACTCTATAGCAGCTGTGTGACATTAACTTTAGCGCCATATGTTTGATTCCAGATCCTATTTACTTCTGGCAGCAGACGGCAGAGGACATCACGGTGTGTGTGCGCATGCCCGAGGGTGTCACCAAAGAGGAGGTGCAGTTCAGACTGACGGCAGACAACATCAGCATCGGGGTTCAGGGTTTTTCTGCTTTACTGGAGGGTCAGCTGTTTGCATCTGTAGACCCAGAGGCCAGCGCCTGGATCATCAAAGATGACAAAAGGTTTGAAGTTATTCATCGAGCCATGCTATGAGTTTATGTCCTCAACACGTGTGGTATATTTCCGTCACAGTTTATGGTTTTTGAATGTAAGTGCAAATAATCCGACAGCACTGGCACCCATTCAAAGGGAGTTTTAATTCAACCTTAAACAGGTATTCAGTAATGTTTTCGTACTTTACTAAGTTTTAAAACAGATGTCATCAAAAAACTCAGAGTATAATTTTGTTTCTTGCCTCATTTCTTATTTTATACACTAATCCAAACAGTTAGGGAGAAGTGTAGCTTCAAGCAGGAGTTTCAGATTTGAGCCAACACAGGCATTTCCTATAGGAAATGTGTTAGAAATTAGCTAGTTTCTTTATGTATTGTGTTGAAATGCTGAGCATCCGCAATGGAGATGTTAAGGTAAAGGTTGTGGCTTAGCATTTCAACATTGAGCATTTCCTTGAAGAAAGTGCTTAATGTTGAAATGGGGCTCAGCATTTCAACATCCATACACTTGAAATCTTTTCACCTTGCCTCTTACAGGTGGTAAATTTCATCAGTCCCACTTATCAATGATGGCTATTTTCTGCAGACTTACATCCTCATATCAAAAAACTGTGAAGCTGTATGAAAAAATATTCTTGGATCAAGAATTTGATGGCTAAGAAAGCAGTAAAGAAATCCAGGTACTTTTCCTTCCTTTATGAGATAATGTTCACTTCCTCATTCCCCGCAGGCTAAATCTCAAGGTGAATGCTGTGTGTTTATTCTTCTCCTCACATAGGAAAGAAAGGATCCTTTTTAAATTGCTTATATATTGCATGTCTCTGTGACCCTGGTTGCTTTGTCCTCACAGGAGCTCTCAAGTCAAATTGCTCCAAAAATGAGCCTGACCTCGAGCAACCTGAAGAGACTTTTCAGTGGTGTGATGTCAAATCATCATCACAATGAAAAGAGTCATCGTCTCCCTGAACTGGGGGAACGGGGGACATTTAAGGCCCCATATACACAACAGGGCTTTACAACCTTTCACCTGAAAATGCAAAAAAATGCAAACAAGAAATTCTGCGTTTACATGGAAACAACAAGGGGATGAAAACACTGCAGTATGCGCGGTGCCCATTGTTACTGTTGTAATTGCTGTCTGTTTGGTCATGGTCATGCCACAATGAAAGTGTTATGTCAGAGTTTCCACTGAAAACTCTGGTTTGCTGTTTACATGGCAACAGTGGCCACTGTTTTAGTTCGTCAGAGGAAAAACAGTCCGGTGTAGAAAAAGGGATGGGTTTTAATTTTAGAATATTCAAATTTAACATATTAAAAAAAAATCACATTTTAAATGTTTCTTTCCAAAAACTCTTTTTTTTCCTTTTCATAATTGTAATGTGATGTAATCGTCAGAAGGTGGTTTTAGGGCATCTGAGAGCTGCTTGTTTCATACCAATAAATGATAAGAAATGTTTATAATTTCTCAAAAATATTTTAGATAATTTTAGAGAACATCAGTGTTATTTACACATAAAACAGGTGCAGCACTTGAGACTCACAAGTGGATAACACATTTTTATTTGGCAAACTTCTAAAAAAAAAAAAAAAACATCACATGCAAATTTTTCGGGGTAAGAATAGAGTATATACTGTAAACATTTCCATATCTTAGTGGCCTATAACAGCTTTGCACCACAGACTGTTAGGTCTTGCTTGAAGAGAGGCCGCCACAGAAACAGCTCCCCCTGGTGGCTGGCTGCAGTATAGGTCAAAAACTTCCACTCCCTGTTCATTCCAGATAGGAGGTGCTGAAGCCATAAAAAATAAATACAACTCATGGAAATGTTTCTCACATCTGTATGCTGTGTTGATATTAAGAGATAATGTGGCTGCATTGTGCTCAAGTCTTCTTTTTTCTTCTGGAAAATTGTTAAAGTGGTAATTATTGCACGTTAAAAACCGGGTCTTATGTCACATTTGTCATGTGTAGCAGTCATCACAACCATTGACTGCGACACATTATCTATTTCTAAACCATCTTTTTTTTCTCCATTTATAATTGTCCGAAAACAACACAAGTTGGCATTTCTTTCGTATTATGTTATAAATTTTCTTGATGGTCTTGACAGAAAAGAACATTTGATGATACTTTTGTCATACTTCACAGCTCTACTGCCTCACACCAATTTTACATAAATATCAGTGACTCTGAATTTACTATAGATGCTCCACTGAGGTTATGGTGCATCAGCTCAGAGCAACCAAATCATCAGAAAGCTCTTATAGCTCTTAAAATGAATCCTGATGACGAAGGAGGGATGCTTTTTGTATGTAGTTCTGAATAATTAGCCTCTGTGGAGGTCCGTGCTGCAGATTGCACAGCTGGAGCAGAGACGACACGGTGAGTGGCTGTTAAAACCTGATTTAGGCAGAGCTGTTGTTCTGAGTGTGAAAGAGAAGAGAGTACCTGCTCTTTTCCTTCTTAATAACACCCTCTGTGATTCAGTGGTACAAAACAATAAAACCGGAAAAAGGCCAAGGGAAATGAGTATTTTTCATAAGCAGCGGGTTTTTTGATCCAGCCTGAGTTGAGTCACATTCCTCCCACTTTAAGACCTTTCATCTGTCTCTCCATCAGCTCTTTATCTCAGCTTCCTGTTTCTTCAATACCCATCCTCCAATGCTCTGTTCAGGGTGAAAACATGTTACATAGCATGTCTGTTCCTTTTCCGACCATTCATGGTGGATCTCGAGGTCTTCAAGTGCGTGAATGTGTGAAGGTCTGTGCCCTTTGAGTGTAAAATGAAGAATATAAAAATATCATCTTTTGGGCGATCCAACAGATAAAGAGTTTTGCCTTTGAAAATATCTTTTTTTTTCAGTCTCACATTCTTTAATGTGTTACTGCAGATAATCCAGTGACACTCTGAAAGCTGCTTTGAGTGTTTTGGAAAATCACACTTATGTGCAGTCTGTGTCGATATCAAGCAAAGATGTTTTTTTTTCTTGTTGCCATACAAAATCAAAAATGACAGTGAGACTTGTTTTCAATATAATGGGTGTTTATGTACAATCAGACAACATCTGATGTTTTTTCACTCCATTGTTAGTGCACTTCACATTTTTCTGAACCGTTCTTTGTGTCTCTTTTGTTTCTTTTCGCATTAGACGTGCACAGAATGAATGCATGAAACTGCTGAAGGCATGTTTTTACATTCTTTTACTGAAGCTGCAGCGTGTGCACAGTGTGTCACGTTGAAGCAGAAATGGTTCAGAGAGGAGGCAAAATACTATAATTTTTTTTACCTGTTTTTGTGTCACATGGGTTTCTTCTGTTACTTTAAGGAGAGTTGCTGAAGGGGCTCAGATTTGATTTTCCAAAGAGTTGATATCAGACCTGTGTTTAATGAGCCATATGCTCTTAAAGGGACTGTGGGGACTTAGATTCACTAGAACTTTTTTCGGACAATAGATCTATTTACGAACTAGTGTTAGGTTTCGAATTTCACTCTGCTAGTCGTGGTTTTTTTTTTTTTTTTTTTTTTTTTTTTTTCCAAAAGGTTTACGATAAAGAGTCGAAGGACCAACCTAGCCTGACCTGGTTTTACTAAATCATGCTCAACTTCAGGGACACTGTTGTCCAGCTGACCAAGTTTAGCACCGAGTGAGAGGAGAGATCTGTGTTTTTCTCTGCTGAAAAATATTTCTGTGATTAATTGGGAGTAACAGTGAAAAGAGGAGCAGGACTGTCTGACAGAAAAGGGAAAGAAGAGCAGAAAGAAATTAAACAGGGGAGTGATAAAGCATGAGCTAAAAGCTAAAACACGAGCTAAAGGCTAAAATAGGGGCTAAGCTGTTTGTGATAATATTCATTCCAACCCATATGCAACAGTTATGTTGCAATGCTCTGTTCAAATTTGAGGAGTTTATCAGTAAAATAAAGAGCCAGGTCATGTTTGCTCTGCTTGGTAGATGAGCACTGGTCGGACATAAACAGGATTCACTAATTTCACGTTATGTATGTTAATGTAGCTGGCTACTAAGTATGGTATAACTACATTACAAACGTACATAGTTGGCTTATTATCAAATAAAAGCGATACAAAACTGTGATAGATACATTACCTACGTTTAGATACATTTTGATAGAAGTATACAAAACTGTGAGATCTGCGTTTGCTCGTCTGTGTCACAATCATGTAACCTTCATTTCTCATGGCTCCAACAGTTCCTGTCACCCGGTTTTGAGTGTTTACAATATTTTATCCATCATTCATCCAATGCCAGAAAGACATGATGCATTAATAAACATTCTTTTTGCTCTCTGGCTCAGCGTGAATCAATAAATGGTTCAACAGTTCATGGTGACTGGATGTTCTCATGGGAGCAGCTGACGTCTGAAAATTGGAAGGGAAATCAGAGGAAAACTGCACATATAAGAAAAAAATCTGTTCAAGAAGGGGAAAAAAACATGTTCTAAGTTTATTCAAATTTATTCAAGTTCATCCTCGAAACCACAATAACTGATTTTAATTTCTATTCAGTGAAATGTGGAGGGATTATGAAGGTGCTCACGTGTCCTTGCTGTGAGTTCACTCTTCAGCGACCGTGTAGGTTTCACACATAAAAGACAGAACATAAGCTCATGATGTGAAGTGTCAGTGCAGGGTTATCTACAGCTCAGGTTTAACTTTATTTAAGGTTTTTTTTCTGTCTGATGTTTGAACTCTCGCTTCAGATGCCTGTGTATGACTCATTGTGTTTGTTGTATTGTGTGTGTGTGTGTGTTTGCATGTGACCTCAGCCTGGAGGTGAGCCTGCAGAAGCGCAGCGAGGGGCCGATGTGGGCGGAGCTTGTGATGGGAGACAGGAGGGGGGAGTACGTGATGAGCGACGAGCAGGCAGCGCTCATTCACGAGAGGATGACGCACCTGACCTCTGAAGACATGGTAGGCTCTCTCTCTTTACATCATTGTGCTGACTCATGCTTCATGACTCATCGATGTGGTCACAGTTGAATTCTATTACAAATCTGAGAAACCTTGAACACACCTGCAAGAAACGATGGTGGCAGAAGTTATGAGAACACTTGACTGAAAGTTTTGACCTTTTTTCCCTCAAAATCATGATCATGAAACATGCAGATGGTTTCTCTGAGCACGGAAAATATCAGATGAAATGTGTTCTTCTGGTTTTTATCTATTTTTAAAGTTAATATTTGGTTTGTCCACCTTTTACTGCAATTACAGCATCATGTCTTTGACAAAGTCTCAAAAGTCTACCCTGTAGTATTCAACATATTTCAGTGCATCACAGCAATAGACACAAAAAAAAGACTTACACCTAGTTTAAGTTCTTTAAAGTCTCGATAGGAAATTGTTTAATGATGAAATAATTTTTGTGTACCGTATTTTTTGGAGTATAAGTCGCTCGGGGTATAAGTCCCACCATTTAAAAAATGCATCATGGAGAAGAAAAAAACAAATCTAAGTCCCCATTTTCAGATACACTATATCATAAAAAACATAACAGGGAAGATGAATAGAAGAACATAGATAACAAAGTCACTACTTGCAGCTTTTGATCTACAGAGTATGATTTTCTTCGGGTTAATGTTTAAATTATTCTTCACTTGTACAGGAGTAGCAGATACCGGTCGGTCTGTAGGTAGCGTTTTACTACTTGATCATGTCGGTTAGTGTAAAATAACATTTAAGAACATGTGAAATTATATTTTGCAACATATACTTGTCACTCCTGAGTATAAGTTGCAATTCGGTCGTCACAAATTGTGCAGAAGCTCCTGATGCCAGAGCTGATTTGGGGTTTGAGAGAGTTCTGTTTTTTGTTAGTGTAGAAAGTGTTGCCACTTGCTTCTTGGAAAGTTTTTTCTTCTGGTTCAGGCCTTTATGATTGCTAATGAAAAAAAATAAGATGTCAGCTAAATTAATAGCTGTAGTGGTAAAAGTAGTTTGTGTGACCTGATATGAAACATTGCCTTTGATGGTCCCCTTCATCCAAATACTTCAGGTAATAAAAAATGTCTGACAGTTAATTCTTCACAATTGATTTCCTCTCAGCGTTGTGACATTTTGTTGAGTGTCTGCTTGATTCTCCGAGCTCTTAAATCAATCAGCGGTAAGTGTTAGAGAACATTACTCAGACATTTGATGAATGATTGCTTTGCCTTTGTTTCCTTCAGAGGTTTCACGGTGACCTCACATGCCTTTTCCATTTAAGTCCTTCACCTTTCCCTGCTCTCGTCTCCGTCCTCTTCCTCTCCAGCTGCTCTGCGCCCTCTTCTTCCTGACGTCTCGTTCACGTCCTCTCACGTCACTCTCATGTTTGGTCGTGTTTTTAGCTTCTTCCTCTCCTGGTTCAACCTCTCATTAGTACCATCTGGGTCCACTCGAGGCCCTTGGTGCAAATCAGGCCTTTTTTACATGTTAATGAATGCAAAACAAGCGTAACCACAGCTTCTACTTTGTTTCCTGTCCCCTTTTTGTCCCCAGAATGGAAACCCTGACAGAGGCAAACCCGCTTGTAACTCTCAGGAGCTGGAGGACTGTGATGGGTTCCCAGAGGACAGCTTCAGCCTCACACACTTTGACGGAGAATC